>CADEBD010000322.1:885917-1485917 GCA_902825455.1 Arctia plantaginis | reverse complement strand
AAATGAAAAGCGGATTTCATTATTAATAACAACTTACGGTATAACATTTATATAGATTGTATTGAAATTCTATAAATACAATGGAATTGAATGTTCTTGGCTCGGTTTTACAGTAACTTAAAATGGTTTCGATTGTGATGGTAAAATATGGTTGTTTTAATTAAACACTCCCGATAAAGGCGAAATTAAAATTTATTGCCATACCATTTTCCTGACAATATTTAATAGCAGTGTCGTTTTATAAAGTCATTCTTCTTAACAAAGTCTTATCTCAGTGAGAAATTAAGGCGATAGACCTAGAGAGACCTAGAGAGAGCTAGAGAGACCTAGAGACTCATAAACATTGGAGAAAGAATACTTAGATGTTCAGTTTCATCGAAAACAAAGAGTATATCTGTATTGAGTTGGGGTAGCAGAGAATTTCTTTCTTGGCTACACCTGCTTTTTCGGCTACTGGTACCCGAGACAGAGTACGGTATTTAGTCGGTTCGAGTCCTACATAACCATCCCATCGGTCGTTCAGCAGGGGTAACCTAGGGGATTCTTCTTCTCTAAATTTTACTCTATCACTCGTCAGTTCACTGCTTAATGCATTTCTAGCCATATTTTCTTCCACACATTCCATCATCTTTTCTCTAGTCGTCCTCAATTCTGTTCCACGTCAACTTCCACACATAAAACATTATTACTACGTCTTTCTCATTTCTAGGCATCACATGTCTATGCCAAGATAACCTGTTGCTCTTAATAAACACAACGTGAAATTGAAATATAACAAATGACATTCACATATTTTATGCAATGAACTATCATTCTTGCACATAGAGTTTTACTGAAGTCTAGTTTACTTTTTCGAGGTTTATGCAGATGACATGGTATGACGCCATGTTCGGCCACAAAGACAATAATATAAATAAATAAATATAATTCTAATTACATCACGCAATAAAATTAAAATTTTAAATAACTATGATTATGATGAATTGTCTTTTTGTATTTTATTAGTATCCACCGACACACAACTGTCTAAAAGTTTTTGTTAAAACCTCACACGTGTAAAAAGTTATTCGAGTCAAAATTTTACACTTACACCATAAAGTTTAAATATGTAATCAATTTTTATTATAATAGCTTTATTAAAATCAATTTAAACTTACCTGAAAGTAGAGCACGATTTTGCACATTGCTGTTCCGAAGAACCAAGTCTTGGTAACATCCCACAACACAGTTGGTGGCAAGCAGATCAAAATTACCATGAAGTCTGCCACAGCAAGGTTCACAATGAAATAGTTCGTTACCGTCCTCATTGAATGGTTTCTGTACACTGCTATACACACTAACGCATTTCCTATTAGTCCAATCACAAACACAATAGCATGAGTAGCTATCAAAACCCATTCGTAAGGTTGAGGAAATATGTAATCGTTCAACATTTGTATATATTCTTCTCTGTCCATATTGCAAAAATCTGGATCACCAACACAAGGTTCTTCTGTGTAGTAGTCAGAAGAATTTCCATCTTCATTTAGATTCATTAATTTATAAAATTCCGATTCATTACCATTCTGTCCTTTGGTTTTTAGGTCTTCGTTTAACGTTTGATTTTCATTTAATTCTTCAATTTCAAATAAATTAACAGTATTATTGATTAATCTTATTGGTTTATTTTCTAAATTTGTAATGCTATCTAGATTTGATATTGATAACGATGTGTTTGGATAATTGTCCATTGTACATAAGTATGCTTTACACAAAAACAGCATGCTGAATATTGAGAGATAGATTTTGGAAGCCATTTTATTAATTTCAAATGTTCATTGTTGTTATTGAGTAGATCATTTTAGTCGTCTGTCGCCGGCGTTCTCGCCATCTGTGAAAGAAAAAAAGTCTTTAAATAAATTGTCAGTCTTGAGGAAAGTACGTAAATTTATAAAGGCAATGGCGTAAGCCCTAATTGTAAGTTTTGTAGTCATTATTTCGTCCCATTTTTAGAATGCTATAATTTTCTAATGCTCTTATGATAATATAACGTTTCTGCTCTATACTTGTTTTGTAAGTATGACTTTCTCTCTAGAATGTTGCTTAATAATGGGAAAAAATTTCTACCTTATATTCAGACAGATTTTACCTACATTCTATAAAGAATTCAGGTAAATTTACAACACGCGACAGGCTCAAGTGATTATACATCACTGTCACTGTATATCACTTGTTTTATTCTACGATATTTTAATACGTAAATTAAGAATACGTTTATTTTTCAGTAATTACTCTCTAATGGTCCCAGGTCGATAACGAAGTGTGTTTTTTATCTTCGGAATATCTTCGGTAAATATATCGTAAAAGGATAGTATCTCATAAAAAGAAAAATGTTTTGCTTCTAAGGAATCCTAAGTATCATTTGTTAGTTTTTGTTCCGTTTTCACGATTTCGTACTCATTGTAAGAGACAAATAATATAGGGTTCCTTTTATCTAGAGAGAAAATAATCCCTACAGGTGGAAACATAATCGTGACGCGAGAGGAACCGCGAGACAAAACTGTCGACATTTTTGAAGTAAAAAAACGTCAAATTTTGTTGCTACAGTTTCTTATGTCGGACAATGTTCTTTCTACAGTACATGCTTATGCTGTACAAATTTGAGGAGGTATTATCATAATCGCCTCGCTTGGCAAGCGCCTGGAGTGCATTAAATATTCATTGCTTGTACATGCAATGGCTAAATTTAATCCAGAGAACGCGATCTTCCGTAAACGGAAGGAAAAATAATAAAAGCAACTTCGTTCCTATCGGGTGTCGTGGGACACCCGATAGGAACGAAGTTGTAACGATCGAGTAAAACTGATTCGGCACATTTTAATTACAACGCCATCTATGAAAGCGGCTATTACCTACATATTTTTCTGTTGGTTTCTAATTAAAACAATTTATACATTGGTAAAATCTCCTTGAGAGATGATTTCCTATCTATTCGATAGATGGCGCTGAATGACTGACATAAAAAGATAGAAATGAAAATATCTGGCTTGCTTTCTATAAGAGAGAGAGAGAGACAGACAGAGAAACATGCGACGCCGTACAGCTTACAATAGCTTACTATAGCAAAAAGTGTCGTGACCAATTTTCGTAAGAATTTTTTCCGTCTAGCCCCCTTTCACAACGCGCGATAAGGAACTTCGTTCCAACACCTATCAGTCAGACGTCGTGATTTAAGAAATGTGGCTGGGATATACTGGAGATAGAAAGGACTAGATGCTGTGTCGCATGTTTGGAGATAGCAATATTCAGCGGAGTGGACTGGAATTGACTGATTTATTGATTCATAACATACTTGATGTTTGACTTTGAAAACAGTTTTTAATGATGCACAATTCAATTTTGGATATACTTATACACATATCGAAAGTCTACTAAAGTTCAATTTATAAATACCGACTACATACTCTCAGCTTATTAAAAAGTTCTCCGTTCACAGTTTAGTTCTAACAAGTTTTGATTTTAGTTTATGGAACTTAGTAACACTTCTGAATCATTTAGTAAATATACCCTGATTCTAGGAGATAAATTTATATTATAATATATTTTCTTTATAATGAAAACTACATATTATGATAAATACTATTTAGTTTCAGTTTTAATATCAATGGGATAGTCATGGTGCACGTATGGGTCAGATTGATTGAAGTGTCAAGCATTCTGTTGTTTTTCACTGAGTGAGTGAGATTGTCAAAGCAAACCCTTAATTTAGGAACGCCAGAGGAGTAAGGGGGTAAGGGAATGGGTACCAATCAAAGGGCAGCAACGAGCTAGTGTCTTTTGAGTCATAGGTATTAATTTGCGGCGATAGTCCCCTGTGCTATATAAAAAAAAAATACTGTAATGTTTTGGGCGTTAAAAACATCGGAATTTTCAGTGGGACCGCTGTATTTTTTTTTATGGTATAAGGGGGCAAACGAGCAGACGGGTCACCTGATGGTAAGCAACTCTGAAGAAAACTCAGACTCAGAACAAAAATTTGTGGATCACACAAAGTGTCGTCCTATCTGGGGATCGAAACCACAACACTCAGCGTCGTAGTAAGCGGCGCACGTTTAAGGGCACCCCCCTCCTGGGAAGGTCCTGATTAGGCATGGTGTCAATTCGGGGAGGACCTGAAATAACATGGTCCGAGTCCTCCCAGAGTAGGACACCTGAGGCCGGCCGT
The DNA here is from genome assembly GCA_902825455.1 of Arctia plantaginis. NCBI lineage: Eukaryota > Metazoa > Arthropoda > Insecta > Lepidoptera > Erebidae > Arctia > Arctia plantaginis. Next base: position 1,481,713 of record CADEBD010000322.1, on the reverse strand, counting down.
CGGGGTGGTTTTCAATGGAATCACCACATACTCCTGGCTTCCGAGTCCCCGAAAAGAAGGCTATCCCGGGTGGATCAACAATAAAAAAAGCGTGCGCGTGGCGACCGCTTAAACCACTACGCCATCCGTGCTGTTTTAATATTAGGTCCTTACGTATGAAATTAGCGTTTTGTCGTACTAACCACTTTTTCCAAACCGCCTTCAAACAGTTTATTGATTCTCGCTCTCATGGTTTTTTTAGTAAAGGGATCAATCTATACTAATATTATAAAGCTGAAGAGTTTGTTTGTTTGTTTGTTTGTTTGTTTGTTTGAACGCGATAATCTCAGGAACTACTGGTCCGATTTGAAAAATTCTTTCAGTGTTAGATAGCCCATTTATCGAGGAAGGCTATAGGCTATATATCATCACGCTAAGACCAATAGGAGCGGAGCACCAATAAAGAATGTTTCAAAAACGGAGAAAATTTATTACTATTGAGAGACGCAGACGAAGTTGCGCCGGTCAGCTAGTGAACTATATATGAGATGGCAAAAGTGCATAGATTCACTTTGATTAATTAAATGAATTAACAAAAAAAAAAAGACTTTATATTCCACCCGTACAAAACGCCAATTTCATATGTAAGGACCTAATATAAATCTTTTAGTCGATGAATCCTCTTTTTTTTTTTAACTTCAAGGATGTTACAGGGGTCAAACGTGTTTAAATTTCTAGGTGAAAAGTATTGTACCATACTAAAAGTATTGCTGTACTGTTAAGTTTTGGCTCTTCGAACTCTTTACACATACAAAATAAAATAAATAAAAACATTCATCAATTTTATTTGAACGTAGGAGGGTGGGAGCTATATTTGATGACTTCGCGGCTTTGCTTTATTACCGCGTCATGTACGTAAAACGTGAATTCATAGATAAAAATCAATCAAATCTTTTAAAGTATCCCATTAAATTATTGAACGATTTGTTGCCATAATTTTTAGGCATAGGTATCCTGCAAGTAACCGTGTAAGCATTAAAAAAACCTTTTATCTTGACATTGGCAGAAAATGCCTAAGGCATTAAACTCTTTTTTTTTCTTTTTTTTTAAAGACAACTCCCGCATTAGGAATATATCCTGTGGCGCGGGGGACTTTACAAACATACATGAAACGGACACAAGGAACACCCAGACTCAGATCAACAATATATGGATCATACAAAGTATTGTTCCATGCAGGGATCGAACCCACAACAACAATCTGTTTGCAGGAAGTACATAATCTTTTATTTTATAAAAATGAATTGCTGTTTATTAGTCTCGCTAAAACTCGAGAAACGCTGGACCGATTTGACATTTCAGGGTCTTGAATCGACAACAATGTATCAACAATATTTTAGGATTATAATGGACTGTGTCACTGTGATAAAGGATCATATTTTATGGTTGTTCATGACGTTACTGGACGTGAAGTGATGAATTTCTGTTTGGAAGTTAATTTGTGCTTCACTTGATATTTTTATAATTTAATTCTATTAATTAGTTTCCTAAAAAAGAGACTATTATATACTTAATTATTAGATGTAGGTGATATGAAATTTAACCGTGTGGTGACGGATTTAGAATGCGGATTGTCACCCCCCTTGTTCATCCTATGGGTGTCGTATGAGGCGACTAGGAGGGATAACTACGCAGGATAACAGCACTGCAAAGAGAAGGAAAACTTGACACAAACCCTATATCAACCCGTCTGGCCAGCGTGGTTTAGTAGTCCAAAACCTCTTTTCTAACGAGATGCCGATGTCCAGCGGTGGACTATTAAAGGCTGTTAATGTGATGTGATGGTGTGATACGAAATTAAACGGTGCAGAAATAAAAAAATAATTAGTATTAAAGGCATTAATTAAATGTAAAGTGTATTTATTTTTATTAATTCATGATATACTGACAACACTGATATATAGACAGCACTGAGAAGGATGATGAAGCAAAACATAGCTCCCAATTTAGTACAAAGCAGCCAAACAATTTCCTTACTTCGTTGAATAGGCTCGCTTACAACATACTGCCACATATTCTCTTAATAAGATTAAGGAGAATTATTTAGTAGCAAATATATTCTTAGTTACATTGCTGGCTGCTTTAACTTTGTGTATGTTATATACGCATGGATATATACGAGAAATACTTATAGCGACGAACAAGTAATGTTTCAAAGGCACTAACGTCTTTGCTTTGTAATAAATTTTGACATTGTTAATAACTAAATCAAAAGTCATGCCACTGGGTTATAATCCGCTTTGCCGGTTTATTATCCGTTTTGTTTTGATTTACTGCACGGATGGGGGAGTGGTGTAAGCGGTCAACACGCTCCCTACTACGCTGAGTGTTGTCGGTTCAATCCCCACATTGGACAACACTTTGTGTGATCCACAAATTGATGCTCTTAGTCTCGGCACTCTATATGATGTTTCATGTATGTTTGTAACACACACTAAAAAAAACTAAAAAACACGCTTTTATAGAAAACCAAACTAAAAAATAGAAAATAAATTTAGTTTTTTTAAATTATTATTTTTTCCTCTCAGAAAAACCCTTTAAAATTTTGCCCGATAATCGAACCAACCAAATGCTTACCCAATTCCACGCGAACAAACGAACGAGTCCAGGGTACCAGCTACTTATATAATAAAAATACAGAACAAAAATAAAAACCGGAATAGACATCTAACATTCAGGGGTACATGTTTAGCTTACACTACGCCAATGACGGTTACTTCGATCGTACAAATGTTTTGAATATTTTACAAGAGATATTGTTTATTTTTTAAACAACTTTTAACGAACACATTATAAGTACATCTTGATGATGGGCCTGTTGGTCTAGTGGTTAGTGGCCCTGACTGCTAAGCCGGGAGGTCGTGGGTTCGATTCCCACCCAGGACAAATATTGTGCGATGAGCACGGTCATTTGTTCTGTGTCTGGGTGTAATTTATCTATAATATGTATGTATTTAAAACTAGATAAGTATGTTTATCAGCAGTCTGGTTCCCATAGCACAGGCTCTGCCTAGTTTGGGATCAGACGGCCGTGTGTGAGATGTGTGAGGTTATTATTATTATTATTATCTTATTATAAAAAATGGATAAGCATCCTCTGATTTAGAATTACTAGAAATCGCATAGTAGTCGAATTTATTAAGTCACTAGCGTTTATGTCGGTTATCGTGGTAAAAAGTAGTCCTGTAGCCTATGTCCTTTCTCAAAAATCAAACTATCTCCATAGCAAACTTCATCTAAATCGGTTCAGCGGTATTGATTTTCCATACAAATTTCCACACCCCATTTCACCCCCATAAAGGATGATTTTGGAATAAAAATTATCCTATGTCCTTTCCCGGGACTCAAACTATCTCTATACCATATTTCATCTAAATCGATTTAGCGGTTTAAGCGTGAAGAGGTAACAGACACTTTCGCATTTATAATTTAAGCATGGATTGTTAAACATCATCAGCATCATCAACAGCCTATAACAGTCCACTGCTGGACATAGGCCTCTCCTTAGAAAGGAGGTTTTGGCCTACTATACCAAGCTGGCCAGACGGGTTGGTATAGGGTTTGTTTCAAGTTTCCTTCTTTTTGCAGTGCTGTTGTCCTGTGCAGTTTGTTCCCTTAGTCGGCTCTTATGACACCACAGTGCATGAAGTTATATAAACAAATTCTTTTTTTTTTATTATTATTAAGTATTGATTGGACATATTTAAGTGTGTTTATAAATAAAGTCTCTTACAACGTCACAAGGTATTTTATTCCAAATAGAGAACATAACACGTAACAAAATGGTTTAGTTTTCGCTTTATCGTTACATAGCGTAAGCTAAATCTTATTCTGCCTTTAACACGCCTCAAGTGGTAACAACGTTACGTAACGACAGACGAGGCAAGCCAGTAATAATATTAGACACATTTTTACCCCTTGGTCTGTAGTGAAGCAAAAAAAATCGGTTGTCTGTAAAGTCGATTTACTGACGATAGTTGAACGTGACAACGTCATAAGAAAATACTGATGGAAAAGTTGCATTTTTCAAAAGAAAATTTTAATTACGCTTCATACTTGACGAAAACATGTAAATGTATTATTGTATAGCAGCTGTCCCAGGGGGCAACGCTGACTCAAGTAGGAGAGAGACAGATGTCGAACCGTCGAACGCTGCCGAACGCGGAGGCCGATTGTGCCTCTTTGTCGCTCGTTCCGCGCTCTCGCTTGCACTTCAAGGCTTAAATGGAACGCCTCAGAGCGAGGTAACGCCGCATGCGTCATGTTTTTTCGTGCGTGCAGCCGGCTCCATCGAATTATAAGACGTTGTCACGTCAAAAAGACGAGCATACACTTTGTACTTTGTTGAAGATTTCGTAACGTAGACTATTGATAATATTTTCGACTATTTGTTTGAGGGATATTATGATTTGTGTTTTATCTTCAAAAAATTGTCAAGTGAAGAACCAAAGTCAATCCTGAATATACTTGTAGTATACAGGCTTTCGACGGAGGCTTCGTTCACGTTTGTGACTCCTGAGTTGCAAACAGGCCAGCTGGAGTGACGATTTGCGCAAGATGGCTGGCAGGTGCTGGATGCGAGAAGCCCTAAATCGATCTAAGTGGCGTGCGATGGGAGAGGCCTATGTCCAGCAGTGGACTGCGATAGGCTGATGATGATCGGCAGCGATGGTCACTTTCCATCAGGTGACCCGCCTGCTCGTCTGCCCCCTCTAACATAAAATAATAATAATATAGATCCTGTCAATAACAGTACATCCAGTAAAGTATTTTTTGTTAGTATTTTTTGTTGAGATGATAGGTATATGTGTTTGCTAAACCCTGTAACTATGTGTAAGCAAAATTTGTACAAGCACAAAAAAAGGTTCGGCGTAGAGGGGCTTTATTAAGAGCAAAACAAGCTAATAAACGTATAAACGTTGTTGACACGTTGTCTCAAACGATATTCAATTTTGAATTTAAAAAAAACCGTTGCCAAATTTATTTATTTTGTTACGTTTTTTTAATAATTTGCGTCATTACATTACTAGCTGTTGTCTACGGCTTCCCTCTCGTGATTATTTTTTAATTTTTATAACTTTGAAATTAATTGACTTCCACACAACCGTTCATTCCTTATTTTCTCTATTAGAAGTCAAATTTCTAAACTTTACTTAGTGGTGTGTGCTTGGTGTGTTGTGTGGTGTGTGTGCTTGTGTGTGTGCTTATAACTATACTATATAAGTGGGTGCTTATAACATAAAAAACATCAGTTGTAAAATTTTAAGTCTGTGTGTGGTTAAGATTCTGCGTTGATGTCGCCTGATCAGTCAGTCAGGGCTAGTTATTATATATATAATGTTGATAATAGGCTTTAATAATTGACAAAAGATTTAAATATTTCATTATTAATTATATCATCATCTGCCTACCCTTTTCCCAATTTTATTTGGGTTCGGCGCAGTATGTATGATTTTTTCATTCTACTCTGTCATGCGTCATCTCACTGTTTACTCCCTTCCTAGCCATATCCTTCCTCACGCAGTCCATCCACCTTTTCTTCGGTCTGCCTCTTCTCTTGTACCCTTCAACTCCCATACCTAAAACTTTCTTCGCCACATTTTCCTCATCCCTCCGCATAACATGTCCATACCAAGATAACCTATTACTTCATAACTTTTCATCCAGTGGCGCTACTTTCAGACTCCCTCGTATATACACATTCCTAACCTTGTCCATCTGAGTCACACCACACATCCATCTCAGCATTCGCATTTCGGCTACGTTCAGGCGTCTCTCATCCGTTCTTTTAATTATATAATGATATATCATTATATATTAATTATATATCGTTTTTAAAATGTCATTAAACTATTTATACCCTGAAGTGTTACATATTGTGTTACGAGTTTAGCAACGACTTCAAACCAATTGTGGTGTAGGATATCTAGTGCCTTTGTAACATTACCTTTAAAGTAAATAATAATAAGTTTGAAGTGTCACATATTTAGCGAAATTTTCAATTAAGTTTGTAATCAAATATTTTTTAATTTTGAAAAGAGTATGTTACTAATTTTATTTTTAAAGTGCGTGTTAGATAACTATTATAAATTTTCAATTTAAACAAGTTCTAGCTAACACTTTACTATCAAACTCAAGATTATAATCACGTTACAATTTTTTTATAATAATTGATTGTTTATAGTGATAATTTAAATGTTCGGATTTTTAACAGTAGGTATCTACAAAGTTTAGTAATGTTGCCAACATGCCATGTTATGATTTCATGTGTCAAGTACTCAATAAGTCTGGGTAGGATATCATTACCTTTTAAAGCATATAAAAATTTATATACATAAAAACACACTATTTTAAATTGCACGGTTTCCGTAGTGGTTTAAACGGTCACCTCGCCGCTTCCTACTCCGCTGTGTTGTAGGTTCAACCTCGACATGGCACAACAATTGTTGTTCTGAGTCTGGACGCTCTTTATGATGTTTCATGTATCTTTGTAAAGTCCCCGTGACACACAATATAATTCTAGTGCGGAGGATGTCTTTTAAAAAAGAAAAAAAAGAAAAGATTATTTTATTAAATTTCTTGGAAATTTATTATGACAGTTGCTATTCAGTGTTACAACAACAAAAATACATATTATGTGTGTGTCCGACACTGTAAACAATTGCAAAGAGATTTGACCATTTATTTCTTTGACCATTTATATTTTGACGGGCCTGTTGGTCTAGTGGTTAGTGGCCCTGACTGCTAAGCCGGAGGTCGTGGGTTCGATTCCCACCCAGGATAAATATTGTGTGATGAGCACGGTCATTTTGTTCTGTGTCTGGGTGCCATTTATCTATAATATGTATGTATTTAAAAATATATAAGTATGTTTATCAGCGGTCTGGTTACCATAGCACAGGCTCTGCCTACGTTGGGATCAGACGGCCGTGTGTGAGATGTGTGAAGTTATTATTTATTTATTTATTTATTTATTATTTCTTAGGAAAGCTAGACTTATTAATTTAATAATTTAACTGTAATTGTCACTGAGTAATAGACAAAACAAAGACAGTATCCTAAAAATATTAACAAGCAATATCCCGGAAATAAATAAAACTGCAGAATTAATAAGACAATCAATTTCGAAGATATTGTTGTAAAAAAGTTTACGATTTAAATTAAGATTGAGTCACAACGTGAACACGTCACGTTATTGCGGAGGGGTGGATTATAGCCCTTAAAGCAAATACCTAAGAGTTGTAAATATTTAAAATTACGGGGTGGCGTGTCTGTTATCTGGATTTTTTCATGTAGTAAATTGAGGGTTGGTTGGCCTCTGCTGTAATAAATTTTTGACAGTCATAAAAAAAAACTGATTAAGACAATTTTTTCTTACAAATGATCTCATTAGTATTGTAGAGTGTAAATTTTATGTTTTCGTCTGAAATATACCTACAAGTTTTTGCATCTTTAAACTAATATTTACAAAATATTTCATAAAAAAAAAAGAATATTTTGCTTTCACTGCATAGTAACTAACAGACAAGGCCCATGTAAATGTTTTACTGTGAGTTTATTATTTTTTACTCCTTAAATACACATAATCGCTACCAAAATTTATGAAGGTACTTTTTACAATTCTAAGAAAGCAAATTTCAATGATGTACATGCCTAAACTACTGAAAATCAATTGCGGAACCCATACAGACTGTAACCTAGTGAAGTTCAGAAAAACTGCCGCAAGCTGCCAATATAACGTTCTAAATACGCGCATAATCAATCGATTTCATAAACAAACCCATATTAATTAAACGCTTTATATTAGCTTCACTTGTATGTTTGTTTGTATGTTTGTAACCGACTCCTTTGGGCGTGATTTTGACTGACTTTAAACGGTCAGAATTCGTTCAAACTTTGTAGATATATCGAGGACACTAATTTAAAAAAAATTGACTACCTAATTTAAATAATTTTGATGACTTTTGATGATAAATTTTAATAAATTTGAAAAAAAAGCGTTTGGTGCCTGTTGTCTATAGTAAAAAGCACCCCTCGCTTTTTTTCAAAATTATTAAAATTTATTTTCTATTTTTTAGTTTGGTTTTCTATAAAAGCGTGTTTTTTAGTTTTTTTTAATATTTTTTTTATTGATCATCTAACAAGGAAGTCATCAAAATTATTTAAATTAGGTTGTCAAATTTGTAATTTAATCAAAGGAATCTAGAGCTTAACTTTTTTTTCGAAATGGTATTACAATTAAAAAAGGTATGACGTTCAAAATCCACTGTGGATTAATAAATTAAACCGCAATTCAAATCTGATCGCTCCTATTTACATTTAATTTTTGTCTCTTAATAACGATATTTGTACCACCCCTGTAACCCCTCTGTAACCACCCCTGTTCATCCCGTGGGTGTCGTAAGAGCCGACTAAGGGAGCAAACTACGCAGGACAACAGCACTGCAAAGAGAAGGAAAACTTGAAACAAACCCTATACCAACCCGTCTGGCCAGCGTGGTATAGTAGGCCAAAACCTCCTTTCTAAGGAGAGGCCTATTTCCAGCAGTGGACTATTACAGGCTGTTGATGATGATGAAAAACGATATTTACAATACGATAATATGAACACAATGAATAGAGCTTTAAGACTACCCGCTTTCATACTCAACTGTTCTTATAATAAAATGTAAGATAAAATTTCGAACGCGGTAGAACGCGACCGATTTTTATCAAAATTTACATTAAAATCGTAAAGGTTTAGTAACTGACTGCGCCTATAAATATTATCATATATACATAAATAATATAGATACTTGTAAAGTAATAATCTGGTTTATATTAAATATGGATTGGTGAGCAGACACCCTTATCTCTAGAAATTGGAAGTTCCTTAGATTTACGAGTACTGTGTGAAAAGAAGAATGAACCACACTAGAAATATGAGAAGGACAAAGATTAAGAAGATTTCTAGGAAAGAGAAGAGTAGAAGTACGAGTACGTAAGTTTGATGAGTGGAGAAGGGGGTATAACATTGTCAAAGCCCTCAAACTGCGATCACGTAATATGCCTGCATGTATCGGTATAACTTGCCTTTGAGTACTTCAAAGGACGTTTCGACTTGGTTGCACGAGCCGTACTTAAAAGCTGAGCCTTTCTATTCACGATAATTCTCGTTTTATTTTATGTTTTAAGAACAAAACAGTTTTAAAGTTAGATATAGTATAAACATACATGTATATCCTAAAGTTTACAGTAGGTTTACGCCTGTTTCCCCGAAGAGTTCAGTTTAGTTCTAAAATGCCATTATTTTTTTCTTTATACGGTGGTGTAATTCACGCGTGTTAAAGATAGTGTATGTATATACCTAGCGGGCAACTTAAAGATCAATAACGAAGAATGGATTACTAGCGAGGTTAGATAAGGCAGAAATCAGATACCATGCTGATGAACTTACCGTCTGTCGGAGAGCCATATTTCTTCTTCTAAATAAAATAAATATTATTATCTTAAGTATATAAAAGGTAACGGTTAACCCGAAAACAAACACAAAAGGACAAAAAAAATGTGCTAGTGAGATTTACGTGCATCAACAGCCTTTAATAGTCCACTGTTTAAGACAGGCCTCTCCTTAGAAAGGAGGTTTTGGCCTACTATACCACGCAGGCCAAACAGGTTGGTATAGGGTTTGTTTAAGTTTTCCTTCTCTTTGCATTGCTGTGTTCCTTCGGTCTCTTAGGTCGTTGTCGTACGTACGTTCTTACAAAATATAATTTATAATAATATAATATAATATATTTACCACATTCACACAACGCCATCTAGTCCCAAACTAAGCAGAGCTTGTGCTATGGGTACCAGACAACTGATATAAATATATATATCCTTTTTTGTAAATACATACATATTATACATAGAAACACCCAGACCAAATCAAACATTACAAATTCATGCACACAAATGTGTGACTTGAGCGGGAATCGAACCCCCCTTTGGAATAGCAGTCCGTTACACAAACCACTATGCCATCCGGTCGTCATTTATTGATGTTCTCTAATCTGACATACCTTGAACTTATGATTACAGTCGTAATACATAGCATAATACTCATTCATCCATATTATAGAGTAAAATCCTCCGCCGCAGCAGTCTGTGTGTATTTACCTTATAAATTACAAACGATAAAAAATATTACATTCGTTTATGAGGTGGTGGATCTCGTTGAAAACTTGTCTTAAAGCCTAGATATGGAAATTATTAAATGAGTTTTAATCGTACGTTTGGTTGTTTAAAAATTGTATTTTTAACAAGCTTTTATATGGAAATAAAGAGGATTGTTCAAGCGACTAACTGATTATCGCTACTATAATCACAATTTCCAGATAAAAACGACGCTTATAATTATGATAAAATTAACGTATACTTATAGAAAAAGTAAACAGTTACTATATGACGTTTCGTGGGAATCTTCGTAGGAAACCTCTGATGAAATTCGGAGGTTCAAAATTCAAAAAACATATTTCCGATTATAAACACTTACCTAGCGAGTTTTAAATAATATAAAACAGCCAAGCTTCGGCACGAATAGGCCGGCTCGACCGGAGTAATACCACCGCCTCACAAAAAACCGGTGTTAAGCAATTCTTTCGTTGCCTTTCACTGAGTGCGTGAGGTTACCAGAGCCCAAATCCCCCCTCCCGCTGACTCAAGGGCAGCAACACACTTGTGACTTTTGAGTTGCAGGTGTCCATGGGCGGCGGTAGTTGCTTACCATTAGGTGACCTGTCTGCTCGTTTGCCCCCTCAAACCATAAAAAAAACGTTTTTAATATCATTCGCGTCCTGATGTCAAATACCCTACTTTTTTAAAGAATTGAGTTAACAAAGACAAAACACACTTACACTTACACTGGTTTACTAACAGATATTGGTGTAAATAAATTACTACCCTTATACCATAAAAAAAATGTACCGAATATAATAGTAACTAGTTTCAGTCATGGTCATGGAGACCTCTACTAATGGATTAAATTCCCGGTATGTCTGTTCTGTTAATTCACAAAGAGACTGCACGGATGGCGTATTGGTTTAAGCGGTCTCCACATTGAACGACACTTTGTGTGATCCACAAATGTTGTTCTGAGTGTGGTTGTTCTTTGTGTCCGTTTCGTGTATGTTTGTACCGTCCGCGACACAGGATATATTCTTAATGCGGGAGTTGTCTTTAAAAAAATCTATAGTTTTGGAGAGCACATATTTTATTAAAGAAGGTTATTGGCTATATAACATTACTTTACGACCAACAGGAGTCGAGCATCAATGAAAAATATTTAAAAAAAGGGGTAAATGTATTCCTTTTGCGAGATACAGACGACGTTGCGTGGGTCAGCTAGTATATACTACAGTTCTCGCCGCGAACTCTCCTTTATGTCTTCTACCGATTGAAAACGGGTGCCACGAAGTGGTAATTTAAGTTTAGGAAAAAGAAAGAACTCGTCTGGAGCCATATCTGGAGAATATGGTGGTTTCTCGATGGTATTTGTTGAGTGTTTGGTCCAAAATTAGTTCACAATGATGACCCTGTGTGAAGCCGCATTATCGTGGTGCAAAATCCAAGAATTTTCTTTCTTTTTCCCCGAATTTGTTCTCTGAAATGCCGCATAACGCTCAGATAATATTCTTTATTTACCGTTTGACCTTTCGGCAAGAATTCCGAATGCACAACACCGCGATAGTCAAAGAAAACAGTCAACATGACGTTGACTTTTGATCGACTTTGGCGTGGTTTTTTCGGTTTTGGTTCAGTTGGAAGGCGACACTTCGAAGCTTGTTGACTAGTTAGCATGTCAATCTCGTAAACCCACGTCTCATCACCAGTAACAATGCGTTTCATGAATGTTGGGTCGGAGTTGACTCGTTCTAGCATGACCTCAGCGACTCTCATGCGATTGAGTTTTTGGAGAAAATTCAGGCCTTTTGGGACTAGCCGAGAGGTAACATGTTCCATACCCAAATGATTAGTTAAAATGGTACGGATCGACTCATGAGTTACAGAAAGTTCGGCGGCTATCTCTCTCGAAGTTTAATGAGGATTTTCAGTCACTATTTCCTTCACTTTTGCGATTGTTAATGGTCTAACAGAGCCAGGCAAATCTTCCATCACATCTCGACCGCTTTTGAACGCCTTGTACCACACATAAGCACGTGGTTTTTATAGAGTCGATTCACCGTAAGCCTTCTGTTACATTTTCAGTGACTCCGAACACGAAATTCCATTGGCGATGCAAAAGAACAATGGCAGAAACATATTTACCTAAAACTTACGCGTTTAAAAGATCGAGTCACAGTAAACTTAATCAAAAAAATTTCTATGATTTATCATTACACCACCATGTGTTGTATAAGTCTTATAAAAGATAAGATATTTTTGAAGATTTTATTTGACCTAAGTACGTAATGTCAGATTCGCCATCACGTATAACTGACTAGGGATGCGTGGTGGCAATATTATATTATGGAACAATTTATCGATAATCGATTCTTATAGCTTTGGCTGAAGTAGTTACCGAAGGTTCACTATTATGATTATGAATTTGCTTCTGCCCGCGTCTTCACTTGTACGGTAGAGTGACTGAATCAACATAATTAGAAATGATTTAAAATATTTTTGACTCTCTTTAAACGATTTTAAACACACTAAAGAAATAGAATATAGTTACGTTATTTTCCACTACACAGTGTGATGAGAAAAATACATTGTCATTGATAACGGCACATAAATAGACATACATCGATATTTTCAAATTGTCGATACGTCGTCGTTTAGTACATATCTCTTAATCTGTGGTTTAGATCCTGTCAAGTTCCGGACTCACCACGTTTGTTTTTTATTTTTGTTTAATTTAGTGTTAAACTCGAATAGATGTTATGCTTTTATTTTTTTATTTCATATACTGTAATAATAATGAAAATAATATTTTCGGCTATCTGACACACAACGCCATCTAGTTTCAAACAAAACATTAACAATATGTTAGTACTTAACCTCGAAACAATTAAAATCCAATATCTTTTTTCCTAGACTTCTTTCGCAAGTAATTTTGATATGAGAATGGTCAAGAATAAATTCTCAAGTGTTAAGGATTTTTTGATATTTAAACGCTAACATTTCAGTTCAAATAAAATTATGTATGGGGACCTGCCATTGTCCTTTAAGACTAACACTTTGTTCGATGTTTTTATCCATTATGAAATTCGCAATACACACTAAAGCACCAATCACGAAAGAATTTTTGAAAAGTTTTCTCCAAGGGGGGTCAAATAAGTGATGAGCGGTTATATGGAAATTCGAATATATATATAATAATATGAAAATATTTTCAAAGTTAAAAACACAAAATAAGAATAAAATATGCTAGCAAAGCCGCGGTCAAATCTCGAAATCTTGAAAATGGTGACGAGCGACAGAGAATCAGTAAATCTAGTATTGAAAAAAAGGTTTATACTTATGTGTTTTGTTTCAATGAAAATCTTCCCTAGAGTTTGTACGTAATATGTTAAAGATAACAAACCGTACAACAAGACGGCTACTATTTATCAACATAGTGTCAGTAACAGAAACGTTATCCAATCCCTCTACGATTCTATTATCATATGCAGATGCCTATGATAATAGAATCGTAGAGGTCCCTTTGTCACTAGGATGCTGGGTACTTCTAAAATCACATGTACACATTCACTCTTCGTCTGACGTGTGAATCCAAAACACTTAGGCTTGTCAGATGGCCGGGAAATCTGGGATTGTCCCGGAGTTTTGCGTCTCGTCCCGTGTCCAGTAATTAGACCTTATTGTCCCAAATTCTGAAACCTACTAGTTTTGTAACAAAATAAACTAACAACGAATGACACGGCTGGCCTGCAAGTAAGTGCGGGCGGCGCGCGGGAGGGAAGTGTTTACTAAGTGCGTAGATACCTATCTAATAAAAGTATGTATTTGAGAATAAATGGCATTTTCCTTTTCAAATTCTTTGAAAATAAAAATAAAACAATGGTTTATGGCCACGACCTGACACCTTTGTCCTAGAATTGTCCCGGATTTGATAAGTTTCTATTTGGAAACTCTAAAAATACTGTATTTGTTGTAACTGTGTATTTGTTATTTTCTTTATTCTATCGGATTATAGCTATTTATACATACACGTAACCAACTTAAACTTTTATAACTAGTCAACTCAATAGAAGAGCATTGAAATCTTAGTGTAATGATAATTAAAACAAATTTATTCCTGTGATAAAAGTAGTTATGACACGATCATTACACGATCATTACAGAATACCGGAGGATATCTGTGCCTCGACGCCCACCATACATATTTCTTTACGCAATGACAATTAAGCGACTGGTATTAATAGAACTGACGGAAACAAACATCTCTAAAGACCATGCTTTAAAAAGAAACAAGTACTTGGACTTACCCAACAAAATAAGTAAAAATGATTATTTCGTTGCGTTATATGCCGTGGAATGCTCGTATCAAATATAGTTAGGTACAGGGGGTAATACAGCAGATTGTGGAGGTGAGCCCTGACGCGTCGCAAGGAGTACTCCCTAAACCTAATACTGGGTTGCAATTTCCTGGCGCTGTTAAAGTCGTATGTGTTGCCCCATCTATCACGCGATGGACCCGGCACTCGCATGGTGAATCCATGAAACGCTAAGAAATAGGTCCAGGATTTATTCCGTTTTAGGCATTGATTTGTTTAGACACTCATGTTGAATAAACTCAGAGGCGACAAGGACTTAGGACGGCTCCTTGTCAAGACCGTTTCCCTCTACAGCTACGGACCCCCCTAATAGGTCTAGGATTTTTGGACATAATTTGAAGAGACGAATTGATAACGCGCAATTAGAAAATCAAAAACATTTTTTGTAGTAAACGCTTGATGTCAAGCAATCCATTTTAAACTTAGTACTTAACTTCTATTTCAGCAATATTTAACAATATTTTTTGGTTTTTCAAACTTTAATACAGTAACCTATTTTCTGAAGCACGGCGTACAATCCTCAGCAACATTAAAGGTTTTATGGTACACAGGTTGATAAGTATTAGTTGATGAGTACTAACATAGTTCTTCTTCTTCCTTTAATTCAGAGGCTCCATCGGATGTCGATGATTTTGCCAGTGTCTAGTTGGGAGGTAGATTTATTAGTTAATAGGTTGAAAATATTTTGAATACCAAGAGGGAATTGTTGTGATTTCAATAGTTTCTGTTTATGGTTCTGTGGGACAGTAGAGAATAAAAAAAGAAAAAGGACAGTAGAAAATAATATAGCAGTAAAGGTATTAGGAAACTTTATAAATTTATTTTATTTATACGAATAAAATGGTAAAGGATCCTGACAAATGGGGTATATACTAGAGTTAAGAGATAATACTAACATAGTTATTATAAGTAAAACTTTATAACCGCGTAGTTGGATACGTGCCACATGTGTCATGTCAATTCTGTGAGATATGAAATATTGACATATCGAAAAATGTTGCCTTTCTCAGACCTTACTTGATTTTTAGTTTATTAGTGTATGGTGTTCTTTGTTTTATTTTTGTATACCTACTGTGGTTTATGAAAGTTGTAAATCTAAAATCGGGTCCGCTCGTGTTTCGGCCCGCGGACCGAAACACCTAATAGCGCCTTAGGGATTGGGCCGCGGGCCGAAACACCTAAGGCTTTTATTTTTATAGGTCGATTCGTGCCGATAAATATTTGTGTACAGCTTGGTACAAAAATTGGATAAATGAAATTGCATTACGTTTTACTCCAAGTTTATTTATTAATTCTGTCTAAATCAACTCAAATACATATAGTAACCTAGTAAAGTTTAAAAATTAAAAAGAAATACACAAAATAATCACAGGTTGGTATTGTTACGAGTTAACATTCGTTGATTTGGAATAATAAACCTTCTCCCGACTAAAGAGACTTTATTTTCACTTCACTTAAAGACGTTCAACAACATTGAAGAATAGTCCGGAATGATCGCCGAGGTTTCAATCGCTTCGATGTTTATCGCATTGTAGCTCGAACTGAACTGCATAGAACGAAGGCGTGTCCGTTTTTATAATACTCGTAAATGACCATTCCAACAAATTCCAATCCCTACGAGAACGGTCCGTTTCTGAGAAATACAAATTCATTTCATTTTCGATCTTATGCGTGTTGGTAAAAAACTTCTTATTCCGTGCCAATCTGCATTGTTATTAAACGATTCCCGGAATTTAAATAAATTCTTTCTTCATCGAACTTTCGCGATGTTTCATGACAGTAGTTTTATCTAGTTTTACTATAACTATGTACTTACTAATAATCAGTCATATCGGTAAAAAATAAATTCTGTAATTAAAAATGATCTAATCAGACATTTTTCGCCTCTGCCTACCCCTTCGGAGAGTCTTGCGCCCAATATGTTTAACTGTCTGTTTAACCATTTTAACATATTGGACGGAATGCAGGAGTGAAGATATAGATAGATTTATTGATCATTTCTAATAAATTAAGGAAAAATAAACTTTGCATTCGACTGTACTAACGAAATAAAAAAAAATGTTTTCATTTAAAGTCGCCACCTTACAAAGAAAACTGAGGGGTGTTCGGTTCACTATCTATTAATAGGCCGCATAGACCAATGAAAAAGATGACTGGTGTTTCGGTCCGCGGGCCAATACTCGAGCGAGCCGAAACTTTCTAATACCCCTAAAATAATTAAAATAATTTTTATGAAAAAGCAATTTTTACAACAGTTAAATTCCACAATCCCAAATTATCAACACAGATTATAGAGATAACCTTGTTTTAACAACATTAGAACAAAGTATCTTATTTCAATTTATTTTAGTACTCTACTTATTAATAGTTTTTCGTGTTTGCTTAATGGTGTTTGAGACAGCTATTTTAGTAGAATAATGAACGGAAAATTGAGCCGTTTTCGTAATACGAGTATTCCAAAGTAAATATCTTTCGCATAGTTTCGAAGTACAGTCAACTAAAAAAAGTATGATATAAAAGTTAATAAAAATAATAATATATCTCACACATCTCACACATGGTAGTCTGATCCCAATTTGTTTCTACATTTCTTCTTACGTAATGATGGAAAGTAAATAGTAGTGGTATTTATTCACAAGACAGCATTTAAAAATAGGAGAGCCTCGCTAATGCATACATCTGTAAAGACGAAGTTATGGTATTCCTTGCAGATGAACAGCTGAAGCCCCTGTAAACACTATCATATCTACATATGTATATTGTTATTACTGGACCAAGTCGACAATAATACTGCTGCATAAAAAGGAGACAAAGGCGATATAGGAAATTACAGACCGATCAGTTTAATGTTTAACATTTATAAAATATTTTCTGATTACTAAGCAGAATTACCAACACACTAGATGGAAACCAACCCAAGGAACAAGCGGGATTTCGAAGTAAATACTCAACTATAGACCATATTCATACTCTAAGGCAAATTCTAAAAAAAATTAGAGAATATATTAAAATATACATCTAGGGTTCGTGGACTTTAACAAAGCGTTCGATACAATCGACCATGGATATTTATGGGACGCTCTAAAAAAGCAAGGGGTGCAATCATAATTCATAAGAATAATCAGAAAAGTATGAACAGGAGCACACCACAAGTTAAACTTGAATTTCCTGGCAATGAATTTCCCAGCATAAGATGTGTACGTCAAAGAGATCCTATATCATCTAAATTATTTTCAGCTTTGTTGGAAATCATCTTCCGGAACTTAACCTGGTAAAACAAAGGCACCAACATTAATGGCGAAAATCTTGGCCACCTTCGCTTCGCAGATGATATAATCTTATTCGCAGACGACGAATCAATCACGTGGGAAATCTAAAAATGCTCAACCTACAGGCAGCTAGCAAACTAATGATGGATGGGGCATATGCTAAGAGAAAGTAAAAACAAATGGACTAAAGTAGTAACACAATGGTACCCGAAAGATAGCAAAAGGAATAGAGGTAGACAAATTAAAAGATAGGAAGATAACTTCAAGGAAATAGCTAGACCAGTATGGACTCGTTTGGCAAAGGACAGGAATGTATGTAAATCTTTAGAGGAGGCCTTTATGGATAAACAAGCTGTTACAGACAAACATCCAGTAGCCAATAATCAGAATTAGAATTAAGGTAAGCAAGTAGGCATACTATAATACATATTAATTGTAAGAAAGTTAACTGCAATTAAGGCTATTTTATTTTATGTTATTTATTTTAAATTGTTATACAAGGGCAGCAACAAACCCTGCAAGAAGCACCTCAGCAGTCGCCGCACATTTTTCTGTATCGACTTGAACGTTACTAGAGTAATATATTAGTCAGCAATGCTGATCAATGTATGGAAAAAAGAAAACAGTTATAATGTTATTCTTATGGTTTTTAGTGACTTATTTAGTATTTTGTCACACGTTTTGCCGTGGGAGAGCCATGCTTCGGCACGAATGGGCGGGCTCGACCGGAGTGATACCACGGCCTCACAGAAAACCGTTGTTAAGAAATTCTTTCGTTGCCTTTCACTGAGTGAGTGAGGTTACCGGAGCCCAAATCCACCCTCCCGCTGACTCGAGCGGGAGTGACTCCAAGGGCGGCAACGCACTTGTGACTTTTGAGTTGCGGGTGTCCATGGGCGGAGGTGGTTGCCTGCCATCAGGTGACCCGTATGCTCGTTTGCCCCCTTATACCATAAAAAAAAACGTCACAATTATTCTGTTATTTTGTCACTTCAAATTTAAATTGCATAAAATAGGAGTAAATAGGAATAGTATGTTAAAACGAGGTACTATTAAACCCTTTATCTTAAAATCCATAGTTATTCTGATGTACTTTTATACATTTTCGTGGAAAAGTTGAACTGAAAAATTTAATGATTAGTAGTAGATACAACAAATTAATTAATATCTTTCTAAATTATGATAAATAGTCGTGTATGTGAAAAGCCTCTTATAATCAAGAGGGTGTCGCCATAACGGCCAGAATAAAAAAAGAGTTTCAAATTGTTTCAGTATGGTGTGCGGGTGTATGTTAATAATGACCATGATAGTGTCTGAGCAAAAATTGTCTATACCAATAAATTTTTGAAATGTTTTATGTTTGTTTTTTACTCTATGCTGAGCGAAACATAACTTGTTTTGAATGCCATATCAAATGTCGAGAATTATTCTTGTTTGAGTAAATCTTTACATAAATCAAATACCTATAGAGAATACCTTAGTTGTTGACTGTACTGAGCCAGGAATTTATACAACTATGCCTTGAGCGATCTTAACAAAATATCTGCTTTCAAGATCTCTTGCCTATGCTTAGCACTGAAAGATGACACGGTTTTTCATTTTACTTTAAAAAGACAACTCCCGCACTACGAATAAATCCTGTGTCGCGGGTGACTTTACAATCATACATTAAACGGACACAAAGGACACCCAGACTCAGAACAACAATTTGTGGATCACACAAAGTGTCGTCCCATGTGGGGATCACACACACAACATTCAGCGGCGTGGCGACCGCTTAAACCACTACGCCGTCCTTGCAATCAGTTTACAATCAAAGTTATTCAATAGTTTCGAAATTTATTATGAAAACCCTTTTTAAAAAAAAAGCAAAAAACACCGACAAAGAGCACTAAAAATTAAAAAATAATTACAAATCTAAGTAAAAAACTATAATAAGTACCCTCAATGTAACAGGTAACATTATAATACCAATAGTCCCTTCTAGTCAGTTTGAAGTCGGTGCCAAGCCAAATAGGTGCTTGATAGGCATGGTAGAATGTAGCGCGGCAGCTGCAACAGTCTTCATGCTGCGCAAAACATGATGAACGAGCTAAAGTGGACGCACATCTCCAATTATATTATTATTTTGAATTCTTTAATAAGTAGTTGATAAGTTTGCGCACGTAATTGATCTGGTTGGTCTTTATTAATTAACAAAATCTTCGATGTTTCATTAGAATTATTTTGAATTCTTAATTTTTCATTGTGCTAATATAAAGCTGACATAGACCAGTATTACTTATTGTACATCGAGCTTGGCACCGACTTCAAACAGACTAGAAGGGACTATTGGTATTATAATGTTACCTGTTACATTGAGGGTACTTATTATAGTTTTTTTACTTAGATTTGTAATTATTTTTTAATTTTTAGTGCTCTTTGTCGGTGTTTTTTGAAGTCGGTTCAACTTTTTTTTTAAAAAGGGTTTATTTTACCATTTTTAGTGTAGGATATGAAAATTACATTGGCGTCCAAACTGATCAAGATCAGCTTAAATTCTTTTCTAAGAAACAGTCAAATTCTTGTGAGTTGCAACCGAACAAAATAACTTCCGATTCAATTGACACTGATCTCGAAGGTGAAGATAGGGAAGCTTTAGTGAGACTACTCAACAAATATGCTCAATATTTTATAGAAGGAGTTCCAACTAGAAGGGTTAATACTAGTATGTTAGAAATTAACCTAGTTGACCCACCCAAAATTTAAGAGTTTTTTCCAGAACTATTTTAATAAATTAAGTATAAAATTACTTACAAACGAAATGCGATGCCATCCATAGCAACAAAACGTCTATCCGAATTATTTTAACAAGATAGAATACAAAATTTCAACCTTTTCTTCTTAATACAACGAAAATTACTGTGGTGACATAAATACTGCAAGTTCTCTGCGCATCACATCGCGCAGTCTCTGACAGTTGCCATGGTTTGTTTGGCTAAAGAAATACTCGTAGCTAAAACACGTTGTCGGGGCTGTCAAATTTCCAATAATTGTGAGGGTTTCACTCGATTTCTCTAGGATCCCATTATCAGATCCTGAATTGGTGATAATGGGACCAATTCGGGAGCATACCCTTTCGATTATAAAAAGAATTTTGAAAATCGGTCCACAATTGACGAAGAAATCGCGTAACAAACATACATAAAAAAAAAATACAGACGAATTGAGAACCTCCTCTTTTGTGTTTTGGAAGTCGGTTAAAAAGAAAACATGCTGTCGAATCAAAAACCCTCCTTTTTTGATGTTGGTTAAAAATCGACTGGCATGAAGCTCCTAGTCGAGACGAATCAAATGAGCACAAACACGGCGGAATTGCTTTATTTTATTACAGAGTTCCCATGGCTATTTACCGTCTCCATCATCAGACCCTGAATATCACATAGGATCCTAGTTCTTATTAATTAAACTCAAACACATTCAAATTCGATGGTATTACATAATTTTGTTACAGAGATCCCATACTCCTAAACCATTCATCAACAGCTTCATCATCAGCTCAGCAACATCAGATGGTGACCATTAGATGCAAAAATCTACATAGATTAAGATAATTTCTGATAAACAGTGTATATGCCTACAAAATTTGAGGGTTTCCCTCGATTTCCCCAGGATCCCATCATCAGATCCTGACCTGGTGACAATGGGACCACCTCTGACGTATGACCTACCAAATAAAAAAAGAATTATTCAAATCGGTTTATAATTGCCGGAGTAATCGCGTAACAAATATACAAAAAAAAAAAAAAAAAAAAAACAGTCGAATTGAGAACCTCCTCCTTTTTTTGAAGTCGGTTAAAAATAGAACCCACACCTAACAATTCATCATCATCATTATCAACAGCCTTTAATAGTCCACTGCTGGACATAAGCCTCTCCTTAGAAAGGAGGTTTTGGCCTACTATACCACGCTGGCCAGACGGGTTGGTATAGGGTTTGTGCCAAGTTTTCCATCTCTCTGTCCTGCGTAGTTTTTTCCCTTTGTCGGCTCTTACGACACCCACGGGAGGAATAGGGGTGGTGACACTCCGTATTCTGAATCCGTCACCACACGGACAAACAACATTTGCCAGCCATTTATAATGATTTACAGCTTAACAAAGAACCTTTTCAAAATCAAATACCCATAAAATAAGTCAAGTACATAGTGACGTCGGAAGTGGTTTAATGTGACTCTACGAACGCCATAAAAAGGCTCGTCTGAGTTAGTAAATTAAACCATAGAGCTACGTCCATTAACGTACATTATCGAAAAACGCGCTCCCCGTTGGGAGGGTTACAAGTATATTTTTGGGACGTCTGACACACAACCATCTAGTTTTAAACTAAGCGGAGCTAGTACTTTGAAATATAGAATATAAGTATTCTTATCTATTCTATAAATTCCTACATATTATTATACATGTTATTAATATTTATTATTATTATATTTTACCTCCTTTCTAGGAGAGGCCTATGTCCAGCAGTGGACTAGTATAGGCTGCTGATGATATACATAAAAAACATCCAACCTCTGAAACAAATATTTGCTGATCTTGCAAAACACATTTGGTCCGTTCGGGAAATGAACCCCAGACCTCGGCACAGCAGTCGCATTCGCTACCACTACACCACCAAGGCAGTAAAAAAAGTCAGTAGTTATAGTTAAAATCAACTAACAGTGTTATTTAAAAAGAGTTACAGAGCTCAAAAGGCACATCGGGAAAAACATCACGTGTCCCACATTTTCCTTCTATTAAACAGATAAACAAAGAAACCGATATAGACTCAATTAGGGTTTGTTTTCTTTTGGAAAAACGAAACTTTGAAAATACTAGTACTAGCAATAATAGTAAAAATCGTTTCATTTAGTAAAAAAGATATCTGTTGACAAAATTGACAACGTAATTGCATAAGGCGGACTTTTTGCCGTAAGTATTATCTTTCAGACAACCTTGGGGCAATGCAGAGCTGTTGTGGCAGGTGTATATTTCCAACTACTATATATATTAATTAACATATGCTACGAATAATAATAATATATATATACAAACACATATAATATACATAAATAAAAAATTGGTTGCCTGTAAAGTCGGTATACGGGCGAAAGTTTTACGTGACAACGACTATGTCTGTCTCTCTCGCTCTTAGGCGGGCTAACCATGCCCGATTGGAAAGGACGCGTGCCTCTCACTCGCTCTCATTGTGAGCGCATAACGTGAGCGGAGCGTAACGCAGTTTCTTGAAGTGTCACCCGGCAAACCAATTTATAAGACGTTGTCACGTCAAAAAGAGACTAAAAATTATTACACAGAAGCAGAGACTGCTTTCTAAAGAGCTGGTGAATTTTCAGTTTAAAAGTAATCGGGTAGTAGACATCCTGACTTGGAGTGAGGGCGCGTTCCCGAGCTTTACAGCTTAAACAAGGAAGGAAGATTGAATGTTATAAATATAATACAACTGTTTGAAGCCGCAAGTATACGATACTTATTTTTTGTTTGTTTGAGTGTTCGCGCGAGACACCGTCACAGCAGGACTTTTCACTTCTTGAAAAACATCCCCGGAAGATTCAGAAGTAGTAGTACATTCCCGAAATACACACGAGAGTAAACCGTTTATCCTTAACAAGTAATCCATACCTATATTATAAATATGAAAGTAAGTTTTCTGTTACGCTTTCACGCCTAAACCACTAAACCGATTTCAAAATTCTTTCATCAATGGAAAGCTACATTATCAGCGAGTACCGACATACCGACGGAGTCAAAAGCTAGTGTAATTATAAATAAGCTAGTTTGAAATAAACTGACAGTTACATTGTACATATCGTGAACGGGCATTATTCATTTATGATTGTTTTCATATGATCATTCAATTACAATATCAACACTTAACATTCTAGAAATTGAATTTAAAAGCGTTTATAAATCAAAACAGAATAAATTTATACACAGTTATTTGAAAAGGCTGACATTATTGTAAACAGTATAATTTATGTTTTTAGTAATGGTTAAAGACCCTTATATATGAAATCGACGTCAAATGAAAATATGAATCACGGAGATGCGTTTAAATTATATAATAATCACTGGTTCGTCGAAAACAGCTTAACCATTTCAGGTAATCTGTTCCCTTTGAAATTTTAACACTAAGATGCTTTCAAATGTTTTTATACCAAATATAACAAAAAAAAAATCCACGCCATTTTACGTTTATCGAGAACTATTACAATCGATGTATACCTTAAATTATGTTTATATACAGTAGACAGTATTATTGTGTTTATTCAAGTATTTATCCGTTACAATGAAAACGACAAAATTACCATTGATACTACTTCGAAAGGAGAGTATCGCAGACTAAATTTGTTATACCGGTTTTAAAGTCACCGTGTGGTGACGGATTTAGAATACGGAGTGTCACCATCCCTATTCATCAATATTGAACAAACTACGCAGGACAACAGTACCGCAAAGAGAAGGAAAACTTGTTTACCAACCCGTCTGGCCATCGTGGTATAGTAGTTTAGTTATCGACACAGTTTGAATATATGTTGTTTAAACAGATTTGTTCCGTTTCATCAAACACGTGAGCGCCGCATGTACGACATTGGAATGACTGGAAGAAAATATTATCAATGCTGGTTTGAGTGACATTCCTGGAATTGCTTTTATAGATTGTTTACATGTGCTAAAGCGACTATGATTCATCACTATCACAGGGGCTTTCTGATGGGTAAAAACAAAACAACATACAACTAAATTTATGTAAATGATTTATTATTACAGTAGCGAGTTAAGACAATGATCAAAAAGAAAAAGTAAGCATAAAGTAGGTACATAACAGAGTAAAGAAATCAAAACAAAATGTGCCAACTGACGGAAACCAAACAATTTAAGTGTACTAGTTAACAATACACTTAAAATTGTTTGGTTTATATAGTTTTAACACACTCAGTGAGGCGATTTAGGAATCAAATCAAAAGAACGCGGTGTTCTATACTGTGGTCAATTCCCCTTGGCTCAGTTTGTTTGTAGCTTCCTAAAAAAACTCATTCAAAAAACCTGATAATCATTCAACAAACCCTACCACACTCCAGACTGTCGTGTAATTCCATTATCTTTCCATATATTTTCAATGGACGTCGGACTATTTTAGTTCACCCTACCGTTTATTTGATTGACGTAACCCATTAATTTTTCTATTATTCCACTTTGTTAAGATAACACATTAAAATATAGGTTATATTTCAATAGATTCAAATTCTATGAATACGTGTGCGTCATTTGTTTAAAAAGACAACTGAACAAGTGTAACCCTTTAAAGTATTGCCATGACTTTTCGCCAATAATTTTGTTTTTATTTATTTATTTAAAACACATGTTGTACAAAGGCGGACTTAATGCCATTAGGCATTCTCTCCTAGTCAACCTTTAAATATTAAATTTAACACAATTGAAGTCCAGAGACATACACAATATATAAACACACATACATAAGTAAACATACATACAAAAATTTAATAAAATACATAAATACTCAGTCGGGTACTAGCGTTGTGACTGTTCTGCCAATTCACTCCGAAGGAGATTTTCTTTGGTTTTTAAATGGATATAGAATATGACCCTTTGGTTTATGGTGACAGAGTGCGGTTCATTGAGGTGTAGGAGCCAGGAACATGTGGTGTTTCTACTCAAATCCACACCGACGGTCGGCCTCAGGCTTTCTCTGATGTGCCAGATGTTTATTTTTGTATTGACAGTAATTGCAATGTTTTCCGTTTTTACCCACGCCTTTTGGTCTTCGCTTGACACACATTTTATATAAAATTGTGTATAAAATTACGTGTGTTGTGTTGTGTAATGTATATCTTAGTGATTAGTGACCTATATGCCTAACCACTCACGATTTCTACACTACCTAAAGGTTTACTGGGAGAGAATTCCTTGGGCATTAAGTCCGCCGATGTACAAATGAGCATAACGTTATAAATAAAAAATAAAATAAATGTTATTGTGGTCTAGATAATAATTACTACTATTAGCTTCCTTAGCATTCAGAAAGCTTTGTACACGTTTACTTCAATCAGTTACTGCATAATCAAATCTGTTATAATACTTTTATATAAATTTCACAAGGTACCATCAAAATTATCCTTCCACTTGAAGTTACGAGTATTTTCGCTTCCACATTTTGTTATGCATTCTGTATACAGCAGTTCATCTTATTCCTCTCAGTTTGACCACAATACCTTGTAAAAGAAATCTCGCAGGAACACCGAAGTAATGACGTCACTTGGCACGCTAGTGGCCGTCGCACTAAGTTCTGATATGATCCATTAGGCGCCTCTCGCAATAGCCCTGAGATGTGTCGGCTTATTTTTAGCCTCGAACATTTTATGATTTGCTAAAGTACATACTTGGACAATAAAACGTGTTCACACACAATTTTGTGTCTGATGTTGTTATTTTTTTTAACACGTTGATGACGATAGGAGGTTAGAAGATTGTGACAGTAAACTGGGACAGAGGTGCACTTTAATTGGAGAGAATAAAAAAATACAATAATGTTGCTATTTAATTTCCTTGTTGAGCACCGACAGTCGCATTGTTTTGTTTTGTTTATATTGCATTTTTTCCCAATTTTACTTATTTTGAGTACCTATTTTTTAGTGTAGTTTTTTCTGCCTCCCAAACCACAAACATATGTATATATACACGTACACAATCACACACTTGAATGGCTTCGAGCTGACAACACCCAGTTATATAGACTGCAGCTGAAAACCAGCGTTGGAAGGCAGGTGTGGTCATCCAACAGTATGCTGAACTAAAGACCTATCGGCACTTTTTGTAAAGAATTTTGCATGTGCCAATAAATTTTCTTTTCTTTCTAATACGTGAACACAGCGCATCTTGTCCTCATTTTGAGTATGGTTTGTACTTAGGCCGGTCCGTGTGGTGACGGATTAAGAATACAGAGTGTCACCACCCCTACTCATCCCGTGGGTGTCGTGCCGACTAAGGGAAAAAACTACGCAGAACTACAGCACTGCAGAGAGAAGGAAAACTTGATACAAACCCTATACCAACCCGTCTGGCCAGCGTGGTATAGTAGGCCAAAACCTCTAAGGAGTGGCTTATGTCCAGCAGTGGACTGTTAAAGGCTGTTGATGTGATGATGATGTGAGGCCGGGTTCAAAATATGAAAAAATTTAGACGCGTTTTTGTAAATGCACATAACAATACGTTGAAGCTATGATTAGAAATTACCACATGGCTAACTCGGTATCAGTGTAATTAAAATCAAGAGTTCTATGGCCGCGCCACCTAGTTATAAAAACAGCCCCATAACTGCCGAGCACGTTCTATAAATGAACAGAATTTATGACTTTATATAGTTATTATATGCGTCTAGACGAAATAGTTAATTCCAAGGTTATTAGTAACACGTATCACACGTTACTATATTACAGTATTGTTGGTAACCTTTTCTACTACTCCATATAGCATTCTTTTAATGGTCAAAATCTTGTAGGGTGGGGGGGGGGGAAGTCTAACTTTACCTTAGAATTTCTTCCGAGAGATATGCCATGGAGTTTTCATAAAGAAGTGTATAGAGTGTTATTTCCCTTAGCTTGCACTCGTCCATAGATTCCGAGCACCGTTTACAAGTAATAAATGACCCCCGCCCACATTCTTGTATGTCATACATTCTCCAACAATGTTCTATTATGCTTATAATGTAGATTTTATCAAAGACCGTTATATACGCGATTAGTTCCTAGAACGAGTATACCATCCTACACGTCATGCGGACGAACCTGCAGACGAAATGTTGGTGATCAATTAAACAGAAAGGGTTCTTTACATAGGCTTTACGAGGTTCCAGTGATTTGACCGAAGTTAACTGGGAAGGGCACCGTTGCTCCCTTTGATACCTATTCAAAGGGAGCAACGGTGCCAACCAACGAAACCAACGAAAATTAGTACGTTAGTTTGTAAAATTTTATTCTAGCCTTTAAAAAAAAGGAGGTTTACAATACGACTGCTTTTTTTGTTGTCGCATCAGAACTCTGTTATTTATAAAATCAATTTGGAAAATTGTTTCTTATTGGTATACGTGGTATAGTAGGCCAAAACCTCCTTTCATAGGAGAGGCCTATGTCCAGCAGTGGACTATCATAGGCTGTTGATGTGTGACGTGTGATGTGATACTTACTGTATTTTTTCTTTAACAAGCCGATATTTAAGATTTTTTTATACCTTTATACAAATCAAAGCTTCGAAATCTACCTACTAGAAAATTATACTTATATTATTAATGTGAAAGTAAGTTTGTTTGTTTGTTACGCTTTCACGCCTAAACCAAAAAACCGATTTTAGAAACTCTTTTAATAATGGAAAGCTACATTATCAGCAAGTAACATAGGCTCCTTTTTACCGAGATAATAAATGTAGTAGATAATAAATAGATAGAAAAAAAAAAACAATTATTTAATCACAAAAACATTTATTTTTCTTTTCTCAGAACCTTTTTTTTCTATACCCTGGCAAGCCAACATACCTGATTAGTAGTCAGTTTCGTCCGTGTGGTGACGCAATAACAAAATGGAAGTCATCCTATTCATCCCGTGGGTGTCGTAAGAGCCGACTAAGGCAGCAAACTACGCACTGCAATGACAAGGCAAATACCAACCCGTCTGGCCAGCGTGGTATACTAGACCAAAACCTCATTTCTAAGGAGAGGCTTATTTCCAACTGTTTACTGTTAAAGGCTTTTGGTGATGATGAGTCAGTGTCGCATTGTTTAATGTACAATGTTTAGTGATTAAATTTTTCCACCTTTCTATACTCCTACATTTAAAAATAATATTTTGCTTAATTACTACTAAAATTCTTGTAAAGCATTCTGATAACATTGGGACTTTTGATAATATTTTTCATTTAATTTTTTTTTTGTGTAAGTATGTAAATGTGAGTATAGTGTAGGCTTGTAATGTTAATTCAAATTTTAGTAACTTTCTGGTGGTTTTGAGTGTTTCCACGGCCTACCCAAATGTCCTGCTGGCGGTAGGTCGTTGATCTTGACCAATATCGGTTAGGCTACACAATGGCTGGAGCCTGTATGCTGTCTGTATGGACAGGCCGACTCAAAGCTATAGTTCTTTCTTCAAAAGGCCTATCCAGACCCTATACTGTACTTGCACAGTTTTATTTAACTTTGTTTACGGACTTAAAAAAAAGACACCTCTGTGGTTTGTTTCGGCGTTTCTTCCCAGAGTGAGTCTTAGGAAATGCTCCTTCTAGCTGTAAAGTCCGACTTGTAAAAATATTTGAAAAGATTTACTTACAGAAATAAATATAATTTATAATTAATTTCTTATTCTGTATCTTTGTTGATTACTTTACTTAAAAGACAAAATAGGCACAATATCACAATATTACTTATCGACATCTGTCGCGATAATATAATAACACAATAACTTGAGCGCCATTTTTATTTTGTATATGAAATGCGTAAACGACGGTTAATATTAAACGTGAGGGTATTTCCGCTGGTTATGACGTCACTTCCTTTATTAGCAGCAAACAACATGTGTGTTAACCTTTACCAATGGACCATAAGGATAGCGGATGTCATAAATATACACCATAATATGAAAAAGCTAAGGGAAAAATATTATTAATATATATAGGGTTGCTTTTATATATAATACAAATACATAAGTATTAAATAATTCTCATAATTGCCCCTGTTTGTCAAACGTAATTCTGTTAATGAGAAACATTGTATAGTATACGGTACTTTTATTGAAAGAAACGTGTATATTCTGGTCACTGAGAATAAAAAATTACAATCAAAATTACAGTCAAAAAGTAGCTTATGTTAACACTACAAATACTTCCGTATACACGTACATACAATTCAACTATACATCTATACTGATATTATAAAGCGTTAGAGTTTGTTTGTTTGTTAGTTGGATTAAGCGCGCTGATCTCAGGAACTGCTGGTTCGAATAAAAAATATATTTTATTTTTAGATGGAATTTTTAGATTTATCTTTATTATTATTTATTTTCTATAAGTTCAAAAAGATAAATCATTTTATCGTGAAAAGCGTTTTATAGAAAAAACTGTATTCTACTTTTTAGTTCGGCTAGCTACAAAGCGTGTTTTTTAGTATAAAATAGAATTTATTTTTACTTTTTTAGTTATTAATGATGATTATTATCTTATTAAGACTAAAAAGTAACAAGTAAGAACACGCCTTAGTACGTGGCAAAAAACACACACGTATTTCTAGATATGGAAAAAGCCGTTAATCCTGAATGTCCTGATCAGGATAATGGGACAAACTATTTAAATTATTGTATTGTCATCGGTCCTGGATAAGTGTCATCATCATCATCATCAACAGCCTATACTAGTCCACTGCTGGACATAGGCCTCTCCTTAGAAAGGAGGTTTTGGCCTACTATACCACGCTGGCCAGACGGGTTGGTATAAGGTTTGTTTCAAGTTTTCCTTCTCTTTGCAGTGCTGTTGTCCTGCTTAGTTTGCTCCCTTAGTCGGCTCTTACGACACCCACGGGATGAATTGGGGTGGTGACAATTTGTATTCTTAATCCGTCACCACACGGACAAAGATACGTGTGCAATGTTTTAATTTGATTCGGCGCTTTGAAGTGGGCCTAAATCATGTTCGAAGATTCCCTTTCATATACAGGCAGAAACCAAGCGCGCGTTTAAGCCGCTTCTGAACACGTTTTGATTGCTACAAATCAAACTTTTAATTAAAGGTTAGCAGAAAGCGTACCAACACTTGTCCTATTTTGCCACCTTCCGCAGTCACACAGGCTCACAACCTCGCCCATCGTTACAATAGGATTTATGCCTATGTTTAAAATAAACTATTTAAATAAAAGTATCGTTCTTATTTAATTTGGTTAGAATACAGTTAGACTTGGTAAGAATACAGAGTGTCACCACCCTATTCATCTCTTGGGTGTCGTAAGAGCCGACTAGGAAAACTTAACACAAACCCTATGCCAAAACCTCCTTTCTAAGGAGAGGCTTATATCCAGCAGTGGACTGTTAAAGGCTGTTGATGATGATGATGACTTATTTAAATACAATATTTAAAATACAGTATGATTTGTCCGCCATTTTAAATTTAATGTTTATATTTTTCAATATTTGAAAATCAACATTAAAAGTAAATTATTTGATCATAGCTAGGTATGACGTCACGTAATAATCTTTAGATAGTATAAAATGTAGTCCCTTTCCGTTCCCTTTGATATTTTAAGCTACGCAATAGATTTTATTGCGAAGAGAATTTCAAGAGGAAGATTTATACCAGTACGTATAATACACGTACCTTATCTTTTAGAAAATCGGAGAATTTCAATGATATGTAATATGATATCGTAAAAAAACGTGTATTTTAGCGCTTACATTATAAACGCTGGCTAAACCTTACGAGATATATCAAAATAATATTGTATTTGTTTTTGGAATCGTGTATGGATGTTTTTCACAAAAAACGACCGTTGCCGGCATTGCCGTCAACGCTTTTGTGACTCCTAAGTTGGACGTTCGTGGGCGGCGATGGTCACTTTCCATCAGGTGACCCGTCTGCTCGTCTGCCATCTCTAACATAAAAAAAATAACAAAATCGGACTGTCCCACAATTTCAAACATTTGTATTTTTATTTTTTTAAATGGCACATCTGAAAGTGAAATGTGTCAAAGTTGAATAAAATTAAGAAGTACCATGAAAAGCGGATAGTTATTTTTTAATAAAACAAAAAGCACGCGTTGCTTTCGGAGTTTTCAAATACATCTCAGTGTAGAATATTAGCCTTTGAGTATTTCCAAGTTTTTGAACATAGCCCCTATATAACTTTTCAGTCTTTTTGTGATAAATTTATAGTTTCTTAAAGAAATATCAATATATTAATGTTGTCCTACGAAAACCATAGTACCGGAAAATCCGGTTTCGTCACGGTGTATTTGATATCTTACATAAAACAAAATCTACTAATTTGTGTTTTTTTCTACATTCCTGGCAAGATTGTAATCGTAAATCATATCGCTATTGTTATTTTGAACGCCAGTTACGACAAAAAATAAGACGAAAGTGTTGGGGTCTCAGCGTGCAGAAAAAGTTTTCTGGATAGTGACATTATTTAAAAAGTGAATAAACTCGTTTTCTTTACTTTATCATATTGTATTTAACACATAAACTAACCTATATACGATTAGTAAAGCTAAAAACAAGTTAATTTACCTAAATATTAGTTATTTTAAAATTTAAAACGTACGTAGTACGTCATGTGACATTCTACCGGAACAAAATCGTGACGAATTTGAATTGTAAAGCTTAGTGTCCAATGAAATATTTTAAAATTTTAAATTAATTTTAATTTTGTTACGTGGTAACTGACTTGGTTAATAGGTATTGTAAAGAGATAAAATTCGTATTGTTTGTTTGTACGTAGGTAATTAACGCAAAATTCCGCAAATTAAATTCCGATTCCGATTTAAAAAAAATTGACTGTAAAAAAACGAAAGCTACATTTTTACCCAATTTTACTACGCTATTGATGTTAGTTCGTATTACATTAAAAGCGATAGCCATGGGACGTTTTTGCTTCAGGTCAAAGTTTGTATTGTGCATCGTATGGATGATCACTCTGCTAGCAGCTTTGGTAGTCTATTGGGACGTTGGCAAAATCCTAACATATTTTGATTTGAATCAATTTTACATTAATAATGCGAAGTGGGTTGGCCTGTTACACATTTTATAATTACTAAGAAGTGTTTCGGAAGCCGACAAAAAATTAACAACAGTTTGAAACTGCAGAATTTTACTTTCGCGATGAGTTAAATCGATACCAGAAAATAAATCGTGCTCTAATTTTTGGTGTTCTTTTTTTTCATGCATTCTATTTATGATAATTTTCCCGAAATCGAGTGTGAGCTTTGACTTGGAGATAGTCATTATTTAGTTTGTTTCATTAAATGAATGTGATTGTGTTTTTAAACCGGAAGTGTGGACACTGCTCAAATTATTCCTATACATCACGCAATTTTAATAATAGTCACTGTAAAATATTCTTAATGGTACAAAAATGGTTTTAAAACCTAAATTTAATTTTATAGTATTTGTTTTGTCATTATCAGTGTTTTGTTATTCCCAGAAAGTGCTCACTTTGCTTGATTTTTGAATTTGTTACACGTATCATTAGTAATGACAACTTTTCTATTGCGATTTCCGAGAAGTGACGATCATAAAACTATTTCGATGATTATTGATTAATGTTATAGAATTATGCTACCATTTTGTCATTTTTGAAAAGTTTTTAAGCATATCTTTATGCTGATATAAGTTGATTTGTTTCAATATCTGGTTGTTTTATTTCTGATTGATTATGTTTTGTGACAGTCCGTGTGGTGACGTAATAAGAGTATAGAGTGTCACCACCCCTATTCACCCCGTGGGTGTCGTCAGAGCCGACTACGGGAGCAAACTACCAATCCGTCTGGCCAGCGTGGTATAGCAAAGAGAGGCAACAGTGGACTATTAAAAGCTGTTGATGATGATATTTTGTGACGTAAAAGAATAATTTACATCATATGCTGACAGAAAAACTTAATATTTCTTATATTTATGGTTGAATTTTAATTTAAATAGCATATTTGGGTAGTTAATAATATATTCTTTAATAGCAGAGTAAATATAAACAACTTCATGTAACAATTTTTCTGAAAAACACCCATATCTTCTAAAAATCTACAAAAACACATATGCCAATATGTCTGTCTCCTAAGAATAACCCACAGTAACCATTTTTATCTTTCACATATTACAAAAAATAATAGTAATTACGAAGCTTTTTTGAACAATACAGTTGTGGAAGAACGGGTGTCATGTCCTTCCAACACAAAGGGAGGATCCTCTGACCAGGCGAGGTAATCATGCCTAGCGGGCCGCGGCCCTACATTTTATGTTGGGAAGTTGTATAAATACTAATCGGCAAGACAATTCTTCATACTACGATACAGATTTAGCAATTCATATTAAAGAGTTACTCCATAGTTTGGTGTGTCTTCGTTAGATGGCGCTATAGTATGTTTCTGTTTCTTCGTATGTGGGAGTCGCCACAACAGTATTATTCCTTATCCAATCAAATACGTCAGGTACGTTGTGCATTTGCAATGAATATCTTAGTAGATATCAGAAATTTAAAATGCGGTGGCAAAACGGCCGTCACCGCATCGGTCTTATAGTCACCACATATAGTCTTATCATAATAATAGTATAATTAATTATTCTGCACTGACACCACATTATTAGTATTAGTAGTATCTACATTGAACACGTGCAAACCCGACGCGGATCGCTAGTAATCTAATACTCTACACTGACACCACACCCGTGCGAAGGCGGGGTGGGTCGCTAGTAAATGCTACTCTAGTACTGCGACCCGCCCCGGCTTCGCACTTCGATGCGATGCATTTTCGTATGAAATCATACAAAAATGTATCGCATCTACCGTGTTTAAGATTTATAAACAGATATTGATGAAAAAATATATTCATAATTTACAATATGTACACACTCCATTACTTTTACTGATACATCTTTTACAGTACAAGCAGCACGCCTATACGGAATTCCTTACCGGAAGCTATAAGGCGGGCACGGTCAGTGAGTACTTTTAAGAGACTCGTCAAGGATCACTATTTATCTCTATAAGAACTATGTGTTATATATTTAGGTATGTAATGTATGTACATGTATGTATGTGTTTATTTATATGAGTGTACGTATGTGTATGAATATGTATTTGTGTAAATCTATATTATGCGCACCACAGACTATATATCACTATACAGTATAGTCCATCTAAAGGCTGCCTGTAAGAGATCGCAGACTGCGATAAGGCCGCCCATTGTATCACTGTTTCTTTTTTAATTTTATGTTTATATTGCATTGTATGTTTTCTATCCATCCTGTGAAATAAAGAGAGAAAAAAAAAGTATATTTATTTGCTAATTTTGTAAATTTGAAGAAGCATCAGATTTGGATACGTTTTTATATAGGGTAGAATATTAATTATTATTTTACCTAAGTGGAACTGAATAAAACGGCTATCCATAAGAAGATTATCTACACCGGAGAGTCAACACTCCTTATTGAAATTTGATAGCAAAAGGAAGGGTTAGATTTCTTGAGTGGCATTTACAAGTTGGACAAGAAAGTGCGAATTTCACTCCACCACGGTACAATTATAATACAGTACTCCAACTTCATACAAACGGACGAAACGCGAGCTATACCTACGCGCCTCGATCTCGGGGTGCGCTCGGGGCGCAGACAGTCACGGCTGTACCGCAGTGTCGAACGGACGGTGTGTTGTTTTTTTTAACAATAACCGCGCGATTTTTTCTCTAAAAATCAGTTAATATGACGAGTAGGAAATATTGTGCTGTTTTTGGTTGTATGAATTCGTCAATAACGCATCCCAGACATAAGGTTTTTTTAAATTACCTGGAAACTCAGAAAGGTAAGACTATAAAATAATTTTACTTACTAGTAGGTAGGTACATAATGTGTGTCTTTTTTATGGATAAGTATTTCCTTTTATCTTTCGAAAAAAAAGGTGTTTGGATTAATTAATAAAGCGAATAGAGTAACGGAAAGTTATTGAGACGAGTGAAATAGGTAGTTATATGCGGTTCTGAATGAATCATGATACGGTAGGTACCTACCTACTTACGCTTGTGTTAAAACTTCGGTGCATGTGTGTTTTGTTACTTTGCATAATTCAAAGTAAAGACGTGGTATTTTATTTTTAATAATATTTGTTTATTATTTGAGTGTATGAATAATACTAGAAAATTTTTTTTACCGTCTGTGTGTCATTAGATAGTTTTCGAAATTTTTACAAAGTGTTTCTGCTGCTACTATAACAACATATACCTCTAAAAACTCCTCCAATGCAGAAAGAAAATAAAATAATTAAATCTACCAATCAAAAAACAATACGCATTTTTATTGAACACTTCCTATTCAATATACAAAGTATTTCATTTATTTATATAAAAAGGATATTTACAATCACAAATCTAAATAGAAACAGAAAGTAGGCAAATATAATTAAAATGCTGGAGACGGGCAGCCCTAACGCATGTTTACGTACCGCGCGGCTGTAGGCATTTATTTCTATCATGCGGCCGAGTTACACTACTGTATTATAATAGTACCGTGACTCCACCCTATCCTCCCCAATGGACGAACGACAACGACAGTTATTTAAAACTTCTGTTTAAATTGACGACGACCGAATGGCGTAGTGGTTTGTGTAACGGACTACTATTCCAAAGGTCGCGGGTTCGATTCCCGCTCAAGTCAAACATTTGTGTGCATGAACATTTAATGTTTGATTTGGTCTGGGTGTTTCTATGTATAATATGTATGTATTTACAAAAAAAATATATATAGTTGTAATATATATATATAGTATATATATATAGTTGTCTAGTACCTATAGTACAAGCTCTGCTTAGTTTGGGACTAGATGGCGTTGTGTGAATGTGGTAGAATACTAAAAAAAAAAAAAAAAAATTCACAATATCAAGAATCAGTTATTATTACTACCCTATTCATCCCGTGGGTATCGCAAGAGGCGACTAAGGGAGCGAAATACGCAGGTCACCAGCACTGCAGAGAGAAGAAAAACTTGACACAAACCCAATACCAACCCGTCTGGCCAGCGTGGTATAGTAGGCCAAAACCTCTTTTCTTAGGAGAGGCCTATGTCCAGCAGTGGACTGTTAAAGGCTGTTGATGATGATGATGTTATTATTACTAATGACTTTTTAATTGTTTCTAAAAACTACAGTTCTAGGTTAAAACCGGTTGCATATTCAATTCAAGCTCAAATATTTTTATAAGGTAGGCCTTGTTGTAGTGTACTCTAAAACGCTAGTCATATAACGTCAATGAAGAAGCAAATTTTAAAAAAAACGGGACACCATAATAACAGAGATAAAATAAATGGCCCCGATGATCTAGTGAAAGGTCATATTATAAGAGTCACATAAATACATTAAGGAAAGGCCTAAAATTATCTGCCGTCACCAGATGGGCTTATGACTAAAACTATGCAGGTTCGTCCACAATTAGTTAAATTTAGGTCTACTGCACGGGGTTCCAGGGATTTCCTTTCCAAGTTTCACTTAATTCCCGGCTTCTGTTTACCCACTTAGGGGTGAAATTGCCAAATATCATGTATTAGTAAGTCCTTACAAAATAAAAAGCATAAGCTGCCAAAATTTCAAGCTTGTAGCCTAAGGGGATTAGGTTCTGCGTTGATGAATCAGTCTGCATCTAATTTTATATGATTAGCTGACCCGCGCAACTTCGTCTGCGTCTCTCAATAGTAATAAATTTTCTCCGTTTTTGAAACATTCTTCATTGGTGCTCCGCTCCTATTGGTCTTAGCGTAATGATATATAGCCTATAGCCTTCCTCCATAAATGGGCTATCTAAAACTGAAAGAATTTTTCAAATCGGACCAGTAGTTCCTGAGATTAGCGCGTTCAAACAAACAAACAAACAAACTCTTCAGCTTAGTAATAATATTAGT
This sequence comes from Arctia plantaginis, assembly GCA_902825455.1. NCBI lineage: Eukaryota > Metazoa > Arthropoda > Insecta > Lepidoptera > Erebidae > Arctia > Arctia plantaginis. Next base: position 1,444,197 of record CADEBD010000322.1, on the reverse strand, counting down.
ATAGATGGTTTTCGGATCCGACGGGTGCCCTGTTTCAACGTGCTACCGCGACGATACGACATCTGATATCGTCGGTCGTGGTCGGTCGTGGGCATCCCCGAAATATACGCGTGAATAAAACTGTTTATCGTCAAAGAATCTAAACGTATAAAGCAACATCATCTTCTAGTCACACTATATTCTGTCACTATTTACTGGAACGGGAAATGAAACTGTTGTATCAGTTGGCAACTGCTCGCGATACGTTCATGGTGTTAAAACTTTGAAATAACCGCGAACGACATGGTCGCGTAACCGATATTTTGAGATCGTGGCTTGACCTGGATAAATTGAAATACACTTCAAGCAGTTAATACCGTTGCAGTATTCACGAAAAGTAATAGTTTAGTAATACATAAGTAAAAAAGAAATTGTATGGAAAAATGTTCAAGAATGCTCTAAAACAATTGTTAATAAAAAATGTCTTCTATAACTTACACGAGTATTTTCTCACAAAATGATTTGCATGCTTACAATCGCGACTAGAAATCGTTAAATTTATTTTAATCTACAATTTTTATTCACTGTGTACTTTACGACTGACTGACGGTGACGGGCTTAGTGGTTTTAGCGGTCACCTCGCCGCTTCCTACTTTGCTGAGTATTGTGTGTTCGATCCCTACATGGGAAATCACTTTGTGTGATCCACAAATATTGTTGTTTGGGTGTAGTTTGTGTCCGTTTTATGTATGTATGTAAAGTCCCCCGGCACGGGATATATTCCTAGTCTTTTAAACAAAAAAATACGTGTCAAAATCAAATGTCAAATCTCAATCTATTATAACACAATATTAAAAAACTTCCGACACTAAAAAAACAGTATAAATGGAAATAATACCAAAGTAAAAGTATACCAAATATCAGATCAATCGGACCTGTGAATTTTAGTGAAATCCCTTCATCACCTAGGAAGTGAGCTGATGATCTTCAAAATTTACAGCTAAGAACTACCTCAATCACATCGGTTTTCGATCCAATAATCCGCAGGAAAATTGGTCCATCCGTTCAGGAGCTATGATGCCAAAGACAGATACACAGGTTAAACTTATGACACCCCTTGGTTTCCGTCAGGGTTTAACAAAACGTCTATATGTAACACAGTTTTATTTACAATGAATTTCTTTATCTTTCGTCTTTACCATATTAAGATTATGGTTATGATGATATGATTATGCTATAGGAGGCAAACGCGCAGACGGGTTACCTTATAATAAGTGCCCACCACCGTCCATGAATACCTGCAACTTAACAACCACACAAGTGCGTTCCCGTCCTTTGAAGCCCTTTTCTGAAATTCCAGCTCCGTTAACCACACTCACTCGATGAAGGAAGCGACGAAGGAATTCCTTAATGGTTTTGTGGGTTTTAACCAGTTTTCTGTGAGGCCGTTGTACACTACTACTATCGAGGGGGGCCATTTATGCCGAAGGAACGAAAGATTCGCTTGTCACTGGTTTTCTGTGAGGCCGTGGTGTTATGTGGAAGCAACCCATTTGTGCCGGGACGTGGCTCTCGAATATAACATGTTCGTCTCGTCTCGTCCCTTCAATATCATAAAAGAAAATAGGAATTTATTTTCTAATTGATCAAATTGTCAGTTTACAAATGACCACGTGTCTCATTGTGATATCACATTATCACATCAACAGTGTTTAAGAGTCAAGTTAGACATAGCCCTGCCCTTAGAAAAGATGTTGGTTTTTTGCAGTGTTGTTGTCCTGCGTAGTTTGCTCCATTAGTCGGCTCTTACGACACCCACGGGTAAATAGAGGTAGTGACACTCCGTATTCTTAATCCACACCACACGAATAGTTTCATTGTAAACAGTGAACAATTTACATTCCACGGTACTAACCCTCAAAGCGTGTCAGATGACTGAAATTCTGACATTTCATTTAACTAACTCGACCTATGTTCAATGACTTTAAATGTGAATTTGTAAACTCAGCTCTCAATGTATTCTGCCTACAAAGGACTATCAAACGATACCACAAATCGAATTACAAGATCGGAAGCCTTCTCCCGCAGATCCAATATTGAACAAAGGTAAATTTTTGGAAGTGTCGTATTAACGCATAAGTACTGGCGAACTTTGATAGACGGAAATACCCGGCAATATGCGACACAAGTCACTGTATGGAATTCTATCGTCATCAGTAACCTTTAAAGCACATAGGCATTGATTATTTTATTAATTCTTCCATACTTTTATGTTATAAATGTAAAAGTGAGTATGTTTGTTTTGTTATGCTCTCACGTCTAAATGATCAAACAGATTTTAAAAATTCTTTCACCAATTGAAAACTACGAGTACATTTTCAGAAAGTCAAATTTTAAGAATACTATTGAAAACCTTAAAAAGCAAAATTTTATCAACCTTTAAAAAAAAAGTCCTGGACACCATTTTCGAGATAATCGTAACAAATATATTGTTACAAAGATCATCTTGTTCAACATTTTTAAATTAATAAAATGTAGTCATGGTGCTAATTCTGTTGTTCGAAAACTCTCTAAACTTAACTAAAAATCACTAAAATTTAGTTTAGAACTGTCAAGTACTACGTTTTCATAATCATAAACGTTATTTGACATGACTAAAAATTTTTTTTGTGATTTTTAGTTCAGTTTAGAGAGTTTTTAGAAAAACAGAATTAGCACTAATTTAACTATTTCAAGTTCCTACCACTTGAACGTCTCTCAATATTAAATCCCCATAAATTAAAGATGATAAAGTAGAAAAACCCAAGCGCTGTTGCTAGTTATTTAATATACTGACTTCCCCGGTTTTATCTCAATAAGGACTCCAATATACCAGGGGAAGATGCAATATCTTTTGATTAGGATTCAAGTTTATCGATACCATCAATTGAATGGAATTCCAAAAGAAATGAGGTGGAAATAAATGCGTGGAAAACTTGTCGATCAGTAATCCGTTTGCGAAATATTAAACTTTGAAAAAATACTTTTTATTATAGTCTGAGGTATCTCCTCCCTCCCTTTCTTATGAATGCTAAACTGTTCGCTTGATAACTTAACGACAGTGCCTCAAAAATAGTGTCCACGACTTGAGTGAAATTTTAAATATATCTAAAAAAAAAATTTTATGTTCTTCATTCACACGTTATTAGACACCAAGTAGGCATCCATCCATAAACATACATAATTCTTTGGTTGCTTTCCTTTCACCTAGTGAATGAAACCTCCATATAGATATAAGCATAGAGTGAACAAGAGCCCCAATCTTACAACGAGAGAGATGGACAATAGATGGTTCCCTCTATCTCTTTCTAGTTGAGCTCTGTTGTTGGCTGTGGAAATTTCTAATCACCTGCCTGCTCTACGATCAAAACCATACCCACTTCACAATAGCCAATCGCAGATTAGCTAAACAGAGGCAGAGGGAACTATGGGGCATCCATCTCTATCGTTGCCTGCCCCGTGATCTCTCTACGATAATACCTCTACTATGGAACAACAGGGACCAACCAAACCTCTTCATTTCATTCTGGTAATGGACCTCAAAAGCCGTCGGCATCTTGATTGCAGGTATCTAGGTTGCTGGAAGTCGCTTACCATCAAGTGACCCATCTGTTCGTTTGCCTTCCTCTCCCTTAAAAAAAAACTATGGAGGAAAAAAGAGCATGTATTTGAAAAAGACGGAAAATGTAAACTAATTCAACACAACAACAACAACAGCCGTTGAAACCTTATAGCAAACAACAAAGCTCACAATTATAAAGTTAGTTCAACTAATCATACCTTTGAAGAGGCTCAAGCCCGCCCAATAATGGTCCCACAACTTTGCATATACAGAACCCACATACGACGTTATTCAAATAGGTTTTGCTAACTCCGCCCAGTGCTTGTGAAGTCACAAATTAGTTCGAGCTCTGTTTTGGATGGGATTTTTTATAAGAGATTTATTCCTCAGTCACTGAGTTTTCATTGCGTCATATTGTTTAGAAAGTTCGTTAATTTCTTTTTAGTTTAGACGTAATATAAATTGTTTTTACTTAAATTTTTATCATATATAGTAAAATTTCTCTGTGTATTCATGTAGAAGATTTTTCTGTGGAAATTAGAAGCGAATATATAATGCTTAAATGGTAGCTGGATTTACTCATACAAATACTTTTACAGTAAATTTGTGTAAAAAAAATAGTCTTAATTAGAACATACTTAGAAAACTGTTACAAATTGCAACTTCCCATGTCATTCCTATTTTTCTTCTCCATCCGCCATAAGGCATTGTACCACTTTTTAAATATTTTAAGAAAAAGAGTTGTCTTTCTATCTATTTAAATAAATTTTACAAATTATATTGTCATTGTAGTCCGTGTTAGTAACGGATTAAGAATACGGAATGTCACTACCCCAATTCATCCCGTGGATGTCGTAAGAGCCGACTGAGGATGCAAAACAACGCAGGACACCAGCACTGCAAACAGGAGGAAAACTTGACACAAACTGTATACCAACCCGTCTGGCCAGCGTGGTATAGTAGGCCAAAACCTCCTTTCTAAAGAGAGGCCTATGTCCAGCAGTAAACTATTAAAGGCTGTTGATGTGATATTATCATTGAATACCAGTCAGTTTGTAACGTAACGAAACGCTGCATTGAATGTGAATTTGTACCATTTTTTTTTAGCACATGGTGGCTAACGAGCAGACGTGTCAGCTGATGGTAAGTGACACTGCCCATGGAGGCCTGCAACTTAAGAGTCCTCCAGTAACCTCATTCGCTCGGCGAAGAGCAACAAAAAAATTGCTTAACACCGGTTTTCTATGGGGCCGTGATATCACTGACTCCGGTCGAGCCGGTCCACTTGTGCCGCAACATCGCTTTCCTACGTAAAAAAATTCAGTTAATCAATTAAAAAAATCATTTCATTAATAGTGTAACATTGCAAAATTTCCTTTTTTCACAATATACTGAAGACTGACAGTAAATTAAAAGAAAGTTATCTCATTTTACAATTTTATACAAATTTTAATATCATCCATTACAGATATTAAATTGAGAGAGATTAATCCCTCCTACACGTCCACCACTGTAACTCCTGTACAACAGGATCAACAGCAGTAACCCACAAACACACCAAGTTAAGACACTCGGGGAAAAAAAACTGTCTTGGAACCCGCTACGAAATTAATCAGAAGAAAATTGGGGGAGTAATTGAGAGAGAGAGAGAGAGAGAGTTTAATATGACAATTTAAGATCACACAGGTATTTAATTGTAATATTAAATTCTACATAAACTCTTTTTGCATGAGACACCCAGAGTCCAAATAAGTGAAATTTAATTCTAATTGTATTGAAACTCGTGCATGATATTAGGTCTTCGTTTCGATAGATAGATTTTCATTTGACAGATGCATGTCACGAACAAGACTCATACGTGATAAAACACTTAAAACACTACCCGATAGAAAACTGTTTCTGCAGCCTGAAGAAAACCGCAACCAGTCGGTTGGATCTTTTATAATTGTTTTTGTTATAATTGGATCGTATAGTTAGATCGGATTGTTGGTCTAGTGGCTAGTGATACTATTTAGCCCAGAGGTTGCGAGTTCGGTTCCTACCCACGACAAACTATTGTGTAAGTAACTAGATCAATTTGTTATGTTTCTGACTGTAATTTATTTTCAATCATCATCATCATCATCTGCCTACCCTTTTCCCAATTTTATTTGGGGTCGGCGCAGTATGTATGATTTTTCCATTCTACTCTGTCGTGCGTCATCTCACTGTTTACTCCCTTCCTAGCCATATCCTCCCTGACGCAGTCCATCCACCTCTTCTTCGGTCCTACCTAAAACTTTCTTCGCCACATTTTCAATATGTATGTATTTATCTTTATTTTCAATATGTATGTATTTAGAAATATACAAGTACATTTATCAGCAGTCAGGTTACCACAGCACATGATTTGTCTAGTTTGGGATCAGACGCGTGTGAGATGTGTAAGGTTATTATTATTAGAGTGAGTGAGTTTAGTATTTAGCCTTGGGGTTAGTGCTTATACATATGGATAGATAGAACTTATATTTTATGTAGAAGCACTAATAAAGACTGTAGTTTTATTGTGTGTAATTAATAAAAAATGTGAACCATCGTATCTCGCCAACAAGCTTTGTAGCTTGGTGAGGAACTTATGTATTTATATTAAAAAAACTGTGAATAAATGGTAAAAAAAGCACTCCAGGAGTGCCGACAGACGTGAAAACTTATATACTTAGCTGCAGATGTGTCGGTAACGGTAATGGTAGCAGTGTCGCCAGTTCAATTGTTTTTTTCCTATCTCAAAAAACGTGTTTTTTGTCAAATACATTTTTTGTTTGTTGTTCAAAAATGCCCAACGCGCCTAAAAAAGTTTTCACTTCAAAAATATATAGATCGCTTGAGGTGCAGGTGTTCATAGGCGAAGGTGATCACTTACCATCTACCCATACATCTATCTACGGCTAAAGTATATTAAATTTACATAACGCGTAACAATTTGTTTCTAGTCTCAGTTTTTTTGACGCCGTAATCATTATGAAGAAAAAATGTCGCCATTTATGAGTCACAACGTACCCTTTTACCATCAGACATATTTAACAGATTTTCTTTTCACTTTCTTCTTAAGAGCATTTTCTCATCCTAAGGGGTCGGCTTTAAGTTTACTACGATACGACTGAACGTTGATTTTTAACGTGATGCTACTGCTATCAGAACTTCACTACCCAAGTACTAGGTGATATCGAAGTTGTGTAGAAAGATGCAAAAAAATGCACTACAAAAAGAAGGAAAAGTTAAAACAAACACTTTTTTTTTTTTAATGTGTGGAAACCCCCTCGGGCCGTCACCCCACCGGTGTTTACGTCGGGGTGGTGTGTCGGAATCGGACCGACTAAAACCACACGGTGTGCCACTCTGCGCCTGTAATAGGAGGGATCTGGGAACTGCTGTTATAAGGACCTCCGGACCCCTCCTAGCGCCTGCCCGCAACGATGCGGGCAATGCCAACCCGTCTGTCCAGCGTGGTATAGTAGGTCAAAACCTCCTTTCTAAGGAGAGGCCTATGTCCAGCAGTGGACTATTAAAGGCTGTTGATGATGATGATGTAGAAAGACTGTTGTCGAACTTTTTTTAGTACTTCAAATACTCGTAACGATTGGTATAGATGTACGTATGGGACCGACGGCTTAACGTGCTCTCCGAGGCATGGAGGGAATCAATCATCCTGCCTTCTCTTCGCAGTGCTCTTGTCCTGCGTAGTTTGCTCCCTTAGTCGCCTCTTACGACACCCACAGGATGAATAAGGGTGGCGACACTCCGTTTTCTTAATCCGTCACCACACGGACAATGAATCAATGCGTTAAGAATAGTCATCCATAGACTGATCTAGCTAGTATGGCTTAGCTTTACAACGTATAAACCTACTCAGTTCTTCTGTTCACTTTACAGTATTCAATTCTCTCAGGAATGTTAAGACATTTCTAGTATGAACGTAGAATGTTCTAGTTTTAAAATAGTCTCTTCACTAATGTAAGCTCGGCTTAACGTTACATTTTAATGAAGACATCAGAGACCCGCCTGATTAACAAAAGAGGTACAGCACAAGAGTCTAGAGCTATACAAATGTGAAACCTTGCACAGATGACGTCAAATTTTCACTAGGTTTTTTTTTTAATGTAGATACTGTTACTTGCTTTACTTTATAAATGTTTTAAAAATCAAGTTATATATTTTTCATATCCGTTTCTGTCTATCTGTGTAAACAAACACAAACACATATTTTTGTTCTATTACTCTTGAGGAACCCTATTCATTTAATTATTCTTTAAAATATTTTTGGTTATATTTGTCCGCGTGAATAAAATATTTCCGCGTGGTGCGTATTACGAATTAAGAATACGGAATGCCACCATTCCTATTAATCCCGTGGGTGTCGGAAGAGCCGACTAAGGGGACTAACTACGCAGGCCAACAGCACTGCAAAGAGGAGGAAATCTTGAAACAAATACTATACCAACCCGTCTGGCCATCGTGGTATAGTAGGCAAAAACCTCTTTTCTAAATAGAGGCCTGTGTTCAGCAGTGGACTATTAAAGGCTGTTGATGTGATGATGTCACCGTAAAATTCTGGATACTGTTTGATTGTAATCCGTCTCGCGAGATTATAAACTGTCGAAGGATTATGAGCACATATTGTTTGTAATATAAAGCTTTATTTTAGGTAGATTATAATCTGTCGAAGAGAAACCGGTATTGATTCTCTGTCGCTAAGACGTAAAATAACATGAAGAAATCTTGGTAGTCGTAAAAAAAACCGGACAAGTGCGAATGGGATTCACCCACCGAGGGTTCCCTATAAATTTGTAGGTACAAATTATAAATGGTTCAGGAATCGAGTCTTTCAGCTTTTTTTCGGGCTTTGCCCACCACACCACGTCACTTAGATTAATTGTCGGCTTAATCGATGATTGATAACATGTTTTAAATAAAGACTATATTTTTTAGATATAATTATAAATGTACATTTTTTAGACTTTTCCCTGTAATTGTAGTATAAGACGATTTTACTTACCAAATTTAACAGTTCTAGTTCTAGTTTAAATTTAACAATTTAACAGTTCTTTAAGAGTTTAACGGGAAGTGCCTTAAAATTTTGAGTCGATGATAGTGTCGAAATATGCTTTTGTGTAGCAACGGACAACAGAGTGATTTTATAACTGTGCCGTTTTTCCTTTTGAGGTACGGAACCTTAAAAATAACCACTAAAGTTCAGGCTTTAACGTTTTAATGTGTGGATAGCGTGTATATGGTGTACAATAAAGATTTTTTTAAATTAATTTACTTATATAACCGTGGGAGAGCCATCATAAAAAAAAAAAACAAATATTTACCACAACTATTGTGAAATCACTCTGACTGTGCTTTTGGCACGTACCGATTTTTAGTTTATATCAAAAATTAAAAAAAAAAAACTTGTTTTATAACGAAACCTGTTAAAGATCACGTTTGAATGAAATTTCAAAGCACGCGTTCATCTAACACGTGTGTACCTGTGCACGTCACGTGTCCTTTGATAATAAACTACGCCCGCGTAAATTGTCTCAGTTATCATACCAACATACACAACAATTATTACCAATAGTAGTGACCATTATAGCTTTTTATATTATTTTTTTAAACAACTCCTGCACTAAGCCTGCCTCGGTGGTACAGTGGTAATGTATGCGAATGCTGTGCTGAGGTCTCGGGTTCGATTAGCGGGTCGCACCAAATGTATGATCTGCAAATATTACTTGCAGAGTTTTAGTGTTTTTTAATACATGCATATTATACCATGTATGTATTTATAAAAAAAATAGGTGGAATACCTATCAGTTCATCTAGCTTTCATAGTACAAGCTCTGCTTAGTTTGGAACTAGACGGCCTTGTGTGTAATATGTCCGAAATATTATATACCCTGTGTCGCGGGGTTACCTTACAGATATTCATGAAACGGACACAAACAACACCCATACTCAGAACAACAATTTGCGGATCACACAAAGTGTTGTCCCATGTGGGGATCAAACCCACAACACTCAGCGCAGTAGTGTAGGTTTTCTGTGAGGCTGATCTATCAATCCGGTCGAGTCCGTCGGGTCGGTCGGACCTATGTGAAGAAGACTCTGCAGAGGCTCTGGCAGACAGTTACTGCCCTCTATTAAGTAAGCGAGTAGGATTAAAATTATGTTTTGCAAAATGTGGATTAAACATCCAATACGACTCTGCCTATCGTTTTTGAAAATTACGTGTATTTATGTATTTATGTGGGTTTCAACGACGGATCTAATCAACCTTCATTATTTTTAGAACAGTGTTAATTGATGAAAGCCAATTTATTTTCTAAGCTTTTTTATTAAGAGTGATGAATAGCAGTGTGTAAATAAATTACACGTGTAATCACTTTATTTTACACGTCTGAAAACCCTCAGTTGTAAACACTTGTCAGTCATTGCGAAGTAAAACGTAAATATTTTTGTTTAGATTTATTTTACTCGTGATAACAGACGATGGGGAAGAAAAACAAAGTAATTTTGTTCCGTACTGATTGCTCGTGTCTTAATTTACAGGTAACATTGAAACCAGTGGGCTGGCCATATTACCCGCAGAACCGATAACCGTTGGGGAAAACGAGTTCTTGAGTGGAGACCGCGTCTCGGCAAACGTAGTGTCGGACGCCCACAGGCCAGGTGGAGTGACGATTTGCGCAAGATGGCTGGCAGGAGCTGGATGCGAGAAGCCCAAAATCCATCTAAGTGGCGTGCAATGGGAGAGGCCTATGTCCAGCAGTGGACTGCGATAGGCTGATGATGATGATGATGATGATGATTGAAACCACTGACACGATAACTTAGTCTGTGATGAATGAGTTAAATTAGCAATCAGAGATCGTAAAATTGATAAGTGTTGGTATACTCAATCACTCGGTCAAAAGCATCAAAAGAATGAATGGAATGAATGAAGTTGAATGCCCCAGTTCATCAAGATTCTGCCAGGCCTTTCTGACACTTTACCCAAATTCAGTACATTTGCTGATCACGCGAAATACCTTTATTTATACCTACGTAAGAGTATCATGCTCGGTTTCCGTAAATGTCAAGTATGATTGATTTTATATTTCATCATCATCATCATCAGCCTATCGCAGTCCACTGCTGGACATAGGCCTCTCCCATTGCACGCAACTATATTTGATTTGATTTTATATTTAAAAAGTTATAACTTAATAACAAAATGCAATCTTAGCCCCAAGGTTCAACGAAACTGTATCGATATTTGACGACCGGATGGCGTAGTGGTTTGTGTAACGGACTGCTATTCCAAAGATCGCGGGTTCGATTCACGCCCAAGTCAAACATTTGTATGCATGGACATGTAATGTTTGATTTGGTCTGGGTTATGTATAATATGTATGTATTTACAAAAAAGTATATATATCAGTTGTCTAGTACCCATAGTACAAGCTCTGCTTAGTTTGGGACTAGATGGCGTTGTGTGTAGAATATCTCGCACTCGAATAACTCGCATTTCGACCACTAAGCGCTTGACACAGTATATTATTGTAAAAGATAAGATAAAAACTGGTAATAATGGGAGATAAATATCCGAAAAACAAAGCTACCTGTAACATACTACACGTTGTTCACAGTTTTATTTGCGTTTTTCATCATTGCTCCGCTTCTAAGAATGTTATTTAGCTTATAACTATTAATATCCGCAATATATGATTGAAATCTATGATGAATGGATATGAATGGATATGATTGAAATCTAATCAAAGGAATATATTCCTTTGTCTGTCTCCGAAAGTCATCATCAGATCTATATGAAATTTTAATGTGACCGTTTCAGAATAAACCAATTTCGAACAAAAAAAAGAATTTTGAAATGCCGTCTATATATAACGGAGTTATGCCTGTTCGGGACATGCATAAAAAAATTGGAACATCCGAATTGATAACCTCCTCTTTTTTGAAGTAGATTAATAAACAAACAAATACTCTTTAACGTAATAATATCAGTATATCCATGCGAGGAAGTACGCAATCACGGTAAAATCGATAATAAACGATCGAAAATCGATCGAAAATAAACTTAAGAACTTGGAGTACTATTCCAAATTTACGATTCATCCACGATAAATATATCGACATATTAATAGCGTTTTCTAACATCAAAAATATTTTACTAAGTAATAAACTAACAAACCAGAACGAGACTCAATGAGTTTCCTATTTTCTTGCCAAACTCCGCAACAAATAAAGACACTCAAACTGAACATTTTACTGAAAATATAATGTATTAAATTTGATATAACATCCAATCTTGCAAACGTCTCAAGTATATTTGCAAACTCAAGCAAATTTCAGCTGTAATTCAATGACTTATAACCGATAATACATTATAAGCTAGTTGTAGTTATGTTATTAGAAAAACAAAAGGGGTTTTGTCCCGATTATTCGCAGCATAGGCAATAGGAAATAATATATTGTTTATGATAATGGTTGGATCAAATATGATTTGTATTTTATCGGGTTCAATTTGAACAGGTCGTAATATTATAATGTTTATTATCTGTCTGTCACAAGCGGGATACGTAAATATGTGCGTCGGAAAGATTAGAGAATTATCGTAATCTCAAGTTTATTGGTTTTTGATAATGTCTGACGTCAGGTCATTTGTGATGGTTGATAAGTGGTGATGTATGAGGCAATGTTATATTTATTTTGCAAGGCTAGCCTAACGAATCTTTTAAATTTATTACATGTGCGTAAGTGCAAAAAAAATGTAATAAGCAGATAGGATATAGTAGATAACTGCCAAAATTGAACCTGGCGATTTAGTTTCACTTCTGATTAAGAAATAAAAATAAAATTGCAATAATTACCTATTATTACTAATAAAAATAGAATTGTTGCTATGGGATTTCGAACACGGAAAAACTTATTGCGATAAATCGATATGTTACTTAAATATCGATTTCTCGTATACTTTTATTCGAATTTGAATCGAATCGAATAAATCCATTAGAGATGGATTAATTGCTAAAATGTTCACAGGTAGAACTATTTTGGTTCTAGTGTTTCCTATTTTAACCTCAGTACATGGACTGCGTAATGGTAAGCAGTTATAAGGAGTATTTGAGTATTTATTTTAAGAGGATTATACTTTAGGCGGAGCTTCACCATTAAATAGGTAAATAGCCGTAAGTAAGCAAGACGTAAACACTTTAATGGTTATTATAACTTACTGAGAAATAAAACATGAATGGTGCTATAAACGAGTATCTAAGTTAAATTAATTATTATTTAATGATGAATTATTCATGCGGTAATAAGGATTTCGACGGTCTAATTCTCAAAACCCGTAATTCGAGTGCCCACTCGAATTACGGCTTTTGAGAATTAGACTATACTATAGAAGAATATCGTTTTAATAGAAATCAAAAGGTTCAATCAGTAACGTAAAACAGCTTTTTTTAATATTTTAGTACAAGACCGATCTTGCATAACTTTATCCAACTAACGACGTAACATAAAAAGTCGCCAGTGTAACAGTTTCTGCCATAAAATATAGTGAGATATACTTGTAACTCTATTTGTTACTAAGCACATGCTACAGTAAATATCATAGTGGTACTAATTCTGTTGTTCGAAAACTCTCTAAACTAAACTAAAAATCACTAAACATTTGTTTAGTTCTGTCAAACAACGTTTCTTATTCTGAAAACGTAATATTTGTTAGGACATTATTTTTTTACTGATTTTTAGTTTAGTATAGATAGTTTTCGAACAACAGAATTAGCACCATTATCATAGTTATTTTATATTTTAATAAACAACGTATGTAATTTGAAATAGATGGATCTGTCCTAAATTCCTAGTTTTGTGTCTGCGTAATAAAAAATGGATGTTTATCTTCTTACAAGCTTTTATTTGACTTGTTGTGTATGTTTGTACGAGTAGGTTTTATTATTTATTTAATTTATTTAACTTCAACTTTATTTGTGTACATATGGTTACATTCTTCAAACAAAATGTTGCTTACATTTTTTTTGCAGACGATCCTATCACACTAAGAACAATATTACAACAACTAACAGCTACAAGTAAAAAAGCAGGTTTAACGGTGAATATCAGCAAAACAAAAATGATGACAAACAAGACCGAAGTTAAAATTGCGATAGACGACCTGGGTCAAGTCATATCTGTGGAAGACTTATCAATTAAAGAAGTAGAAAAATGAGTAAATAATACCCGGCAAAGATACAACCTCAGGGAAATTATGAAAAATAAATCTGTACCCATCTCGGAAAAGAAAACCGTCTACAACACTTGTATACTTCCATGTCTCACCTACGGCTGAAAGACCTATCCACTAACACAGAAAATTAAGCACAAATTGGGTGTATGCCAAAGAGGAATGGAAAGAAGTATGTTGGGACTAAGGTTGAAAGACAAATGGAAAGCTACAACAATAAGGAGCATCACCAAAGCAGCAGATTTTAAAGTAAAAACACGAACCTTGTAATGGAAATGGACTGGTCACATGATGATATCAACAACAGGAAAGTGGACCAAAAAAAGTAACAGAATGGTACCCGAGGGACGGAAAAAGACGTAGAGAAAGGCAGAAAAAAAGATGGGAAAACGATCTGCCCAAGGGTTGGAGAAGGGCAGCAAAGGACAGGCAAATGGTGAGGGAACTTGAGGAGACCGATGTCGCAAGACAGCCTGACCTGGCAACTGATATTAAATGTTAAGTTATATACATACTCGTACAGAAAAATGGAAATAAAGTCAAAGTATAGTCAGTAGAGTATAGTTAAGTATAGTTAGTATAGTTTTATTTTTACTTTTATTAATTTATAAATTGTGCAAGGTCAGAGTAAATAAAGGCTATTCTTATTTATTTTATTTATTTGTTACATTCTTTGTCCCCCAAAACCGGGTTGATGGTTTGACAGGGGGACCGAGTCTTCATTAATTTTGTCTTACAAGTACAAGGACTTTTGTGGATTGGACGTGGACATGGTAGATTTGTATGTTTAGGTCAAATCTTGTAACTGAATTTCGAACTGGTTCCGTCGTACCGAATCAAAAATTTGGTATTCATTTATAAACCTGATGACAATGCAATTTTATGCTAAGATTGACCTAATGCTGCTATTTAATCTCAAGACAAGCTTCTGTATTGTGATTATTTCTTACATCTAACTTCAAAAATAACAAACTTCCATATACAACCGCTCATTCCTTATTTTTCCCCTTTAGGAGTGAAATTCCCAAAAAGTCATTTCTTATTGGTTGCTTACAAATTCAAAAGCATCAGCTGCCAACGTTTCAAGTATATAACCTCATCGGTTTAGACTCCGCGTTGATTAATTAGGTATGACTGACTAATTCATCAATTAATTTTATAAATACTCGTAGATAAAGTGTATAATGTAATAAATTGATGATTTAAATTTTATTTCTTCCTTTTAGAGAATTTAAATTAAAACATATTTTTTTTATAAATAGTTTACTAATTTTTTTACCTATGTAAACTACCGAATTCAGTGCTATTATTGAATGTTACTAATTTCAAAAAAAAAAAATACTTAACCCGTACGGCATATCTAGTGAAAATATTGTTTTATAGTCTATACTCAATATACTCTGCACAAATAAATAAAATGGAAGTTTTATTGAAGTTTTTTCACGCTCACACGGTTATTTGCACAATACCTAAGCCTAAAAACGAGTTTAATATATTTTTGTCTTACTATCCGTTTATTCTGGGTAATCTTCTAAACGGCTGGACCGGTAGACTATTTTTATTCCCAGAAAAACCCTATGAAATTTCGCCCGGTCCAAGAAACGAACCCATTAAGGCAGTGCTTTTCAAATTCCATGTAAACGAATTCGCTGTTACCAGCTAATTTAAGATAAATTAAAGTTTTGAGTCTGTAATTGACTGTCATTAACACAATAGCGAGGGTCATGTTCATGTGTTTATACAAGCTACGGGATAGATATCAATTAAGGGAATATTGGCGGCTTAATTACCTTGTGTATCATCGTACAAGGGGTCGTTCGCAGATAAACATGGCCCGTGATTTTAATTGATGACGTCAAAATCAGAAAATATAATTAAATGCCTTGGTGGTCATACCAACATGGATCACTTTTCTTTATTTATTTTTTTGTCTGTGTGACTTTTGCAGCACTCAGGTGTTGGCTCTTTGCGGATCAGACACAGGTGATCTCCGAAGCATATATTGCCGGTGATCCGTGCGTGCCCGACCATAATAAGCCTGTTTATGTTAATCTCTGTGTAGTAGATAATTCTATTTATACGTGTGTATATAATATGCTGTACACATACCATATATTCTATATAAATGTGTGCAGTTCCAATCAGTCATCACGTACCCCAATATACTTAAACTGAAGTTCAGACCGAATCAAAACTCCAATATCGAACGAATGGAAACTGAGTAGGAAGTCAGATTCAATCACAAACGGTCCACGACTGGAACGCTGGCTCTTGGTACAAGATTGGACCTTAGCTGTGTAACAGTAGGCTCTCTAATCGATTGATTACGGCACAATGCTCTAGATTGGTCCTTCCGTCCAGATTCGGGAAATTGGTTTTATGAAGACTTAGGTTTGTGGAGAGTTTGTGTGCCAGATAGGATTTCTGTTGTAATTAATACTTTATTCAATTAAATTAAGATGTCTTTTATAAATTAATTATAGTTTGAAAAACTAAGAAAAGCCTATTTAATTGGTCGAACTAAAAGTAGATAATAAAGGACAATGGCAACTATGTATGGAACTTTTGTACCGCTTTGCGTATCTCATGGTAGGGATTATTGTTGTATTGATTTGGCTTAAAATATTATCTACAATTACAGTTATAATTAGCTATTTATATTTTACTGGCTATTTACTAACTATTTATATTAACTATTTATTTTTGACTGCACGGATGACGTAGTGGTTTAAGCTGTCGCCACGCCGCTTCCTACTGCGCCGAGTGTTGTGGGTTTAAACCCCACATGGGACGACACTTTGTGTGATCCACTAATTGTTGTTCTGAGTCTGGGTGTTCTTTGTGTCCATTTCGTATATGTTTGTAAAGTCCCCCGCGACACAGGAATGTATTCCTACTTTGAGTGTTGTCTATCTATATAAATAAAGAAAATAAAATAAATAAATAAAAAATGATAAATAAATTCAATAAAAAAAACTTATTAATGAAATATAAAACTTTAAGGTTGTAATGAATCTGCTAAGTAACGTTCTTCGAAGTAGACTCCAATTACTTCAGTGCTTCAGTTTCAGCGAGAATGAAAGAACCTGTTATAACTTCTTTGGAAAACTATTTGAATTTGATCTTAAAGCACTAGTAAATAACCCGATTTGATTGCCCCGGTGGTGCAGTGGAAGCGTATGCGAATGTTGCTAAGAGTTTATTTGTTTGAATAAGGTGGCTTCAAAAACTCTTCAGAACTGTTCGGAATTGAAAAATTCTTTCGTGTTTGGATAGCCCATTTATCGAGGCATATCTATAGGCATCAATGAAATATATAGCAAAAACGGGCAAAATTTATTCCTTTGAAAAACACCTGCGAAGTTGCGCAAGTTAAGTAAGTTCAGTCATAGATATTACATACTTTTGAAATTATCTACCGCCGCCCATGAACGCCTACAGCTCAGGAGTCACAAGCGCGTTGCCAGCCTTTGAGGAAGGAGTACGCTCTTTTCTTTTTGACGTGACAACGTCTTATAAATTGGTTTGCCGGGTGTCACTTCAAGAAACTGCGTTACGCTCCGCTCACGTTATGCGCTCACAATGAGAGCGAGTGAGAGGCACGCGTCCCTTCCACTCGGGCATGGTTAGCCCGCCTAAGAGCGAGAGAGACAGACATAAAAAATAAAATTTTGTTAATATGAAATTCAGTGCGAGATTCTTTGTATAAATTAATGTTTTAAATATAATTCTTTGTATAAATAAATGTTTTAAATTGTTACTATTATTTCATCCTTCTTCCTACTATACGAATGAATATTCACATTAAAATTATTTTACCACTCAAAGTCGTTGTCACGTAAAACTTTCGCCCGTATACCGACTTTACAGGCAACCAATTTTTTATTTGGTAGCGTCGTTGAAGGTTCCAACAACAATATTTAATTTTTATCTTTCATAATATATTTTACTGAGCTGATTAGGCTTCACGTTTTAGTACAGCAGCACTCAGTTGTCAGTTCTGAAACAAACATCAAAATATCAATACACTTTTTTTTTATAAAATCTATTACCCTATTATGCATTACATAGAAGACAAGAATACCTAGGATTAATTTAGAGGCTATTTCTTAAGTGGAAATGTGATGTGAGCTAGTGTGTTTTTATTTATTTTCCTCATTATTGTTTTACTTCACTTTCAATTCCATACCATATTTTTTCTTTATCTTGTTTTTTTTATTGCTTTTACCTTTTAGTAATTCTCTCTTCTCTTTCTCTTTTTTAAAAGACAACTGAAAGACAAAAAAAGTGAGCCCGTGAGTTTGTTTGTCCTTTCTTCTCACAAGGCACTACCCCTTGGAAACGGGCGGTTGTAGATCAACACAGGCATATAAGGGATTGAATTTATTATGCTAAATGTTTCACAAACAGGATTGTTGCTATTGTGTGTATTGATATATGACTTTAGAGTCTAAGACGATTTCATTTTTTTTTGTCTCTTCAGATTGGCGCTCAGGGAAAAATCTTTAAGTACCTAATTTGCGATTGTGAGATGGACACTAGGTAGTCCTTTCCACTTCATGCAAATACAATAGGCTATTTGACAACATTGGAAATATTCTCCGAATTATGAAATAAAGATATTTTATATTTGAGATTGTAATCATAGAAATGCAAAGATTGATTACTGGGGTAATATGATTGACTGATTACAGAGATAAATCAGATAGATCTCCAATTTCTACCTTTGTTTATGTAACCCGTAATTCGCTAGGCACAATCCTGTTGAAACGATGAGAGATCAATAAAGTGTATTAGATGATGCAGGAGTCTTGCTTCTATCTGTTTATTCGAGAGAAGCTAAGTGAATTGCAAGTACTAAGAACCAGTTCTCCTTGACACAGTCAAGACTGAGTGAAGTTTTGTCAATTTTGAAATATAAAAAGTGAGCTTCATAGTGTAATGAAAAGTTCTATATTGTACTTTAATCATGATTATGATTTCAGCTGAAGACTGCTGGACATAGGCCTCTCCAAAGGTCTTCACAACAATCGGATACATAAAAATAAATATGTTTACCGGAGTTTAAGAAACGTTGGTTGAAAGCCTCTGAAATGTAGTAAAATGTGACACTTTGAACACTAGTTGCCATCCAGACACAGAACAAATGATCGCACAGAATTATTTGTTCAGAATTGTTTGTAGAGAAAATTGAATATATGATCACTTGCTAAGGAGACAAAGTCTCTAAACCACTGGTCCATTAAGCTGTTTATTTTATTTATTATTTAAATAAATTGGTATTTTATGGTGTAAAGCCAAATGATTATACTTCTGTGTCAAACCAATAAATATTAATTAATAACCTACGTGTTCTGTAATAAAATATTTCTATTTTGAAACCATAAAATTTGATTAAATAAAGATTGCTGTGCGCAGCCATCTTTATTTGTTACGTCACCGTATATTTATTAACGATATTGTAATCATTTTAATTAAATTATATACAAAGTTTTAAGTTGCTCTATTTTATTTTATTTTATTTTATAAATAAAACCGATATTATTATATAAGTACAAAAACTTAGAGTGAGGGACTCAAAGGACCATAGATCTCTCCTTAGAAAGGAGGGGCATATGCATTTGGCATACTATTTCACGCTGACCAGACGGGTTGGTATAGGATTTGTGTCATTTTAGGTCAAGTCATTTCGAGGTCAATGCGTCCAATTCTATAATGAAATCCAAAATAGTATACAGGATTTTAATGAAATTTAAATCCACAATAAAACGTAGGCCTATTACTCAATTGTGGATTACATAGAAGACAAGAATGCTTAGGATTCATTTAGCACAAGATATTAGTTTAAATGTACTGTGTGTCTTTTATTTAAATTTCCATTTTTTTAATGTTTTAATTTAATTTCTTCAATTTCTTTTTTGGTTCCATCTCTTTTCCATGTCTTTTTTTCTCTTTATTGCCTTTTTACATTTTAGTCCTTACAATTTACATACTGGCATACATCAAAACAATGTTGTGTATATTTAATGATGCTATTGTTATCTGTTGATTAAAAAAGAGTGGCCGTGAGTTTGTTTGCCCTTTATTGCACATCTATTTTTTTAACTCATCCATTCTCTATCAACATTGTATTTTCTATTCTATACGATGTCTGATCTCGACCACCATGCGGTCGAAGTTGCAGGCAAAAGCTAGTTATTACATATTATGTAGGTTTACGATATTTACTATTGAGTTAAGATTTCTATTCGTTTGGCATCACAACCTGATTCTAGACATTGATATTGCATCGGATTCCGTTGTATGATATTTTTGCAAGTGCAAAAGGAATATTGTGTTTTCTTACTTTTTCTCACTACATTCAAACCTAATCGATTGTTTTAATGAAATAGCCTACTGTTAGGAACAGTGTAACAGTGTATCATTTAATTTATATCAAGGAAAATAACAAGACTTCTCTGAATATGATTTTTATAATCTATGTCTATACAAATCAATAAAATTAAAGTGTCTGTTTGTGACGTCAAAATTATAGGTTTTTTTCATGCTTACACCGTTATTTGCACGATACCTATGCCTAAAAACCAGTTTTTAGGCATAGGTATCTTCTTAATGGCTGGGCCGATTTTTATAACATTTTACCACCTGTCTACAGGAATAACTATTTTACTTCTCAGAAAAACCCTTTAAAATTTTGCCCGGTCCGGGCATCAAACCCAATAAGGCAGCGCTATTCAAATTCCACGAGAACGTAGTTCAGAAACTCAACTGCCTAAATAAAATCATTTGAATAAATAGCGACTCTTGTTCCAACACTGTATATTACGAGTATAATGTAGGTCGCGCGTTAATCACACAGTTTTTACGAGATATAGACGATGCCTCTCGTGTAACTGTTATCTCTGATTTAGTTCAACCTGTCGAGGCCGCTACGAACTTGTACCTTCATACCTTTAGTGCGGCGTAGCCCTGGCACGATCTCAAATTATATCATAGATTACTATTTTTGCAATGCTTCACCTGGATTTATTTTCTTTAAAACTCCTCCAATATTTCTTTGCAGGTTCAAGACAATTTAACTTTTCCCGTGACTTCCCGAATAGTCGATGTTGTTTTTTTTTTTTTGGGCAACTTCCGCGTTAGGAATATATCTTGATGAGGAATGACTTTACAAACATACGTGAAACAGACACAAAGAACACCTAAACTCACAATAACGATTTGTGGATCGCTCAAAATGTCGTCCCATGTGGGTAGTAGTAATGAGCGGCGTAGCGACCGCTTAAACTACTGCACTACGCCATCCGTGCAGTTGATCCTAGTATACGCTGGTGGGCGTGTGGGAGGGATAAGTGATGCAGTTATAAATAAAACTGTAAATATGTAGATGTAGTATTGTAATCATATTCTACTAAGGACGTGACAAAGTTAGTTCATACATTAGACGTCATTCGATCATGAAAACTGATTCACTTAAACAGAGCCAATGAGAGCCGTCGGCACTTTGTGATGGCGCAAGTTATAGGAAATAGCGTGGAATGCTTATAGTAGTGTTTATCGACTTATTACGATAACATTAATTGACGATTATAGTGGAATATTTTAACTCAAGTTCAATTTGCCCTATTTTCAAGAATTGCTTTTAAGAATACACACCAATATTTTCTCTTTTTCACTAATAATCACTAAATTGACATACTAATAATAAATTACTCTGTCGTGTTCGTGTTTTATGAGAGTTTTTTTTTTCTTTATCTTGAATAATTTATTTTCAGTTTTGGAAGGAACTTTAGGCCACACGGGCACGCCAGCTCTATTGTACCTAACTACCATATAAGCTTTGGTTATAGACGTTAGAACTATCGCGATCTCATCCAGAACTAAATTACTTATATATACATAATGTCTAAAAGATTTGCAAAACATTTAAAATCTTTCCTTCTCTTTACAGTGCTGTTGTCCGGTATAGTTTGCTCCCTTAGTCGGCTCACACGACACCGTAACCGTAAATTAATGCAAATTTAATTAAGATCGCTGCACACTTGTGTCTTGAAAACTATTTAGAAACAGGAGATGGAATAAGTTTGACGTTCCATTTATATGAGATAATGAGATTGTGGAATTGATTTTGTTAGTCTATGCAAACATAGACAATATGTAAAAAATAAATCAATTTAACTTTATGAGTCAAGTTATGAAGAAGGTATGTCGATTCATTTTAAGATAAGATTAACTACTGGCACAAAAAAAAAGTTATTTGAAAGTAAAGCTTGGATCGGGGGTTGAAAAGGGAACCTAACTTTTCGTGCCTTTGGATCAGTTTTGTTCTTTTTTTAATTTCGTCTATTTTTGGAGGTAAAGTGATTTCATGAAGACTGTTCTTGCTTATTTATAATTTAATAAAATATTTTTTATCCCTTTTTAAGTTTTTTTTTTTTGTAAATACATACATATTATACATAGAAACACCCAATCAAACATAAAATGTTCATGCACACAAATGTTTGATTTGAGCGGGCATCGAACCCGCGACCTTTGGAATAGCAGTCCGTTACACAAACCACTATGCCATCCGTTCGTCAAATATAAAAGAAAGATATATATGGAACAATACCTTGACATCTGCACAATACATCGGCCATTTTTGTTTCAATAACGATATGACGAGATCTTTATCCTACAGAGGTTCAAGATCATTCGCGTCACGCAACCAACGTTGTAGAAGTTTAAAGAAAATAAATTTGAAATGAAAAGAGACTAAGATGACGTAGTTTATGTACGTACGTCAACTGTTTTATTGTTTGTTGTTTATCTAGTTCATAATTGGAATGCTTTTAAATTGCTCTTGTTACGGAGATCAAATTTCTAAGAAATTAAAAGACAAACATCAAAAAGTTATTAACTAACTTAAAAAAATATTTCCTTAAAGGTGCCAAATGTTATACTGTGTACCTGTAAAGTTATTGTGAATATGTTTACACTTGGAATTATTTTAACTTTTAATTTGTTTACGTATTAGACCATCTGAAATAAAAATATCAACAGTTAAAACGCCGATGTTTAAAACACCTAAAATTACAATACCTAATTTAATAATCATATAATATATTTATTTATCTCCACAAATTACACAAGTCTTTAATTTAAGTTGACAAATATGTGGCTTAATAGGTAATTTGTGGGAGATCTGGAGTCCAAACTAAGCCTTGGCCTGTATTTTAGAACTCCAGGCCCCCCAATATGAATTCACAGCAATATTATCAATGCTGTTTTTAAGCGTGGATATTTATGTATGCATGCGTGTGTGTGTGTGTGCGTGTATGTGTGAGTGTATGTGTGTGTGTTACATATATATATATATGTGTGTATATAATTATTGAATTTAACACAGACTACGCCACTAGTTAATGGTTGGTTGATCTGAATTTAAAATAGTGAAAGTTTTAAATATCGATTATGTCTTTTATCGAACTTCATGATACATAATTTTACAATACCTTCACATGTATTATCTAAAAATCTATATACCTTACTATATTCAGGCGTCGTAATGGTCAAAATCAGAATTAAATTTACACACAGAATTACACGTTTATTTATAATTACAGTGGAAATAAACATATTCAAATGATTATCAACCGCAAAATGTCAAAAAATGTAAATAATTTCCAAATTAAAATGTAACATTAATTTAATAAAAACACATAATAATAACAAAGCATCATGCATTATTCAAGCAATTAATAAATATCAGATTTTTTTAGCAAATTAACATTCATCATTATAATTCATAACCACTACCTGACTAGCCCAAATGATTTTATAACAGTAGATTAATTTAATAGATTTTTAAACACTTGGAATTTCATATTAGACATTTTAAGATCAAGTAAAAATAAAATAAAAACTATGTTTCGATATATATTTTTGGATTTTTAACAGTTGTAAAATACCGTCCGTGTGATGACGGATTAAGAAAACGTAACGTTACCACCCCTATTCCTTCCGAGTGAGTCGTAAAAGTCGACTAAGGTAACTAAAAACTAAGTCGACTAAAAACTACGCAGAACAACAGCACTGTTAAGAGAGGGAAAACTTGCAACAAACCCTATACCAACCCGTCTGGAAAGCGTGGTATAGTAGGCCATAACCTCCTTTCTAAGAAGAGACCTATGTCCAGCAGTGGACTATTATAGGCTGTTGATGATGATGATGTGAAATACCGTATTTTATCTCGCCATCAAACGTCAAAGGTTGACGAGTTTAGTATTGGTATTGGTTGTGGGCTTCGGTTTGCGCATTTAGACTCAAGAGTGGTCCTTTATGCGTCGAGGACTGGTTAGCTAAGTGAGCCAACCAAGCTCCTTCCAGAAGCGCAGAAGCCTCCTGGGGCGATTGGGCTTCTAGGAGCGATTTTGTATCAGGAATGATACTTGCCCGTTGTGTGGCCACTCCCTCGCATTCAAGGACTACGTGGGCGGCCGTTTCTTCTGCTTCCAGACATTCCCTGCACAGAGGGCTGTCCGTCGCATTGATGATGATTAGGTGTCGGTTCAGGGCTAGGTGTCCTGTTATAGTACCGACTCTTCGGATTTCAAGTCTGCTAAAACTAATCAATCTGCAGGTGAGTCGTGGTGTGACTTGAGTCAGCACCAGTTTGGACTGTCTGCAGCCGGGTGAGTTTATCCACCTCCGGTTCTGTGCTTCACGAGTTCGAGTCCAGTTGACGAGTTTAGTATTTAAGTAACTATTGTGATTAATAATAAAAAATATAAATTTAAAAGTCGATGTAGATCTGTTAAAATATTTCATGCTATTTGGTTTATTTAATGAAGTAGAGGAACAATTTAATGGACTTCAAATAATATTAATACACAGACCCTTCTAAGGAAAGCGTGTACACCTGGCTAATGAATTTAGGTGCGGTCGACTAACTCTAATAGACAAAGTAGAGACTAAACGCTCTTTGATCGCTGTTTTGGAATAAAACGTTCTAATAGATAAACAAGGAAAATCTAAAATAATATATATCAATAGTGAGCCTGTCTGTCTGTTATCTCTTTACGCTTTAATCGCTGGACCGATTTAGATGAAAGGAGATGGCCCACTTTTGTCCCACACTTTACAGAAAAAACAAATAGTGGTAAAATAATCTTGTTTTCTTGCAATGCAAGCAAATGCAGTTGCCATATTAAAATATTTGTATAATAATAATAATTACCACATTCACACAACGCCATCTAGTCCCAAACTAAGCAGAGCTTGTACTATGGGTACTAGACAACTGATATAAATACATATATACTTTTTTTTGCAAATACACACTTATTATACATAGAAACACCCAAACCAAATCAAACATTAAATGTTCATGCACACAAATGTTTGACTTGAGCGGGGAATCGAATCCGCGACCTTTGGAATAACAGTCAGTTGCACAAACCACTACGCCATTCGGTCGGTCAAGTTTGCAAGTTCATACATTTGGCCGTGAAATTGATAAAAATCAAAGTGTTAGTCGTTAAACAAACGTCAGTGGTGCTAATTCTGTTGTTCGAAAAGTCTCTAAACTAAACTAAAAACCACTATAAGAGTTTTCGAGTTTTCGAACAACAGAATTAGCGCCAATGTCAATGTATTAAAGTAACTAGAAGAAATGCCAATGGTAAAGGATAATGGCGGCCATGTATGGAACTTTTGTACCGCCGTTGAGTATCTCATGTTAGGGATTATTGTTGTATTTATTTGGCTGGTAATATCATCAACAATTACAGTTTTAATTAACAGATTTTAAGAACTTTGCATTCAAAAGTTATTTCAGTTTGTAGTTTGCATATAGGTTGTAGTGAAGTCAAGACAAATAACAGCTGGCTGTCACAAATTAGTTGTAATCATTTCGATATAAAAACCTCTTTGGAATGAAAAAATAATTTTGAAAATCCACCTACATATGGAGTTATACGGAGAGTATACGGACACAACTCCATACATGACATAATTTATATATAATATACATTATACATTATACATTTATATATTTATACATAATTGGATATATGGACGGATTTTCAAAAAAAGTTTTTTGTTCAAAAAGGGTTTATTTCAAAAATGGTTCCATTTAAATTTAATATAGATCTGATGATGAGTTTTGGAGACAGACAATGGAACTCTTCAAAAAATGACAGCAAATCAGCCGTGATTGCTGCTAGGTTTTTATTGTTCTTTGTTGGTATTGTTAGAAGATTTTAAAGACTTTAAAGACTTTAAAGTTCATCTACAGAGTTCTATAGTCTGTCTCCAAAACTTATCATTAAATTTAAATGGGACCAATTTCGGAATAACGCCCTTTCAAATAAAAAATAATTTTGAAAATCTGTCTGTATAATAATAAAACGGAGTTATGCCCGAAGATACATAAAAAATATAAACGTCCGAATTGATAACCTCCTCCTTTTTGATGTCGGTTAAAAAGTACGAACCAATGAGAAAATTAGGAATCGAAAGTTTTTTTTGCCAATGGTACGAGTTGTGAAAAATATACGTATCTGTTAAAATTTCCTCTCTCAAATCATCATAAAATACGGACGTCCATTTAATTTAATACTACTAAACTAGCATCCGACCCGGTTGCCCCCGCTTTTTAAATCTTTTACGGGTAATGTAAAGCTCGAGGAATTTATTAAATTTAGGTAGCTGGCGGCTTATAATATCTGCTTCGTTGATTTCGAGTTAGATTGAGCAATTTGCGGTGACAGATTGTTACACGGCCATCTTGTTGGATAATAATTGGTAAGACTTAAAAAAACAGTTCTTAAGTTCAGTTTTGTAGAAATTACATTTGATTACGTCATTTTATTTGAATAGATAATTAAGGTTATACATATGTTTACTTGTAGTATGTAATGGTGGCAATAGAATTTTACTACCTAATAATCGATATCGTAGTAATCGAATCATTTTTTAGCCTTTAAATATAGAACTGATTATTAATCAAACATATGCGAACATAGTTGGCAATCAACCGATTAACAGTACTAATAACGCATGGGCGTATTGGCATATCAATAACTTAAATAAGTCACCGTCCGTGTGGTGACGGATTAAGAATACGAAATGTCACCACCCCTATTCATCCCGTGGGTGTCGTAAGAGCCGACTGGGGGAACAAACTGCACAGGACAACAGCACTGCAAAAAGAAGGAAACTTGAAACAAACCCTATACTAACCCGTCTGGCCAGCGTGGTAGTAGGCCAAAACCTCCTTTCTAAGGAGAGGCCTATGTCCAGCAGTGGACTATTATAGGCTGTTGATGATGATGATGAAATAAGACACACGGCAGTCTGATCCTACACTAGGTAGAGACTCTACTGTGTTGACCAGCCTGTTGATAAACATACTTATATATTTCTATACAAAGGCCGGCAACGCGAATGTGACTCCTGTGCTGTAGGCGTTCATGGGCGGCGGTAGTCACTTTGAATCAGGTGAGGTGACGTCTGCTAGTTTGCCCTCTCTTCTCGAACACTCCGGTTTCGCAGTTAGGATCACTAGCAATCAAACTGACTGCACGGATGGCGTAGTGGTTTAAGCGGTCGCCACGCCGCTTCCTACTACGCCGAATGTTGTGGGTTCAAACCCCACATGGGACGACACTTTGTGTGATCCACAAATTGTTGTTCTGAGTCTGGTTGTTCTTTGTGTCCGTTTCATGTATGTTTGTAAACTCCCCCGCGACACAGGATTTATTCCTAATGCGGGCGTTGTCTTTTTAAAAAAAAGAAAAAAAAAAAAAAAAAAAAACCATGGGTTCAATTTAAACATAGTTTTTACGATATTATTTTTCGTTAACACATTGAATATTGAAAGTATGTATTCAAATTAGAGGGCTTTATTAAACAAAATGTACACGCTCAGCACAATTTTCTTAAGCTCGATAGGTTGCAGTGTAATTAGGTAATGAAGTATCCTTATAGCGAGATAAGTTAATTTAAAAAGTTTTGAAATATTTATGGTAACCCTGGTGAACGAAACCACACACATTACGAAATTGTATGATAACGACACCTACGGAATAAGGCCATTACAACAAATTTCTATTTACATTAATTTCTGTATTTTATACCAAAAATGTTGTGTATGAAATGGATAAGCTCGAACGTAACCTAATTCATTATATCTAAAAATGGTATATTATTACATTATACCTTCTAATGCCTTGTAAAGAAAATGTATGATATAATAATAATAATAAATTATTTCAGATTTTTTTTTCCATATTTTGTTAGTAATAATTTGCTTACATACTAATGTCTGGCCAGCGTGGTATAGTAGGCCAAAACCTCCTTTCTAAGGAGAGGTCTATGTCCAGCAGTGGACTATTAAAGGCTGTTGATGATGATACTAATGTTAGTATAAGTTGTATTTATTTTATTTGTGCCAAATATGTTTATAATCCGAGCCTCTTTCCAAACTAAGTTGCGTTCGGCTTTTAGTCCACTTCGACACACCTGAACTTCGATTTTTTAAGTGGAGGGACTGCCACCCTCCTGTAGATAGATTGTTTTTGGAATTTTTAAGAGTCCAACTACCCGTAACGATTGCATTGATGTTCGTATCATCAACAGCCTTTAATAGTCCACTACTGGACATAGGCTTCTACTAAAAAGTGAGGTTTTAGCCTACTATACCACACAGGCCAGATTGGTTGGTATAGGGCTTGTGTCAAGTTTTCCTTCTCTCTGCAGTTGTAGATGTTGATGTTCACCAACCTGCAGAGAGAAGCACCGCTGACGCGCGCACTACGTACTCTGAATATAATTGCGGATGAAGTAGATTTATTTTATTGCTCACTGAGTGAATTCACAATAACAGCATTAAGAATTATTTCTTATAATAAATAAGTAGATGGTATAACACTATTGCATTGGGCTAAGCCTGTAAAAATAGTTGTTTTTAAAGAAAATAAATAAATAAATAAATAAATAAATGTTCATATGGCAATCGGGATCAACGGCTTAACGTGCTCTCCGAGTCACTTAGCGGTTTCTATGTATTAAGAATGGTCACTCATGGCTAGACTGACCTGGAGTAATGTAATTATCTGTTGTAGTTGTAATAATCTGAAATTCCAACTGAGAATGGTTCAGTTTTTGAAGTGAAATTAATATTAGCTGGAGTAGTTTAACATTCAAGTTTTAATATAAGCCAGGTGACGTTTAGTAATTGAGTAAGTTCTCTACATATATGAAGTAAAACGTTAACACAGTATGTAATTCAGTTACTTAGACGCGCTGTAGCTTTTTTTTCTTGAATTTCCTTCTATTTAAAACAACAAATTAGCAATTTCCGATGGGTTGTACAAATAAATTTAGTAGACATTTTCTAATGTTAAGAGATCACACTTATATCTATACTAATATTATAAAGCTGAAGAGTTTGTTTGTTTGTATGTTTGTTTGTTTGTTTATTTGAACGCGCTAATCTCAGGAACTACTGGTCCGATTTGAAAAATTCTTTCAGTGTTAGAGAGCCCATTTATTGAGGAAGGCTATAGGCTATATATCATCACGCTAAGACTAATAGGAGCGGAGCACCAATGAAGAATGTTTCAAAAACGGAGAAAACTTATTACTATTGAGAGACGCAGACGAAGTTGCGCGGGTCAGTTAGTACTTAATAAAACTAAATATTGTTACCATTTTTATTAACATTTACCCACTAGGGAGGCAACGGTGCAAAACCTATGAACAGATTTAAAAACTCATATACGTTGTTCAATAAATAGTTATAGGCACACACATACACGCACACAGTCACGCATGCACGCACGCGCGATCACAAGTACGCACTTACGCATGCACGCACGCACACATACGGGTAAAATACCTTCTTTCTTTATTGAGAATTATTTTTTTATATGAAATACAATCCTGCCTTGAGTGGCACGTTATGATCGTAATGATGTCCTTCCAGCCGCATCTGTCAACGGCGACACCCTGTCACCTTTCAACAGCTCGGTTTAAGCTCATGCGTTCGTACGTGACTCGCAAAACCGAAAAGCTGTCGAACAGGGCATTCAAAATTGTGAACGAAGCTGTCTTCAAGACCTTGACGTCAAACGCCACCTTCGGAAAACTCGTACTAATCTATACAAATGAATAAAATTGAAGTGTCTGTTTGTATTGTCAAAATTATAGGTTTTTTTTCATGCTCACACGGTTATTTGCTCGATACCTATGTGTACAAACCAGTTTAATTTTTTTTGTATGTCTGTCTGTTTGTTCCGGGTAATCTTCTAAACGGCTAGACCGATTTCGATAATATTTTACTACCAGGTAGCTGTCTACATAAGGAATAACATAGGCTATTTTTCCTCTCAGAAAACCCTTTTTGCTCACTGCGTCAGTGCTTTTCAATTTGAAACGCAAATGAAGTCGCTGGTCACCAGTAATCCCTCCTATAACTACACTTACAATGTACGGCAGGTTTTTTTGCTCTTTTATCAAATGTATTTGGGGTCGGTTCAATTTTTCTTCTTCTTTTCTCCTCTATCACTCGTCAGTTTACTCAGTCAGCTAACTGAACATGGTGAAAAGTATTTGATGAAACTTTTTCTTGCTCTATATTTGCCAAACACCTAGACCAAATCAAACATCAAATGTTCATGCACACAAATGTTTGACTTGAGCGGGAATCGAAAACCAAACCACTACAACATCCGGCCATCAAAAAAAGTCGGTGCATAAAAAAACTGAAACAGTTTGATTTTACACTTTACAGTACCATCCTCTTTGTCACACTATTATTATAACGATGAAAATTTTCGAGTGTGTGTTTGTATCGTTGTTACTTCCTCACGATCAAACGACTAAACCAATTTGGATAAAATTTGGAGGTAGCTGATACCTTGGATTAACACATGGGCTATTTTGCCATGTTTATCCCGAGAAAAATTTGTGTTTTTAATTGAATTGAGCAAGGAATTGAAATACGTGTTTTAGTGTATCTGATAAACCGCGGGTAACACCGCGCAGCGCATCTAG
Organism: Arctia plantaginis; assembly: GCA_902825455.1. NCBI lineage: Eukaryota > Metazoa > Arthropoda > Insecta > Lepidoptera > Erebidae > Arctia > Arctia plantaginis. The sequence goes on along the minus strand of CADEBD010000322.1, from coordinate 1,413,313 downwards.
TGCACTATAATTTATCAGTTTATTACTCATTATTTAGATAGCTGTTTTATTCCATTTTTGTACATTATACGCCATAACAAAAATCTCTAGTTGGCGCATTGTCTAATGGCATAATTACCTCTCTATTCTCAGTTATTAACAGTCAACAACACCTTTCTCCGACCCTCACTTAGAAGGGTTTGCGGTATAATGTTTCAGAAGTTACCTCCACAAATGGCGACTGACCCAGTTGTACAATTAACGTAGGATGGCTAGAGAAGACCGCGAAGGGCAAACTTTAACCATTTCAAAGTGAACTAAAAGCTTTAATTGATTGATACTGAGGAAAATCTTAAACACTTTGAACTATTAACAAATAAAACGATGTGTATTCCATTATATATCTAGAAATTATAGCCTGAAGAAAAATTTTTGTACACCTTTTTGTGTAAAACTCTAAGACGGGTGTTTTTGAAATTTAGAATACTTACTTAGATCTGTACATTGTACTCTGATATATCTATGTACGTGATTTTACAATAGTTTTCTGAATTGTAATAAAAAAAATCAAGTTAAGGCAATGGACTTGCGATCAAGAGGTTGTGGGTTCCAATCCTGACAGGTACACTACCGACGTGAACCCACTTCTAACACAAGCAATTTAGCTTAGCGGGAGGGGTTAACGGGAATACTAGTAATTTCAGTTGCTAGTAGACAATTAAAAATAAAAAAAATGCGTAGCTCTAAATTTTGGCAAGCTATTAAGGAAATTGAGTCCGTGTGGTGACGGATTACGAATACGGAATGTCACCACCCCTATTCATCCCGTGGGTGTCGTAAGATCCGACTAAGGGAGCAAACTACGCAGGACAACAGCACTGCAAAGAGAAGGAAAACTTGAAACAAACCCTACACCAATCCGTCTGGCCAGCGTGATATAGTAGGCCTAAACCTCCTTTCTAAGGAGAGGCCTATGTCCAGAAGTGGACTATTATAGGCTGTTGATGTGATGATGATGTGATTAAGAAAATTGATTGTGGGAATTAGAATTTGATTAGAGTTATAGCTTGATATACAAATATTTTCTAACCTGTACTTTAACTGTAAAATACTACAAAAAGATAAAAAAAAATATCAAAATGTATTTATAATAATAATAATAATAACTTGATACATCTCACACACGACCGTCTGATTCTAAACCAGGCAGAGGCTGTACTATGGTAACCAGACTGCTGAAAAACATACTTACATATTTCGAAATACATACATACAAAGTAAAGATAAATTACATACAGAAAAAACGATCGTGCCCATCACACAATTAATTGTCCTGGGTGGTAATCGAACCCACGACCTCCAGCAGTCAGGGTCACTAACCAGTATACCAACAGACCTGTCAAGACACAAAATCTATAACAAATGGGTAATAGGTTTCTTTTATTTGACTATTTCCCAGGTAATGATAGATAGATAGATAGATAACTCTTTATTTGCACACTAAATTACAGAGTTACAAGAAAGGAACACAACGATCAAATATCGAGTGTACAAAGGGCGGCTTTATTGCTAAATGCAATTTCTTCCAGGCAACCTTAGAATGGTGAAATCGCTGACCGTTGAAACGTTTTAGTAAATTGACTACTGCGAGCTTTAATCTAAGTTAATTATAAATATACCGTCAAGAATTAGCTATAACCCACCGCTGAGTGTAACATTTTCATTGACAAACTATGAAAACAATCTTTTGTTATTCGTTCAACTAGAAGCCTCAATAGTGTGTGTAAACAATTTGGTATTGATATTTTTAATGTTAGTGTAACGGAAGCGAGGAGGTGTTTAAGCCTTAGATTTTTTAGGGGTAATGGTTGATGCACGAATGGCGTAGTGGTTTAAGCGGTCGCCACGCCGCTCACTACTACGCTGAGTGCTGTGGGTCCCACATGGGACGACACTTTATGTGATTCACAAATTGTTGTTCTGAGTGTTCTTTGTGTCCGTTTCATGTATGTTTGTAAAGTCCCCCTCGTCACAGGATTTATTCCTAGTGCTGGAATTGTCTCTTTTGAAGAGAAAATAAAAAATGATGTGGGGTCCGGGTGATTATTGTTAGGAGTTCTGTTTGTTTTGTGTGTATATTATTGTATTCTATGTAATGTGTAAGTGTATCTGTGCCTGTAATATACATAATACGTGTTGATAACACCCTGTATTGTCTGGTGCACTGGAGGATTTGTGATTGGCTATTTGTTGTCTTGACTGCTTTTATTCTCATCATCATAGCTGTAAATCTACCATTATATGTAATAAATAAATAAGTTCAAGAACGAAATGTGGATGAGGAGAACTTTATAAAAATGTTTTTCTGAAGGTCATTGATCCCAGATGACATCATCAGATAAGTCACGTATTCTGACTGCCTCGGTGGTGCAGCGGTAGCGTATGCGACTTCTGTGCTGAGGTCTCAGGTTCGATTCCCGGGTCGGACAAAATCGTCATACTCGTAGAATAGTGTCTGATTTAACGTTTATTGAACTTTACAGGGTAGCCATTTCAAATAAGTATGTTTATTTTTTGACATTAATTTTTCAATTCTAAATCTGTAATCGTGAAAATGATCATACAAGTAAAAAATAAGGTTTGTTTTAAAATGCAGTAAAAATAACAACTTATAATTTTACAATTTTCTAGAAAAATCACATGCTTTATTTGACTTTGAGCGCCTATCAAACAAACTCTGAATAATTTAAAATCTAAAATACATATAGTTTTTTCTTGAATGTAGTAATAATACTTAGAAATTGTAGTATCCAAATATGGTAAAAACTGAATTTCGATTTTTTTTTCAAAACCGACATTCTACGATCATGACGAAATGTTTGTATGATCTGCTAAAACTTGTTTCGGAGTTTCGGTGATTTCTATGTATAATATGTATGTATTTAGAAATACATAAGTGTGTTTATCAGCAGTCTGGTTACCATAGTACAGGCTCTGCCTAGTTTAAGATCAGACGGCCGTGTGTGAGATGTGTGAGGTTATTATAATAATAATATTATTATTTACAAAAAAAGTATAGAAGTATTCTATCAGTCAAATCAGCTTTCATAGTACAAGCCCTGCTTAGTTTGAAACTAGATGGCGTTGTGCGTTAGATGGTCGAAATGTTATTATAATTAAAAGTACATTTGAATCATTATATCATATCAACGTAAATTATTTTCCAAGTAATAAAATAATGTTGCAATCACATTGGGCTTACTACTACGCTCACCACGGCCTTTAGTACACGTGCTCTTGCACGTGTATAAAAGACCGTGGTGAGCAAACGCGTTTCGTCTTAAGTTACGTTGCCACGTATGTTGGCGGAAATCGTGGCAAATACATAAATAATAAATTAATCAATGCAATGCTTAACTTTGAACGATATGGCGTCTAAAAAATAAGTAAATAAAGTATTATTAAGACATCAATCGACTTAGTTGAACTATTGTTCCACGACCTAAACATGAAGTTATCAAAAGCAGAAGCGACAATTGTTACGGATTTAGTGTATCTATTTTTTCTATTAATATTTGGTATCTATTCAGGAAAGACCTTCGCGGTAAGCTTTTCAGTAATTACTTTTATTGATTTATTTACTTGTAAGCTTGTATTTTGTTTGGTCATGTATTATATTGTAGGTACAATAACAATTACATTTGAATATTTATCCAATCTTCAATTGTTTATTTAAATTTATATTTTTTGGCGCCCATATTATATTTTTTTGTTAAATACAAAACAATGTAGGAATACCTAGTTTGGGATCAGACCGCCGTGTGTGATATGTGTCAGGTTATTGTTATATACTTAAAGTAACGAGGTGATTTACAGATTTACATTCTATAACTTTAATTAAAAGTAAGTAATAGTGGTCAAAGTATAAAATTGCCTTTGTATTGTAACAGATACTTTGAATTGACATAAAAACTTCATCATCATCATCAAACTTTTTTCACATGATACCTATTAGGTTCTTCTTTAAAAAAAATTACAATATTCCATTTTCTACTTTCAATTGTTTTTTTTTCAGCTTAGTCGTGAAAGATGGAAACTTCGAATCCGAATCAGTTTTTGAATACGAGTTCCAACGCGGCACTAACGCGGCAGAAACGGCTCTGAATATCAACGCTGCATTTGGAGAGGAGACTGCCAATGAACGCACCGTGCGTTTAAATGCGTTCGTAATTGAAACTTCGACTTGAAGAACGAAGTACGTGGTAGACAACCCACACAGGTGAATAACGCTAAATTGAAGGAAATGGTTGAAACCGATCCGAGTCAAACTACCCAGGAATTAGCGGTATGGTTTAACGTTACAGTACCTACAATATTGACTCATTTGCACTGATTTTAATCAATAAGAAAAAGAAAAATGTTTGTTTTATGATTTGTCTGATTCTGCGTGATCATAAGATCCATGGACAATCTCAGATATGCTGCTGGTCCTAATGTGGTATAAGCTATTTCCTTTAAGGTTTAGGTATTTTTTGTTAAATAAAAAAAAAGTTGATAGACATTTATTGTAATTGTACCTGATAATGAAATATACTAAACAGAACACGAAAATGGTGGATTAACGGCAATCGTAGTAGTCCAAGTCCGTGTCCGTGTGGTGACGGATTAAGAATACAAATTGTCACCACCCCAACTCATCCCGTGGGTGTCGTAAGAGCCGACTAAGGGAGCAAACTAAGCAGGACAACAGCACTGCAAAGAGAAGGAAAACTTGAAACAAACCCTATACCAACCCGTCTGGCCAGCGTGGTATAGTAGGCCAAAACCTCCTTTCTAAGGAGAGGCCTATGTCCAGCAGTGGACTAGTATAGGCTGTTGATGATGTAGTAGTCAAATATCAATAAGGTGTATGTAACTCGCCGTCTTAGGTATATGAGTAATAAAGGTTGAACATTGTGGCAACAAATAACGGTCCGCAATATGACGCACCAATCGTATCAAATACAAAAATAGCTTGGAAATGAACCAAGAGCTATTTTTACACTTAATTTGTAATATTTGGGCTAGATTTAGATTTGCAATTATGTTTCTTTATAGAGCTAATACTTTGTGTACACAATTGATGATGGTGATGAAAGTGCAGGAGCACTTGAGTTCTAAGATATAAGATGTTCATGTTTACTTTGAACGTCTGTGTGGTGATGGATTAAGAATACGGAGTGTCACCACTCTTATTGATCCCGTGGGTGTCGTAAGGCCGACTAGGGGAGCAATCTGCGAAGGACAACAGCTCTGTAAAGAGAAAGAAAACTTAAAACAAACCTTATTCCAACCCGTCTGGAAAGTGGTATAGTAGGCAAAAAACCTCCTTGCTCAGGAGAGGCCTATGTCCAGTAGTGGACTATTAAAGGCTGTTGATAATGATGATGTTAAATTTTAAACTACTTGGTAAGCCAGGATACATAGAGAGGCGTAGAGCGCTCCGTATTCCACGGCGTAAAAACCTGGTTGTGTCTGTATGGGTTCTTGGAGGCTGTCTTGTTAGGGCTTCCCGATCTCTCTGCAACAGATTCGCTTGTGATGGAATACAGAGTGGTTTTAGTCATCTCGAGTCCGCCATCTACTTAACCCTCGTCTCTGATGGGCTGATGATCTGTGAGGGATTCAACACGAATAGTGCATACTGTTGTTAATTAAGTCCTGCGTTCGATATACAGCTATCTGTTTCATATCAGATGATCCTGAAAAAAACATGATTTTGGGATGAAATTATTTTCCTGAAAACGTCTCCTATCCTGTTGTTTAATCTCATCTTTCTCGTACATGAGAGATCCATGCTTTGTTACAGAAGTGAGTGAGGTGACAGCAGCATACACCCCCAGTACTTGTAGTAGTACGCACCGGCACGCAACACATTGGTGTTTCATACTTACATTGAAGAACGTTAACGTAAATTATGGTATTTCATGGCGTGGACGGTTCTCGGCCTACATTTGGACGAATTAGTACAACTTAGAATAATACAAGTCATTAAAATAAAATTAACGAGTTAAAAAAGACTTTCAGGGCTATGTTCTAGAATTGTAGGGTACAAAATTGTGTCAGTATAAAACTGCCACTTTTTTTTCAGTAGCATATTGTTATTGTGTAGTACCCAGACGTAGTAATAACAATAATAATCGTTTATTTTATTTATAAGCCCATAGACAAAATCATAAAAAATACATAATAATAAAATTCCAAAATCACAATATTACAAAATTTCAAAATGTTTTAGGTTAAGGACAGACAACAAAAGATAACCAGATGATAGATATAAAACTCTCATCTAGGAGTACAAAAAAGTCCATATGGTGAGAGTTTAAGAATACGAAGTGTCACTTCTCTATTCATCCCGTGGGTGTCGTAAGAGCCGAATAAGGGAGCAAACTACGAGGGACAGCAGCACTGCAAAGGAAGTGAAGGAAAAATTGTAACAAACCCTGTACTAACGAGTCTGGTCGGCGTGATATAGTAGGCCAAACTGACATTTCTAAGAGGCCTATGTACAGCAGTGAACTACAAAAGGCTGTTGATGATGATGATGATGGCATAAAACCAAGTTACTTATCTGTAATATAATTTAGTATTTAAATATAAATTAAATTAAATGGATAGCAAACAGTAAAATTGGTGTCTAACAGTTTATCTATACCAAAACATAAAACGAGAATTTAAATTATTTAAGAACAAATTTACTCACGCCTAGAGATAAATAAAATAATTATAACGCCTGCGCAAGTTTGATAACAGTATTGCGTAGATTTTATCGCACATTTGTTTATACAGGAGTAATAATTAAACTGTTTGCTAGAGAGTCACTTTAAATTATTTTTAATTAACGTCATATAAATATGATTATATCAGCATTGCACTATTGCCTTCTGTGTTGACTGCAATGTAAAGGTAGAAACTTTTGGCATTTATTTCTAACTTTAAAAACATTCTATCATTCATCACTTATTTTACTCCCCTTTTTTTCGGTGTAGCAATCCCCTTGGATACCCTCCTACCGGTGGCTATGTCGGACTCGAACCGACCAAAAACGCACGCCGTCACGGGTACCAGTAGCTAAGGAACCAGGTGTACCTTAGAAAGGAAATCCCTGGTAAAATTTCGAGTTTGTAGCGCCAGCGATTTAGGCTCTGCATTGATGAATATGTCAGTCAGCGCAAGTAATTTTATATGGATAGTAATATTTCTATTTATGTGATGCCATGTGTATATAAACATGGACTTGCATAAACACAAATCGAATTTAACTATAATTCGCAAATTTACACGCTTACACACACTCACATTCACGCACACACACGCGTGTGTACGCACTCTTACTACACACACAACCATATAAACAGATATTTTCAATTACTCCGTTGGATACAAATCCATTACCAAAGCTTAAATATGAAGACTCACCTTAAATACAATAATAATAAAAAAAAACTATCAAAGTTACGTAACATCCCACGCTAAAGTAAATAATTCTAAGTGGAGTGAATAATTAATCATCGTAACTTGGTACCTACTTAACTTTTGGTCCTCCATCAATCAATCTGTGTTAAAACTAGACGCTGAGGTATTCACTGATTGTAAGATATTGTTTGGTTAATTGAATGCACAATGGCTTCAGGCACCTGGACCATAGTAGGTTTCATTTACTACGAGATGAATATTTGATTACCTGTGTATTGTCAACACAATTTAAATTCTATCAAACTTGCTGTTTGAATAATTCAATATTTGAGTTTCGTGTTGAATTGGGAGTTAAATCTGATAATAAGCATTTAAATATTGGCAATAATAATAATAATACAACGGAGATGGAACATGCTTCGCTACAAAAGCTTTTATAAGTATGTAAGCGACTGGTGGATACCACGTCCTCACAGAAAACCGTTGTCTAGCAATTCCTTTGTTGTTTTCAAGAACGTAAGACTGACTCACCAGTATACTTTTTTCCCTCGCACAATCAATTTGTGGAACGGGTTATCGCCTGTGGTATTTCCGGACCGATATGACCTTCAAACCTTCAAGAAAACAGTGTACTCCTTCCTAAAAGGCCGGCAACGCGTTTGTGACACCTGAGTTGCAACTCAGGAGTCACAAACGGCCGACGTTTATGGGCGGCAATGGTCACTTTCCATCAGGTGACCCGTCTGCTCGTCTGCTCCCTCTATCATAAAAAGAACGACCCCAGCCTATTCATGATCCTAATGTCAGTCCCATTTCACTATCTAAGACTTGCGGTATTCGCTATATAGTTCCTGTTTTACTCCAAACTACCCTCCTAATTTTTTCTTTCAGAAAACGATTCGAGCGCCAGATGGACGACCTATCATAAAACAAACGAGCCAAAATCCTATCCTAACTAACACTGTTCTAGCCTATTTGCATTACTACATATTGCACCAATGTTGAACGAAATTAGAGAAAGGCAGCAAGACCATTATGATGATGATGAAACATATAAACTTCTATAAAACGTCTTACCATCATCCAAGCCTTTTACCAAATTGGTTAGGGTTGGCTTTCAGTATACTACTACACGGCTGAACTTAGATTTTTTATCTGGAGTGACTGTCATCAGACCTCCACAACACAAGTACTAGGGGATTTCGAAGTTCTCTAAATAGACCGTTGTCGGATTTCTTAGGCTCCAATACATGCAATTGATTTAAAAAAATCAAAAAAAATATTCAAAAATTCTAAATTCTTTTATTGTAGTTATAAGCCTAAACAATCGATGCATAGGGAGTACTACACTACTCAATACTCAATACTTTATTGCTTCCACAATGTAAATACATAGGTGATATCAATTTAACAATTAGTAACAATTTAACAAGTAGTATTAGTAACGATTATGGACCCTGATGGGCGCAGCACAGTTTGTTTGGGAGAGAGGAATTAATATTTTACTTATTATTTATCATAATAGTTGTATAATTTATGAATTTTATTATTTTAGAATTCTATCTTCAAAATATTCTCTTATGCTGTAGTAGCTTTTACTTTGAAGAAAGTTTTTTTTTTTTGTGAAACTTATGTTTATTTAATTTATTTACACTAGATTACATGCATGTCTAGACCTAAGTGTATTCACTAAATTTGCTTCCATTTCATACATTTAGGCTATTTTTTGCTTTTATTATGTTGGTTAGGTGCTAATGGGATTATTACTAAAATGATACAAAAGCTATTTGTTTGTCAGGCAAGACAAGAAGAACTGTATTAAATGAAAAGGGTTGCTGTTATGTACAGTTAGTTGCAAAAGATGCTTCCTATTATATTATTAAAGCTTGAACTGACTCCTTGAAGTGAACCTTACATTGGAAGTTGAACAGCTGGCTTAGTTATTGGCATACATTGGAAAGTTTGTCGTCATCGATGCTCAACTTGTGGAACAGCTGACATTCTAGCCAACTTCGACTGTAGTTCAGGGCTTATCGTAGAGTAAAACTTATAATCAGATAGCTTTTGCCAATAACCTCTTGACTTAACTTAGTGGTATGCATATTTTTTTCGTATGCTCTTTTAACACTCGTTATAAACATTACTATTATATCTTTTATCTGGTTTTTATCACATCACACCAACATCCTTAAATAGTCCACTGCTGTACATAGGCCTCACCTTAGCAAGTAGGCTTTGGCCTACTATCCACTTTTAGGAGCTAAATTATTAAGTAGTCGTTTTGAGGTCAGTATATGTGTTAAATCTAAACAAGTTTGGTCCAGAGTTAAACGACAACTTTGCTTTAAGAGCTATTAGGTACTTAGTAGTGAATAATTTATAGGATAAATATGCTTTCTATTAAAGTGTTTTGAATTCGCAGGTTATTTCAAACACTTAATACAAATATAATATGAACTTGAGTACATGTTTCTCTTTCTCTTTTTATGTTATTTTTTCATATTTTTGTTTACCTATTGCGTGGGAAATCTCTAACGGGTCATCATGTCTAAAATCACACGGTGTGCCTACGAATAGATCTATGGCAGAGTCGCGGGTGTACCCTAGAAAAGTAGTCTCTATAAGAACCCACCGCAACAGCATCAATCGCGCATGAGGCCTAAACACCTTTTCATCAGAGACGCGTTCGAAACACTTAACGTCAGTCATCTCAGATTTGCTTCTGCTGAGGTCAAGCTACATCACCCGTTTCCCTCAGGGTAGCGCTAATGGAGGTTGGAGCTTATATTGAGTTCTGCATCGTCTGGTGCCTCTTCGGCGAGGGGGGAAAAAACTATCTCTCATCACAGTTATGTACATATTATATTAAATGGACAATTTTAGATAATTGTTCAGCAAAAATCAGAAAAATCTGGAACCGACCAAATAGTGTGTATGGATAACGAAGGAAATATTATCGATTGCATAGATCGTCCAAAATACATTCATCAGAACGCAAGCATTTTACGCAAGTAATTTTAGTCGGTTGTTTTTCCAAATTCCTAGGTATTATTCACAGTTAACAACACATTGTTTGAACCATTGTGTATGTGCAAATATGCTACATTATAGTGCGTTACTGCAGTCAGAAATACTTATCAATTACCTTCAGGTGTTTTCGCAAATATTAATTTCTTTTTAGCCCCAAAACTTCAAATAATTGATTAGCTATGTGCAGGCTTAGAGCATTTCACTACAGCGTCGTGCATAGCTTGTGTATTCGATTCGATTCAATTCACATACTTGTACTTATGTAAATTATATTTATATTGGTTTGGATGTTTGGTAAGCTTGGACTTTGTCAGCTTTTGGTAAATTAACTACCTCATGGTAGTTAATATACCAAAAGCTGATAAAGTCTGGCCAATACTTCTAACGATTCTAGGAGGAAATTCGAACTAAGTTTCTCGATTGAACTTCAAGAAGCACAGGCGAGACTTGAGGAGCAACTGGTTGTACCACTACCCGAAGACATCTATGTGATTATACAGAGTTTCTATTCTTAATCACAAAAGCTGGTTACCAAAATGATAGGCTTACTTGTTCACCATCATCATCATTAACAGCCTATAACAGTCCACTGGTGGCCATAGGCCTCTACTTAGTAAGGAGTTACTTGTTAAATGTGTTGAAATCTATGTAAGGATAACTGTCTGTATTTTTTTAATATGGAATTAATTGTAAAATGAAGGTCACTGGTGTTGGTAGAATACCAGCTCCTCTTCCTCGAAGTGAAATGATGCTGAATTAACGAACTGTTTTATCTCTTGCAGTGGTGTTTTTGCCTGTTAATGTTATTGCATTGTCTTGTGTCTACTGTGTGAATCCAGAAGGCCAATTCTCGTAATAAAAGTTCGGTTAAAATTCAGTTCCGATAAACTCTCGATTTCTCAACTGTCATAAAAGGTTTTCTCGTAGTGACCTAATAAAGTATTACTAAGACCAGCAAATTACCGATTCAACTCTCAGTCACATTACGATATAATCACATTACACAGAACGTTAGATGCTTAATACTTTACCACGAAAATAACTTTTATGATAGTAGCTTACTACGAAAGTTGATCGGAACTGAATTTTGACCGAACTTTTATTACGAGAATTGACCTTTAGGTTACTCAGCTTAACGACTATCGCATTCCTGAATTCGGAATACACGAATTTTGTTCAATTTATTTTATTTTTTGTTATTTTTATTTTTTTATTTTATTTTAACGAAAAAGAACCATTCATTTTACTACTCTTTCATCTCTAACACAATATTAAATTCTTTACTTCAAATGAAACGTGATGCTTAGAAATACGTAAACGAAATATAATTAATTTTTCTAATCTTCTTTTTTATTTTATTTATGACAGTAGCTGGTTGCTAGAAAGGACATCAAAATAACTAAAACAATTTAAATAGAAAAGCTTAGTACTTAATTAACTTTTCAAAAGTATCCACTGGTAATAAGCTCTATTATTTATTATTAGTTTGTTAAGCTTAAAGATGAAATATCTTCAAATTAAAATAAGGCCCACTTTGAGTATCAATTTGATTACAAAAATAATCATTAAAGTATTTTTACGAATAGCGACGAAATCACGTTACATACAAAAATTTTAAATCCAAATACGGATCTCCTGTTTTTGAAAGTCGTGGCGCCGACCCCTCCTAGCACCTAAGCGGGCAGGCGCTAGGAGGAGTCCAGATGACGGTAAAGATTTTTTTTATTTCTAAAAAAGGCAACTCCCGCAATATCTTGTGTCGCGGGGGATTTTACAAACATTTATGAAACGAACACAAAAAACACCGACTAGAATAACAATTTGTGGATCACCCAAAGTGTTGTCCCATGTGAGGCGATCCTCACACTCAGCGCAGTCGGAAGGAGTGAGGTGACCGCTTAAACCACTACGCCATTCGTGCAGTCAAGTCAACGGCAAAATTTAAAAAAAAGTTATGAAATGCCGAGTTTTAAAGAATATACCTAAATATTCAAGCTATTCCGGAAGAATCTCATCACACTTGCGTAATAAACATGACTTTTCAAAACTCTGGCAGAACAAGCAGACTAATCGCCTGAGTCTCTTATAAAGCTCTGATTGCTCTGGACGAAATTCTTCACGTAAATTAAGATTGAACTTCAAATTGAAGATATACCACACCTTCACTCTAAAGAGATTTCATCCAAATCCATGCAGCTATTATAACGTGATTGAGTAACAAATACCAATCCCAACTATTTACAATTATAATCGTGGTATGGTCATTTATTGTCGTCACATAATCACATCACATCAACAGCCTATAACAGTCCACTGCTGGACATAGGCCTCTCCGGTTTTAATCCTACTATACCACGCTGGCCAAACGGGTGGATATAGGGTTTGTTTCAAGTTTTCCTTCTCTTTGCAGTATTGTTGTCCTGCGTAGTTTGCTCCTTCATCCCGTGGGCTTTTACGACACCCACGGGCTGAATAGGGGTGGTGACATTCCGTATCCTTAATCCGTCACTACACGGACTTCTTAATCCGTCACCACACGTACTATTGTCGTAATTGACCTTAATTTGTAAAAAGAACAATGGCGAAATAACTAAATATTTTTGTTCTTTTTGCCAATTACGTTCAATACCTAAGTGAGCCTCAAAACAAAAGCGGTCAAAGCTCATAAATCTTTAAGATTTCTGTTTACCGCGTAAGCAAAAAACTTTGAAATTTAAAAAAATCTAAAGATCTGTTGACCAAGGGTTCTATAATAATACCTTTTAATTTATAAATCCCTATAATGAGACAAAGAGAATAAAACAACTATTAATTACGAGTTTAGACAATAGCTCGAAATGAAGACCTTCTAATAGATACTCTTTATAACAAAATAAAAACTTCTAATTACTAAGTGTAATTAAAACCTAGTAATAGACGTACTTAAAAAATAACTCAAGTTATAAATAGTGTAAAAAGCTCTAAAAGGCCATGAAATACTAAGCTTATTCTTTGGTTAGTCGTATCCGGCGCCATTTTTTAAACGTAATGGTGTTTATCGGGACTGTGTCCACGTTTATTGCTGAGATTAGGATGTTACTTTAGAATGGGAATATACATTTAAAGCTTTTTTATCGGCAATAATACGTAATGTCTACGAAATAAATAAAACTAAATTAAACCACTATTTACTTTTTACTTGACTATTGACTAAATTTATTAAATTTATTAGTATTTAGTAGTTGGTTATTCTGACTGAAAAATCAGAACTTATGGTTTTGATTCCCACGTAGGACAAATAATAATATACCTCACATCTTACCCAAACTAGGCAGAGCCTGGACAAATATTGTGTGATAAGCACGGTTATTTGTTCTGTATTTGGGTGTAATTTATCTATAATTTTATATATGTTTATCAGCAGTCTGGTTACCATAGTACAAGCTCTGCCTAGTTTGGGATCAAACAGCCATGTGTGACATGTGTGAAATATATTATTATTTCATAAACCAAAATGCATACTATTATTTTGATAGAACATTTATTAAAAATACACCTCCTACACTCTTCATTCGCAGGGAGAGGGAAGACAGTTTAGAAAAAAATATCAGCTTCTTCAAATTTTCCAATTAATAGGCACCCCGTCTTGTTTGTGATTTTTAATAAATATTTATTAATAGAATCTTTTGCTTTAAAATGAATACAAACAGAATATGTACAATGGGAGGCTTCGAAATGCTCAGAGCAAGCTCTTACAGGCTTATTAAGTTAATATTCATCACAGATTCTATGAAAACGGTTTTAAAGTCCAATATTTCTTTCATTCAATTGTTTACATTTGTTTTTCTATACAGAACCTATAGTATATAGTTGAAATCGGAGCTCACGAAGAATTAATTTACATTGCCCCAAATAAAATTTATTTGTATGAACGAGTTTTGTGTTACAGTTTTTTTTTTATCGCAGTGATGTATTTTTCATCTCATAAAAGAAGTCAGTGTGCATATTTAATTTATTCAATACTATCTGGTACCCGCGACGTTGGTGCCTCAGTGGGGTAGTACGGTACGCGACTGCAGTTCATGAATCCTCAGGTCCGATTCCCGGGCAAAATGTTATAGGGTTCTTGTGAGAGTTTAAATAGCCTAAGTTACTCCTTATTTAGACAGCTACCGGGTAGTAAAATACTATCAAAATCGGTTCAATCGTTTTGAAAATGCCGTTTGAAAAAAGGCCCGTTGCCCGTCGATATCAAAGTAACGCTCTTTTTGTGATACAGAAGGCAATCGGCACACGGGTTCAGACCTGGGCCTCAATTCTGCTATTTACGCCAAGCCAGTGTCATACCACTGACACGCTATTGAGATGCCATCGGGTGGCCATTGGCATCGGTATAAATACGGTAGTTGAAAATAAATTACGTTTTTTTGAGGAAATTATTCATTTATTTTTATTATAGTATATTATTAAAAGAAATTAATAAATAAAATTAAATGATTAAAAAAAGATAAAATTATAAAAAAAAGAAATAAAAAAATATTGAAATAAAAAAGAAAAAATATTAAAATTAAAAAATAATTTCCTTATAATTTGAAAATATATTTATTTTAATATTATTTTTATTTTTATTTTTTATGTTAATAATTTATTTTTTCCTTTTTTATAATTTTTATATTTTTATTTTTCATAATTAATTTATTTTAATAATTTATTAAAATAAAAATAAATATATCATTTCCTCAAAAAACGTAATATATTTTTAACCACCGATATTTATACCGATGCCAATGGCCACTCGATGGCATCTCAATAGCGTGTCAGTGGTATGACACTGGCTTGGCGTGAACATAAAATAGCAGAATTGAGGCCCAGGCCTCAATTTAGCTATTTTAATATTGTATCAATAGACTGTCGATGGAATGTCGTCGGAATAGTTTTGCAATTTTCCTGTTCTACTAACTTGTCACTGATACAAATGTCGTCGATGTCTTTGTAACAGTTTGGTTAACGGTACATTATAAATTTGTAAGAAAATGATATTATTTTTTTAATTTTCCAGGTACAAAAATGTTGTTGATATCACCATCGATGACCTATATTACTATATCGACAGTCTATTGACACTGTGAATTTATGTTAGTAGAATACCGATATTTTGACGGATGTCAAGGGCGTCTCAATGGCATCTCAACGTATCAATGGAATGACAAAAATAGCTTGGCGTTAACAAAAATAGCAGAATTGAGGTCCTGATAGTAAGTAAGTGACTACCGGTGCCCCTAGAAACTTGTAACTCAAGAGCCATACTCATATGCCACACGTTGAGTATCCTTTTCCCAAAGTTAGGGAAGGAAGGAGAGTTTCGGCCGCCAGTGTTCTCACGCACAAAGTGAAAAGCTTGGTTAAAGTCGCTTTTGCCGCACGACGGGTCTGTCGGTCCAGTGGTTTGTGACCTGACTGCTAAGCCGTGTCACTAAAGTTGATGAGCACGATAATTTGTTTTGTGTCTGGGTGTAATTTAGCTATGATATATATGTATTTAGAAATATATAAGTATATTTATCAGCAGTCTGGTTACCATAGTACAGGCTCTGACTAGTTTGGAATCCGTGTGTTAGATGTGTGAAGATCGAAGAAAATAAATTTAGGTTTTTTTTCATTTTTTATAACGTAGTTAATATTTTTAATGCCCATAATATTTATATTATCTGCATTAGCAAAATAATTCTTTTTTATGGCTTTTGACCTAGATTTCTGTGTTTTTTTTTACCTTAAGTGAAGCTTAAATCTTGTCACCCTACATTTCAATAAAATCCTGCTAGAATAGCAGACATTTCTGAAGATATTACAAATAGACGAATCCTTGGGTTTCTGCGTAAAGGTTTGTAAATATTTGAGCTGCCGTGGTGCTAAAATCTTTACTAAGATTCCTGGCTTTTTGTTTTTTTTTCCATTCAGAATGCTCATCGTACTTACTGGTGGGTCGTAACATTGATATAATGCAGCGTAAATATAAAAATAACACGAAACACCAATTAAAATGTAAAGACCTAAATTTATATCTACGCTTTAGACATGCAATTTTATTTTGACCCGTAAGTAGACAGAAATATCACCTGAGATTTATACTGTTGATCTAGTGGTTAGTGGCCCTGACTGCTAAGCCGGAGGTCGTGGGTTCGATTCCCACCCAGGACAAATATTGTGTGATGAGCACGGTCATTTGTTCTGTGTCTGGATGTAATATATCTAAAATACGTATGTATTTAAAAATATATAAGTATGTTTATCAGCGGTCTGGTTACCATAGCACAGGCTCTGCCTAGTTTGGGATCAGACGGCCGTGTGTGAGATGTATGAAGTTATTATTTTTATTATTATTATACTCAAATGTTATTTCTTTTTAATAGGATTACTTTCTAAATACGTAATATTCTATCTATAAATTTACAACACACATCTAATTTAGAACTTATTTCTTCGAGTGGCTGTATATTGATTTCAATTTATAAACGTCTGCCTAAAGCTTCGATAAATAAAGATTCAATTTGTATAAGAACAGCGATATAAGTAAAATCTTGCAGAAATAAATTTCGAGAAAATTCAATCAAAATGTAACCTTTTAGTACTTACATACCAATTCTTAATAAGTTTTGTTTCAAGTTTTAAACGCTGGTAATATCTTCTCCATATTTGCAACATAGTATATTACCAATATATTAAAGCAGCGGCGTTCTTTGTATGCTTTGAAACTTTGAGCACTTAAAGTTTATACGTGGATGTGCACAAAGCTGAAAATTTCATTCAATATGTGCTCTAAAGTTTTAAATTCTGGAAAAATGGCTACACAAAACTATATAACTATACACGGCTCTTTTGTATGTTGAGTTTTCATGATATCAAATTCTAAATACAAATCCTGGATAAGACGAACCTGTACACCACAGTTATTGATAATTCATTTATTTATTAGGTTAACTCACAGCACAATGTAACATTAATGGTAACATCTAAGTAACAAGGTTCTGATATACATGCCAAATTACAAAGAGGTCCCGAGGTCACTTTTGCATTGAAATACCCTTGTTATTAGGAATTTTCAAACCATTGTAACTGAGACTTGATTTCTTGGGAGTTTTTCATTGTTTACCTCTATAATTGGGCCTTTGTAGCTCAATAGCCCGTACAAGTTAGACTATTTATCCGGTTTAGGTTAGTTATGACACTCTCTCATCATCATCAACATCAACAACCTTTACTTAATCCACTGCTGGACATAGATATCTCCTTAGAAAGGAGGTTTTGGCCTACTACACCACGCTGGCCAGACGGGTTGGTATAGGGTTTGTGTCAAGGGGGGGATCTCTCGCTACTGGGCCGTCATACGCTCCATAGCCGGTAGTGACAGATGTTTGCGCAGAAGGAGGCGGCGGAGAGGGCCCGGGAGGACAACTTCCACTCGGACCCAATCCGTCGCCGTCGAACCGGGCGGCGGAGGCGCGCCTACCAGCGCCTCATGCCGCCCTGAGTGTGGCCGCGGGTGGACAGGACGGGTTTTCCGCTCCACCCGCCATAACGCCCAACCGCGAGGAGGCGATATCCGCGTGTGCCGGTCGTCGCCTAAATGGAGAATGTACGCGAAGGTGGTGCCCGCGCCGTTGCGGGCAGGCGCTAGGAGGGGCCCGGATGTCTTAATAACAGCAGTTCCCGGATCCCTCCTATTACAGGCGCAGAGTGGCACACCGTGTGATTTTAGTCGGTCCGATTCCGTCACACCACCCCGCCGCAAACTCCGGTGGGGTGACGGCCCGAGGGGGTTTCCACACGTAAAAAACATAAAAAGAGTTTGTGTCAAGTTTTCCTTCTCTTTGCAGTGCTGATGTCCGGCGTAGTTTGCTCCCAGGAGGAATAGGGGTTGGTGACATTCTGTATTCTTAATCTGTCACCACACGGACGATGACACACTCACACTCAACACACACTCTAATGCACAGAAATATAATTGTGTAACATATAAAACACGCATTTCTTTCTTAGTAACATTTCCACCCCTTAATATGAAAAACGAATACATTTCGACTTCTCATAGTAGGATCCTCTGTAAATAAGACGACTGTCATGTTAACCTGCCTATTTAGGAAACTGGGTAAATGAAACGCCTCTATAAGTGATAAAACAATATAGGTCCCTTCAGATACCACTTTTCCAGGTTTAATAATAGCTCAAGTTATGTTGGGCAATGAAATCAAGACAGTCAAAATGGTCAAAAATCGATATCTAATAACATTAAGACCTATTTTCTTTCCAAAGTTTTTCCAAGAAAGTTATGTTTTATTTATCCGATTCCGATCCGATCCGATCCGATTACTTCGTTTAATTTATTCAAATATAATTTTATAAAATTTGATAAGTTATATTTTTCATATTAACAGGTTTCCTATTAAAGTGAAAGCCTAGATTTGCAAGATGTTTATTGGATGACAAAGAAAATGAATAAAACAAACTTAGATATTTATATATTTGATATTTAATCCCAAACCAGTTTACATAGCCGATTATCTTCCAAATAGCTTGCGGCAATTATTTTATGAAGCACATAAATTTGCTAAGCCTCACGATTATAAGTTTTGTTGGGCTCAGAATAACAAAATATTTTTTCGTAGACGCGAAGGTATGGCATAAATTGTTGTTACGTCTATTGCTAGTGCTATTTTTACATGGTGATTAACTTGGAATACTATTGTATGTATAATATCCTGAATTGGTGTACAATAAAGATTATTCTATTATATTCTTAATATTCTACCTAAAAATATATAAGCTCCTTAGTCCTCTACAAAAACACAATATTGTTTATTATTATTGTATTATTTACTCCGTAACTTTTTTTTGCTACCTTCGTTATTTCTTGGTTACTAAACTCAAGTATATATATTTTTTTTATGTTAGGGGGGCAGACCAGCAGACGGGTCACCTGATGGAAAGTGACCATCGCCGCCCATAAACGGCTCCAACTGAGGAGTAAAAAAGAAAAAAGAGAAAGTGGTTTTTTCATCAAGAACCACATATCACGGACTATTCAAATCCCATATATAGGTGAACTTTTTGCTCCCCCCAGCTTTTGCAGCCCCAACTCAAGATAGTCCGCGATTATTCTCTTAAAATTAGGCAAACTATCTTAAAAATGTCCAAATATAACAAATGAAAAAGTTCGTTGTAAGACTTCGCTGTCCTGGTTAATGGCGAGTTAAGCCCTAGATTAGTCCTATATCTACGTAAACTGAACAGCCTGTAGACAGTTGAGCGCGGTAACCTACTTGGGGCTCTGAAATGGATTCTTGCCATTAGAGTTAAACCGCCGTAAGCTTGGCCCTCCTGATGGTTTGGGGGACGCGGGGCGGGGGTGCATTCAACCAATTAGCTAGTGTGTCGCTGTCCGCCGGCAATGACTGACGTGAAAGCATGGCTGTACGTGTTATTTTTCTTAAGACTTCTACACACGGTATTATTTTGCAACATGGATAATCTGCCGACTCTGCATCACAAAAAGATTTAAAAACTTGAAGTTCGGCTTACAGAGGTTCTACTGTTAAAGTTATAATAAAGAATATTTATTATTTTACTATTTCCTTCTCTCTGCAGTGCTGGTGTTCTGCGTAGTTTTTTTCCCTTAGTCGACTCTTACGACACCCACGGGATGAATAGGGGTGGTGACACTCCATATTTTTAATCCGTCACCACACGGACAGTGTTATGTGTGAATATTATTATAATTTATAGTAAAAGGAAGCCGAGAATTTCAAAGATTTGTAATGTATAGTCGTAAAAAACATGTTTTTGCACACTTTTATTGCAAACACTGGCTAAACCTTACGATATATTTAATACTAGCTGAGACCCGCGGTGTTACCCGCGTTTGTTGATATAACCGCGGGCAACGCCGCGGGGCGAAGCTAGTCTAAAAAAAGTAGCCTAAGATACTCCTTATGTCATCAGCTATCTGCCAGTGGAAGTCCCGTTGAAATTGGTCCAGCCGTTCCAGAGATTACCCGGAACAAACAGACAGACAGACAGACAAAAATTGTGAAAAATGTTATTTTGTCATATGTACCGTGTAAACATACATATGCATTTATTAAGAAAGCGGTTATTTTAATATTACAAACAGACACTCCAATTTTATTTATTTGTATAGATATCTCGTGTATTAAAAATGTACAATGTATTACAAAACCCTTTTTGCCTCGCACAACCAACCTGTGGAAGAAGTTATCGTCTGCGGTATTTCTAGACCGATACGACCTCTTAACCTTTAAGAACGTGCAACACACTTCACTGTCGCGTTTGAAGTCGAGCGTACGTGTTATAGTAACAACGTTGTGCTTATCATTCAAATTTCATGTTTAATATCTACAACTTAGTGAATGTGACGTGCAAATAGTATTCATTATACACCAAATAACTAATTTATTGTTGTTGCTTATAAACTAGTTTTGCAAGGTGTGTACATTTTTAATTGCTTACCCACAAAAAATTTATGTGAATAATGGATGAAAACAGTACAGAGGAAGATGTAAGTGAGACGGAGGTTATAAAGAGATGCGAACAAGAGCTTAATAATATGATTAGAATATCAGAAGGGGGAAAAATAATAATAATGAAAGTCGAATGGTAGAAAAAAGAAAAGAGCGAGATGAGGAGGGTAGTGCGGAGGATGATTTTATTACTATCGTCAGAAGAAGACCTAAACGTATGTTGAGAAGTGAAGCATTGGAAGTACAGAACAATATGAGGGTAGATGAAGAAAATAATGAAGAAACCCAAATTAATGTAAATCACGAAGTTTGTGTCAGTACATTAAACAGTTTACCCAAACAAGTTGCATTGGCCAAACTACTTCAATCTGAAAATATACTGAATGTTCTCAGAATTAAATACAAAAGTCAAAATAAAGTTCTTATCCAATTTAAAACTAAAGAAGACGCGGGAAAACTTCTAAATTGTCAAAAAATTAAAGAAATGGGCTGCCAGGCATATTTGATACATGAAACATCGAATTCCTACGGGGTTGTAAAAGGGATTGAATCGGATTTAAACGAAGAAGAACTAAAAGAAATATTGCAGTCGAATGATGAAATTTTATCAATTAAAAGATTAAAACGCCTAAATTCGGAAGGAAAATGGATAGACAGCGAAGCTATAAGACTTAGTTTTAAAAGTAAGATATTACCTCAATTTATTTATGCTTATGGCTGCCGATTTAAAGTTGAAGCCTACAAGTTCCCAGTTACTCAGTGTTCAGGTTGTTGGAAATTTGGCCATATAAGGAGGTACTGTCCTACAAAAAAGATTATTTGCCCAAAGTGTGGTGGAAATCACGATAATTGTAATATAAAAGAGTTCAAGTGTTTGAACTGCAAAGGGAGTCATTTTGTGTTAGATAGGAATTGCCCTATTTTTCTAAAGGAAAAAATGATTCGGAATATCATGTGTGATGAACAAGTTACCTACAGAGGAGCCTTACTGTTACTAACGAAACGTAAACAAACAGAAAATAAACAAAAAGGTGAAGACAACTCATACACACAACCAATCACAACATCACTTAACCCTCAGGAAACGTATAGCAGTGTATTAGCCAGAGCAGTTGCAGGCAGCCTACCACAGTCTACTGATGAAGAAGAAAATAATTTAGAGGCAAATACAACAGGAAAAAAGATAATATCAAATCACAAGGTAAACAAGAGGAAAATGAGTAATAAAAATAAGAAAAGAGAATATCTCACACAGCAACCAGTGGATGAAGAAAGAGATTCATCAATGAATGATGAAGACAGTAAGACACAAAATAGTGAAAAAGCATATAAATTGGAATTTATGAAAGTGTGGTCTAAAATAAAATCTATTATCATGTCTCAGAGTAAGTTAGAAGAAAAAATTTTGTATGTTTTAAAAATTATATTTGAAGAAATGAAAAAGTTAATATGTAGTAAAATTCTTGGAAGGGCAATATTAGAACATATATCTAGTTTTATGTATGGATAGTACACAAGGTCATTTTAAGTTGAGAATATTACAATGGAATTCACAAAGCTTAAGCCCTAAACTTACATCATTTTCAGCCTTGTTGTTGCAAGAAAATATACACATAGCTATCATTAGTGAGACGTGGTTTAAGCGCGGAAATAACGTAAATGTAAGTGACTATAATGTATTTAGGCGTGATCGCGATGATGGCTATGGGGGAGTCGCCATAATAGTTCATAAATCGATTCAGTCCCATATTATTACATTAAATAGTAAAAACCCCGATATTGAAATCCTTTGCATCAAGTTACTTAATTGTAGGGACCTACAATATGTTGTCTCATTGTATTGCCCATCGTCAGTTTCAACTCAACCGGTCGACTGGAATGAATTGTTTTCACACTTTTCTAGGAAAACTTTAATAGCGGGTGACTTTAACGGCCACCATCCTAACTGGTCAAGT
This sequence comes from Arctia plantaginis, assembly GCA_902825455.1. Taxonomy (NCBI): domain Eukaryota; kingdom Metazoa; phylum Arthropoda; class Insecta; order Lepidoptera; family Erebidae; genus Arctia; species Arctia plantaginis. The sequence goes on along the minus strand of CADEBD010000322.1, from coordinate 1,390,380 downwards.
AAATCAAATGTGAGAGGTACACAACTTATGGATGCCGCCCTTGAATGCGGTTATATTTATATTAACAATGGTATGCCCACACGTGTTAAATTAGTTAATGACATTTTACAAAAGACATCTCCTGATGTAACATTTGTGTCCTCTGATGTGGCAATACAGTTCGATTGGCAGGTATTAAATGAAAATCTTGGTAGTGATCATCTTGTACTAAAGATATCAAGTGATATGTCCACTAGCCTCCATATTGTTGGAAAACGAAATTTTAAAAATGCTAAATGGAGTGAATATCGTCGCACCCTTTCGGAGATCATTAGTAATTATAACGATTACTCGGATAACGTTCAAAAAATGTATAACTTCTTCACAGACCAAATTGAATATGCTGCGGACAAATACATTCCGTATAAAAAAAATTGTAATAAGCCTCACGAAAAATTTAAACCTAAAGATTACTGGACACCTGAACTATCCCATATAGTGGCACAGCGGAGATTAGCCTTAAGAAACTTTCGACGTAACCCGACTCCCGAAAATTATAGTATATTACAATCTAAAACTATAGAATCCCAAAAACTAATAAAGAAAGCCAAGTTTCTTAGTTGGCAAACCTTTTGCAATTCCATTAGTGAAACAACGTCGGTACCTGAAATGTGGCGGCGCATGAGATGGACGAAGGGCTACAAACACCAGAGACCCTTTCCTCCCATTGAATCGCAGAATGAACTGTTGCATTCCTTAACGCCAGACTATGTCACGAATCAAAGCCCTAGATTTTTATCTATAAATTATGAGTTGGAATCAGAATTCACAATTCAAGAACTTGAAAATTGCTTAAAGAAGAAAGATTCGGCTCCCGGAGGGGACGGTATTTCATATTCAATGATTTATAACTTACCCTCTTCAGGGAAACAATTTTTACTTAACATTTACAATGATATACTTAAATTCAGCGTTATCCCATATCAATGGCGGAAAATAGATATAATTCCTATCCCGAAAGCAAATAATAATGGTAATAATGTAATTAAATTGAGACCGATCTCACTCCTATCATGTCTATGTAAAATTTTCCACCTGATGATTTTCAAACGTTTGGAGTGGTATGTGGAACATAACAACGTGTTATCACCGCACACTATAGGGTTCAGAAAATCACACTCATGTTTAGATTCCATTGCCCGGTTAGTATCGTATATTCAAGTAGGGATGTCTAATAGTGTACCTACGGTCGCGTGCTTCTTGGACATAGAGAATGCGTATAATAATGTCTCCATTGATGCAGTAACAAATACATTGGATGACATACAAGTAGGTGCTAAACTTTGTACGTATTTGTGGTCCTTTTTGAGCGAAAGACACTTAAAAATAAAAGCTTTCAATAATGAAGTAAATACGCATAGATGGACAAATAGGGGACTAGCTCAAGGAGACCCTCTTTCACCGCTGCTTTTTAATTTGGTTACCTATAAAATATGCCGTCAAATTAAAAACGTAATAATATCACAATATGCAGATGATTTCATAATTTATTATAAGGACAAACAAATGACAAGTGTTGAATTCTATATACAAGAAGCACTAGACATGTTTATTGCACTGTTGGATGAACTAGGTTTAACCTTATCACCTACTAAATCGTATTATTGTGTGTATAGTAGGGGCCGTAGGAAAATAGTCCCAACCCTTAAAATATATGGAAAACCGATGGTATTAACTGAATGTATAAAGTATTTGGGTATGTGGCTAGATAGAAGTCTTCTATGGAATAAGCATATAAACGAATTAACAAATAAATGTTTGAAATATCTCAATGTATTGAAGGTCTTAGCAGGTAGTTCTTGGGGGATACATACTAGACACATACGTAAAATATATATTGCACTTATAAGGAGTCGAATCGATTATGGTTGCTTCGTCTACGATTGCAGTGCAAAAACGCATGTCAGTAAGTTAGACAAACTGCAAAATCAAGCACTTAGGGTTATTGGAGGTTTTATAAAAAGCTCACCTATCCATGTCATGGAAAGTGAACTAAGCATACCACCATTATACTTAAGGAGACAATACCTTGCCTACAAATTTATAATAAAGGCAATGTCCTGGTCAAATAATATAAGTATAAACATAATTTCGGAATTGAGTGTACTGATGCCTACGTCATACTGGATAAACAAAAAGAAACCTTTACTGGCTACCACCTTCAATGAACTGAGTGAGCTAAACATAGCCTCTTCTAATATTCTTAAAATGTTCACGTTAAACACTTGGATAACAGTTATACCGATGTATCAATTTCTAAAAATTAATGTTGAATATATCAAATATGGAAAAAGGACTTATGAACCTAATTTTTTGACCAGTGAAGTCGTTAAGGAAATGAATATCAACTATGATGGATGGTGTAAAATTTATACAGATGGGTCAAAAAGTGTAAATGGGTTAGGGGCTGCATTTTACCATCAGAATATTAATTATAAAACTGGTTTTAAAATAAATGAAGATATTTCGATAATGTCCCTGGAACTCATTGCAATATTCCAAGCTCTATTATATGCATTTCAAAATAAGTTTGATAATATAGTTATTTTTACGGATAGTAAAAGTGCATTACAACATTTGGCTCGATGCGCCTCTGGTATCAGAGGTGCATCGATAGCCTATGACATCTTGGAAATTTGTAACCAGAGTCTTAAAAATGGCATTAGGTTTATATTGCAATGGGTACCAGGGCACATTGGGTTAAAGGGTAACGAGGAGGCTGACCGTATATCTAAATTGGCAGTACAGGAGGGAACTGAATTAACGTATTTACCGGATTATTGGGAACACTATAAAACTTACAAATCTATTTGCTACCACAAATGGAAGGACAATTTTGATGAGGTGTCAAAAACTAAAGGAATATGGTATAAGGCAATACAGAGTGGGCCCCCGTGTGTACCCTGGTTTGAAGATTGCAACTTGGGTAGAAGTTATGTAAAACTAGCACTAAGACTCCGTTCGGGGCACTTTCCGTCGGCAAAGTTCGCATTTCTAATGGGAAAAGTAGAATCACCAAACTGTAATGTATGCAATCAGCTAGAGGACTTGCAGCATTTGCTGATGGAATGTGTCAGGAACAAAACGGAAAGAGAATCAATAATGAAGGAATTCAATTTGAATAAATTTGACGTTGGACTAACACACAGTATTTTAGCAAACCCAAAAACTGAAGTGGCCCAAAAATTGAGCAGTTTGGTATTGGTGCCTTTTAATGATTCTCGTTCATAAGTTTATCTAAGTGTATGTATAGTAGAGAATAAGTTAGTATAAGGTACAATGGAGCTGGCGTGCCCATGTGGGCAAAAGTTCCTTCAAAACATTAGAATAAAAAAAAAAAAAAAAAAAAAAAAAAAAAAAGAACGTGCAACGTGCTTGAGACTCCTGACTTGCAGGCGTTCATGGGCGGCGGTAGTCGCTTTCCATCAGGACCCGTCTACTCGTTTACCTACCTCGTTCATAAAAAAAATGGGTAATTTACGAAGATATTTTGAACAATACAGTATCAAATCAAATCAAACTTTATTTGTTTAGAATGTAGGTAAAAAATACAAATTAGATGTTGTGTAAGTAAAGTAAGTTCCTGGTAAATTCTGCCATACGGCATACGAATCTTAAAATAATATTGTGAATAATTTATTGCTTACAAACATTCCTAAAATGTTCCAAATATTATTCCTTATACATACAAATAAATACGTTGTGCATTCATTAAAATGAATATCTTAGTAGATATCAGAGATTTAAAATGTGAGGGCAAAGCCGCCGTCGCCGTGTTGGGCCGTACATCCGTCCGGCCGGCAGGAGCGGAGTAGGCCTATGAATATATCCTTTTTTTTTTTTAAGTACAACTCCCGCATTAGGAATATATCCTTTGTCGCGGGGACTTTACAAACATGTATAAAACGGACAAAAAGAACACCCAGACTCAGAACAACAATTTGTGGATTACACAAAGTTTCGTCCCATGTGGGATTTAAACCCACAACACTCGGCGCAGTAGGAAGCGGCGTAGCGACCGCTTAAACCACTACGCCTTCCGTGCAGTCAAACTTCAACAAATTATTGCATATGAAAACGTCCTGTAGTGTCTTAGGATAGTATAATTAATTATTCCACACTGACTACATTAGTAGTATCTACATTGAATTCGTACGAAGACGGGGCGGATCGCTAGTTAATACTATAAAGCTGCAGAGTTTGTTTGGCGGAACTCGCTAATTGCAGGAAGTACTGGTTTGATTTAAAAAAAAATCTAATGTTTTAAAAATGTTGCAAGAACAGGGAAATAGTATTCCTTTTGAGAGGCTTAGATGAACTTTCGATGGTCAGCTAGTTGTAGATATGAGCGCTATATTATTATTTTTTGTAAAAATAAGTTATTACGTTTTGTCATTTATAAGGTTCTGCACCAATCACAACTGCCTCGGTGGTGCCGTGGAAGCGTATGCGACTGCTGTGTTGAGGTCTCGGGTTCGATTTCCGGGTCGGACCAAATGCTTGTATGATCTGCAATTTTGTTTTTCGAGTTTGGGTGTTTTCTATGTTTGTACTTACAAAAAAAAAAAAAATCAGTCGTTCTAGCTTTCATAGTTTGAAACTAGATGGCGTTGTGTGTCAGATGTCCGAAACATTATTATTATTATATTATTACATCATGAAATAAATCTAAATATAAATAAGTCACAGATAAATAAATACGAGATAACTAAAACGAGAAAAACTAAAACGAGATAACTTAAAAAAAAAACATATATTTCTTAATTCAGGCTCTGCATTGATGAATCAGTCAGAGAAAGTAAGTTTATATCATCATCATCATCATCAGCCTATCGCAGTCATGGAGTGACGATTTGCCCAAGATGGCTGGCAGGAGCTGGATGCGAGAGGCCCAAAATCGATCTAAGTGGCGTGCAATGGGAGAGGCCTATGTCCAGCAGTGGACTGCGAAGTTTATATGTATAGAAAATATACTACCACGATATTTTGTCATATCAAAATGCTACCTTCAACGTAAAAATAAATTATATTAAATATATATATATCCAATAAAGTAGTTGACTGTCAAATCAAATCTGTATCTCAATGTCGTATCAAGTAACAACTTGTCAAAAATTGCTTTAAAAAAAAATGATTTTCGTTTGAATATTTCACATTAAAGCAAGCTTTGACTGACACGTCAAATTTGTATCTTTTTATGACGTATTGACGTTAAGTGACGTGAAAAGGAGATGTTTTATATTGGATTGCTTTAAATAAAATAATTGACTGTCATGTCAAAAACATATTTTATAGATTTTTTACATATTTTTTTTGTACAAAATATTGTTATGCGTATCAGAAATGATCATATTTAAGTATTCAAGTTTTTGTTTCCTGTTACGTGACTTGTAAACCAATTATTGTAATCCTATTCCGATTAAAAGTTTTCTGAAATTTAAAACAGAAGAGATTTTTCTTGTTTAAAAGACAAAGAGAATACAAATATAAAGAAGGAAATATATTCATAACAAAATACTGAACTCTGTTAAAAACTTGAAAATTAATTGTAACAGGAAAAAATATCACAGAACTGTCTAGTACCTATTACTAGTCGACCCTTTGTTTGCGTCTCTCAAAAGGAACAAATTTTCCAAGTTTCTGCAAACATTTTTCAGTAATGATCGTCCCTTATTGGTCTTAGTGTAATGTTATACAGCCTTCCTTGATAAAAATGTGCTATCCAAAATTAAAATATGTTTTCAGGCCTATTGGTCTAGTGGTTAGTGACCCTGACTGCTAAGCCAGAGGTCGTGGGTTCGGTTCCCACCCAGGACAAATATTGTGTGATGAGCACGGTCATTTATTCTGTGTTTGGGTGTAATTTCTCTATAATATGTATGTATTTATAAATATATAAGTATGTTTATCAGCAGTCAGGTTACCATAGTACAGGCTCTGCCTAGTTTGGGATCAGACGGCCGTGTGTTAGATGTGTGAGATATATATAAAAAAAAAAACAAGCCAGTAATTCTTGAGACAAGCTTTTGCTTTATAATATTCATATGGATGATGAAATATTAAAAAATCTATTTTAACATGCAATAGTTAAATATTTCTTGTTTATCTCGCTGTAAATGCAATATGCATTAGCTTACGTGATGCTATGAAATGCGTTTCTAAGATTTGTTTCATGAGCGTGACCACTGATAACTCAGTCAGCCAAGTGCTTGGTTAAGGCCATTGTAATAAACACACACATATTTTTTTCGTATTTCTACACGTCTATAGAACTATTTTGTCCGTGTCCGTGTGGTGACGGATTAAGAATACAGAGTGTCACCACCCCTATTCATCCCGTGGGTGTCTGTAAAACTACGCAGAAGAACAGCACTGCGGTAGAAGGAAAACTTGACACAAACCCTATACCAACCCGTCTGGCTAGCGTGGTATAATAGGCCAAAACCTCCTCTCTAAGGAAAGGTCTATGTCCAGCAGTGGTCTATTAAAGGCTGTTGATGATGATGTGTGATAGAACTATTTTAGCAGGATTCCTTGTTGAACACAAATAAATAAGTATCCATTATGATTTTATTTTTCAAATTCGGAATCTCTGTGAAGAAGGCTATATTTTAGGAAACAACAAAGAAAAAAATAATCTACTTAAGAATTAGCGCCGGGGCTACACTGAAGGGGCTTTGCGTCGGTTTTTAGCTGACTTCAAAAAGGAGGAGGTTATCAATTTGGTTGTTTATATATTTCAAAATTCAATCTTTCCTATTTAAAATAAATAAAAAAATTACAATAAATTACCCGAAGAAATTAGAAATGAAACCATATTAAATATATATATAAATGAATTAAAACAATTACTACTACAAAAATGCTATTACAGCGTCAATGAATATCTGAGCAATCAATAAATTAAGCATGTACATAAAAAACTGAAGTATGATTATTGTTATTAGTTTGTATTATCTCCCCCTCTCTCATCTATTGCTGTGCCCGACAGGGTCCATGATGATCTGTTCTTATATTTAAGTTACCATCTAAGTAAACATTGGAATGCAATAAATAAATTGAGTATATTTTTTACTTGTATTCGGGTAAAACTCCTTCATAATTATATAAACGGATTATCAAAATTATTTTATTGGTTCGAAAGAGGTTTATTCCAATATTGTCCCATTTAAATTTCATACTGATCTAATAATGAGATTCGGAGACAGACAACGGCACTGTTAAAAAATTACACCAAATTAACAGTCATTGCTGCTAGGTTTTTAGTGCTCTTTGTTAGTATTATTTGAAGTCGGTTTAACTTTTTTTAAATTAGGAATCAATGAGACTTAGTGTAGGACGCCCACAAGCCAGGTGGAGTGACGATTTGCGCAAGATGGCTGGCAGGAGCTGGATGCGAGAAGGCCAAAATCGATCTAAGTGGCGTGCAATTCGAGAGGCCTATGTCCAACAGTGGACTGCGATAGGCTGATGATGATGATGGATCAGTGTAATTTATGTTTAAAAATTATTAATTATAAATAAATTATTTAATTGTAATATTATAAAAAAAAAACTACTTTGATATAAATATAATTGTTATTTTTTTTGATTCTGTGCGTTTCCGTGTCAAGGATCGCCATACTCTCTCAAGTGCCATTGCTATGGTTTGTTATGAATTGATGTATTTACGGGTACTTTTATTTTATTTTTTATCAAACCTTATATTTAATTAGCTATCACTATTTACCTGCGGTGTTTTTAAATAATCTTTTATTCATTAAATTTTAAATTGTTTCATAGGTGTACGCTGTACCTGAATTAATAAAGTGTTTCTTTTTAAAAGGATTTATCTGCGAAGCCGTAGTTTTGAAAGTCGAGCCAAACAATAATATGTACCGAAGCATGCCTCTCCCTCAGAACATCATCTCACTGCCAATTGAAAAAGACTCCTCAATGTCCATAAGTTAGAGTGAATAATCGATTGAACACTGATTTACACAATATTAAGAAGATACTATGATATAAAAAAGCGATGGAAAACTTACTTTGAAAAACTTATGAATGAAGAGAATAAATGGAGCGGAGTGCTAAAGCATGTGGATGTAAATGTCGGACTGGTGAACGAGATTAGTATAGATGAAGTTATGTATTATTATATATACTATATCTATACTATATTATTAGTATAGATTAGTATAGATGGCTAGGAAGGGAGTAAACAGTGAGATGACGCATGACAGAGTAGAATGGAAAAATCATACATACTGCGCCGACCCCAAATAAAATTGGGAAAAGGGTAGGCAGATGATGACTATGGTCACTTTATTTATTATTTCATTTAATTTTAATAACTAACCAATCAGTTTTAATCGTTTTTTGTTCAGCGGTGGTAGATAGATATATTTTTTTTCTAATGTTCTGTGGTGAAATTGAAGCATTGTATTACCCAACTGTGCCATAAAAGAGTACTTATCATCATCATCATCATCATCATCAACAGCCTTTAATAGTCCACTGCTGGACATAGGCCTCCCCTTAGAAAGGAGTACTTATAGAAAAACCAATTCCCTGTTAATATGTCGTCTAGTTCCAATGGAATCCAAACCATGCTAAGCAATAAACATAATGAACAATAAATAGATTATTATTCTCTTTATTTATTTAATAAACATATAAATTATATTTTTAAACATACAATTTATAAAAAGATAAAAATATATAAAAAATAGTAGACCACCGACATCGGGTGAAGGGACCAAGACACTGGTGGTTGGGACTAATAGTATTATTGTATAAAACACTTTGCCCTGTATAAACAGTTGTAATATTTAAAAAAAACCCAAGACGCAAAAAGTCGCTTCCGATGGAATGAACAGATTTTGTTTTTTTCTTTGTTTGCAAGGTGAATTAGTCGGGAGTGTTCTTAGCTATGTTTGATAAAAATCGGTCCAAGATGGCTTCCGCCACAAAATGGCGGGTTACATATTTTTTCACGTCTTCATCAATATGGGTATAAAAAGTAATAACAAATAAAACGTAAAACATAAAAATAAATAAAAGGACTTGACTAGCAGAATACTATAAACTATGACAAATTTCAAATCCAATATGTGTGCCAGTTATGACAGACTTGACCCTAGACCCCACAATATAATAATAACAAAAGCGTGGGGTGCTTTTTACTATTGACAACAGGCACCCAACGTTTTTTTTCATATTTATTTCCTATTTTTTAGTTTGGTTTTCTATAAGAAGCGTGTTTTTTAGTTTCTTAAACTATTTTTTTATATTATTTATTTTTATTTTAAATTAGTGTATTGTCATCGGTCCTTGATATATCTACAAAGTTTGAACGAATTCTGATCGTTTAAAATTAGTCAAAATCACGCCCAAAGGAGTCGGTTTCAAACAAACATACAGGTGAAGCTAATAAAATAGCGTGTAAAAAAACTTGACGAACATTTTATAGTCGAGAAAAAGCAGTTTTTTTCTTTAAAACCGTTATTGTGTGCAGTCCATGCGGTGACGGATTAAGAATACGGAGTGTCACCACCCCTATTTATCCCATGGGTGTTGTAAAAGGACGAGCAAACTACGCCTGACAACAGCACTGCAAAGAGAAGGAAAACTTGAAACAACCCTACCAACGCGTCAACCCAGCGTTGCATAGTAGGCCAAAACTTCCTTTCTAAGGAGAGGCCTATATCCAGCAGTGGACTAATAAAGACTGTTGATGATTATAAACACAATTATTGTGTGGGTGATCCCGTTTAGCATAAGAAGGTACAATATGACCAGTAATCTTTATACTTTAAAAAAAAAGTTTTATGAAAGAAATAAAGTGTTTTTGAATTAGAAAATCCTGTCAGTTTTCCCAATGTGCCTTTTATTGATATCGTAAGTGCTATTGTGTGTTTTAACAACTAAGACATAAAGATAATCCAAATTGGAGGGCCAATTAAAATAAAGGTATATGATTTAGCCGTTTTCTTAGACCCGTTGTCGTAGGGGGCGGCGATCTTAAAACACTCTATGGAGATTTTTCTGCTATGTCATTTCTTAACATGAGGTAAATATTTCTCTAAGTGTATAAATATATCTATAATTCCATACTTATATTATAAATATGGACGTGAGTTCGTTTGTTACGCTTTCATGCCTAAATTACTAAACCGACTTTAAACCTTCTTTCACCAATGGAAAGCTACATTATCAGCGAAGTACAAAGGCTACTTTTTGCAGATAAAACCGACATACAAAGGTTACTATATAAATATATATATTTTGAAAAAAAGATAAGATTTAATATAAATTTGAGCCATGCTTCGGCAAAAATGGGTCGACTCGACCGGAGCGATCCCACGGCCTCACATAAAACCAGTGTTAAGATTTCCATTTTTTCCATTGTGAATTTTCCTTTGTGTGACAGTGGGTCACCAGAGCCCAAGACAAATGAAACTATCATTCAGTTAAATAGAATAGTTTTTTATGTAATACGGATTATCATTGTTACCACTTTTTAAAACTGCGGCAAAATTTCGTTAAATTTATTGCAGTGAGTATAGCATCAATACAATAAATATACTAAAATATATTTAAAATTGTAATGTAAAAAAGTGACAATAAAAATTCGGTAAGCTACTTTTACATCAATTTAAAGGAACACTATTTATTTGTTCGATATAAGTAAAGCATTTGTTTAAGAAGCAACAGCTCACTGTACCCTGATAAACCCAAGAAGTCTTTTCAACAATAAAAAAAGTAGTTAGCGGAATGGTGCAATACCTTACAGACACCATGAGTTTATTTATTCAAATGTGGTTACCTAAAGTCAGCTAAGCATTAGACCAATATTCAGACTAAGCATTGTTCTATATTTAAATAATTCATTCTAAAAGACTTGTGTTTTTTTTTTATTTTCTTCCGTTACTTCCGTAAAATTTGAATAATAATGAACATTTAAAAAATATAAATATCGAAATTAACAAATAAAAAATCAATAAAGAAAACATAAACATGTACATTCTATCTTATCTGTCCCGTAAAATACAATGAAGCCATTTACTACAAAAAAATAATAAGAAAAACAAAATTTCCGTGACTATGTTTCTTAATGTTACTCAAAAGAAATAATGTCAAGTTGATAAGGCACGCGCATGTATTTAAAAATCATAATAATTATAAACAAAGAATTGTAAGTACCTACATAATAATCCCTTTGTACGATATTTCTTTGAGGAATTTAAAACATCAATAGTTTCAAATATTGTACGTCAATAATTATTTACTTACGATTTATATGATTTCTGGCACCAGTTCAACGATTTCTTAATTTTAATAACCACACACTTCAATATTAATTTTACAAAACAATCAATCCACTACAAACTGTTCACAAGACACTAGTTTTTTTTATTATTGAAATTACTATGTGTTATATTTGAAATTTACAATAGCACTTTTCAATTATTGTAACTTCACACTTTCACTGTAAATTCACAAAAAAAAAACAGACATTAAAAATATGTAATGTGTATTTACGAAATAGTTTTGATTTTTCCAAATTTGTATTGTTCTATTTTTTTTTTAAACATACAGCCTATGAAATGTTTTAAAAGTACCAATAGTCAATGTTCGAATTTTGAAAGTTTTGGAACGTTCGCGCGTAGTCGTCGAGGCATGCACGGCGTACGGATTGCGCGGAACGACTGAGTATTCCTCGGTTCTTGCCAGATTGCAAACGCTTGCTGCAGCGTTTTTAATTATTTTACTCTGTGACCATAACTCCGTGGGGATGCAATATTGGGATTCTGTGGTAGAGATTAAAGAGCATAATTCCTCAAAAGTGCTGGCTTTACTCTGGATGGAAAAAAGAAACTACGTGACGATCCGTGATATGTGAGAATAATTTTTTTTTTTTTTTTTTTTTATATAAATATTTTATTATTATTCATATATAAAATTGCGATAAATCCGTAATCTATATTTAGTATGACACACTTGCTCGTAGCAATTTTTTCTTTGCTTTCTGAGTATTGGTTTGATTTTAATCACACGTATAATATACAATAAAAAGCCATAAATTAATACTTTAAGTTTTAATTATTCAAACAGGCCTTCTTAGTTTGGTTACATACATCCTTGCAAGTTTCTTGTTACATTAAAAAAATCTTTTGTTCTGTATTTATTTTAAAGAGTTCATTTTTAAAGTGTTATTTTTTTAATATAATACGTTTAACGTTTTTGAACAATTTTTTTGAAGACAGCTCCCGCATCACTCGGCGTAGTAGGAAGCAGCGTGGCGACCGCTTACACCACTACGCCATCCGTGCAGTCCGCATATATGTGCATATATGTGATTTATTAATACACTGGTTGCCATTAAAATTGTAGCAATTAATTAAAATTTATTAGATGTTTCCCGTGTCTTCACCTTCGTGTATGTTGACATTGAGGTGAAATGTGGTGGGCCTATGTCCTTCCTCAAGTATCAAAGTGAAAAATTGCGCTTAAACTATTTTTTTAAGTATAAAAACATAACTCGTTTGCGTAACTGCATATGTTCTTTAAATAAAATAAAATTTACGGCAAAAATTAACAGGGTTTATGATAGTTACGTGCTTGGTTATAAATGTAGTAAGACTATTTTTGAATTAAAAAACAAGGTTCCTGTTTCCTCTAATTTCTCGAGTCTCCAAGATTATTTAGTAAAATTTTATAGTAAGACTAGCTGACCCTGCAAACGTTGTTTTGCTATTTACATTATTTAATTTTTTTTTTTTGAATTTCTTAAAATCCGTTCTTAGCTGACCTCTACTCGGTGAAAAGAACATTCCTACCAAATTTCAAGTCTTTAGCTCTAATGGCTCTATATATATATAGATAGATATAATATTATCCAATGCTGTTTAATCTCTACATCTATATAAATAAATAAATAAAAATTGAAGTCTGTTTTTTTGTTTTAAAATTTGTTTTTTTTCATTCTCACACGGTTACTAGCATGATACCTATGCCTGAAAACCAGTTTAATTTTTTTTTGTCTGTTTGTTCCTTGTAATCTTCTAAACGGCTGGACCGATTTTGATAATGTAGCAACTTAGACTATTTTTCCTCTCAGAAAAACCCTTTAAAATTTTGTCCGGTCCGGGAATCGAACCCACTAAGACAGCGTTTTTAAAATTCGTAGATAGGGCAAACAAACTCACGGCCACTATTCTTAATCAATAGATGCATAAAATGGCATAATTAAATAAACACAACATTGTTTTGAATTAATGTCCACACTAAAATTAAAAATGAGAAAATGTGTCTGTTTGTCTTTCTGTCTGTCTGTCTGCCGCCTCTTAAGGCTTAAACCGCTGAACCTGGTTACCATGAAATGTTGTATAGAGTTAGTTTGAATGGAAAGGACAGAGGATAGTTTTTATCCCAGAAATAATCCTTTTAGAGGATGAAATGGGGAGTGGAGGCTTGTTTATAATATAAGTATTAGTATGGAAGTATGGATGCGAAAGTGTGTCTGTTTCCTCTCTACGCTTGAACCGCTGAATCGATTTAGATGAAATTTGGAATGCAGATAGTTTCATTCTTGAGTAGAAAAGACTACTTTTTATTGCGATAACCGACATACACGCGGGCGGAGCCGCGGGCAAAATCTAGTTAAAAATATTTTAAATACTATTTTATCAGAGGGAAAACTATACACCTATGGCGACTACCACATACAAAGAAACAGAAGACACACTGAACTATGGAGTAAGTCCTGAAAGAGAATTGCTAATCCTGTGTCGCGATATAAAGAATTCTATCGCCGATTAGCATATATACAACTTCCCAACATCAACCGTTTGGCCGCGGCCCGCCAGGCGCGATCACTTCGCCTGGGCCTCAATTCTGCTATTTTATGTTTACACCAAGCCACTTGCATACACTGACACGCTATTGAGATGCCATCGAGTGGCCATTGGCATCGTTATAAATATCGGTAGTCTACACTAACTCAGTGTCTTTACAGTGTCGATGGAATGGCAGTGGCTCATTAGTGGTGATATCAAAAAGATTGATATATTTGGAAAAATAAATAAATCATTTCTTCAAACTAACGTAATATATTTTTAAATTATAAGATTTTTTTTTTTTTTTGTGTGTTGTTTATTTTTGTGACAGTGGCTCGGCTTGAACATAAAATAGCAGAATTGAGGCCCAGGTCGTAGGGTCTTTCCTTTGTGTTGGAGAGACATGACACCTGTTCCTCCACACATCCATAGCTACATACCCAACCGCTACTGCGATGAATTACCAATCGTACTTACAGATATTTAAGTTCATTATTTACAAGCCTCGGATCACGTGAAAAGAGTATTAAAAACGGTAGGCATGGAATATTTTATAAATATTTTTTAATAATGTTTTTGGATATCTTATACACAATGCTATCTAGATTCAAACTAAGCTGAGCTTGTACTAAGCCTAGTTTTTTATGCGAGAGGGAGTTCGCTTTATTTTAACAATGTATATTATCTACCTAATCTAGTACTTGCTTATGTTCTATCTGCGCTAGGAGGTAATTTTTCATCATTTTCAAGTAAGTCTGGTTTGTTCTATGTGGTGTGTATTTATAAATTATTTTATCTTGGATTTTTTTATTCTTTCGTTGCCTGTCACTGAGCGAGTGAGGTTACCGGAGTCCAAGTCCCCCCTGCCGCTGACTCGAGCGGGAGGGACTCCAAGGGCGGCGGTAGTTGCTTACCATTAGGTGACCCGTCTGCTCGTTTGTCCCCTTATTCCATAAAAAATCGTTGCGAATTTCTCTTTGTGTGCAACAGCTTTTTTAAGTATTTTTCTTATGTAAGTTTTTCGCTATTGTTTTGTTAGCCAATGTTTACAAATTCTGCTTGCATAATGGCCTTTTTACTTTGTATATGTAATATCTTACAGTAATTAAATAATTTGTCGTAGTTATCATTACATCTAGATGCAATAGGTTAGGTACAATAGTTTTTAACAATCTGTATTGCAATTGTATCTTATTTTCTATGTTAGCTTTAATACCTGGATCATAACATCATAAGTTATAGGTGATAACAGAATCTGCCAAATATGGTAGACTCCTAGCTTTAAAAGTCATACACATTTTCATACATTTACATAAATTAGTAATAATAGATAAAATAATATATAGAAATAAAAATAGTAAATGAAATAAAGTAAAGTAGTATACAGATAACCATGCGTGCGTAAAATCTATATCTCAATAGAACAAATAAAAAAGGATGAGCTAATATCGAGCAAAGAAGTGCTACGAAGGTAATTTAAAAATTAAAATTAATTACACCTTTCCTACTCAAAGATTTTTAAGTCATATGAAATTTCGGATTTATCTAGGTTCTAATAAACAATATCCGCTGGGCTTTCATAACTTGCCTTCCAAAGACCAAACCAAGTCCAATGCAACGACCAGCAACGACATCGGAGTGTTCAGCCCACCGTATTCTGGGGGGGCCCAGTTGCGTGCACAGCGGTGTCCGAGTCCGGGCACAATGATTGGGGTGCACACGCATAGTTTGGTGCATCCAAGGACGCCGAGTCCGCGTCTTCCCGCATCCAGTCAGGCGAGCTTGGCAGAGGGGGTAGGTAGGCAGTCCCACGCAGATGAAGTCGCGACAGGGTAAAAAACCTTAGACTCCAAAAACCAGGAGTCTCCGTTGGCGGTTGAGAAGGCTCTCCAGGGAACGAAGAGTCTCAGGGATGCCAGAAGAACTGAGGAAGGCAGGCTCTACAGCCTCAAGCAAGGCTTTCTCCCACAGAGCAGCAGGCTGTTGCCTAATGTAGGGGTCCGCAGGAGGAACTTCGCCACCTCGACTATGCTGTAATACTATCCATAGCCCTCTACGGAGCGCCGATATGGGCCAAGCGCCTATCAGCCTCCTCCCGCTGCCAAGCTAACCTAAATTAAGCGTAGCGGGTAGCAGCCATACGCTATACCGCACCATTTCGTCGGAGACGACGACAGTCCTGGCACGTTCCCACCTTTTGGTATCCTGACGGATATGGACCCGAGTGTCTATGACCAGACTCGCGCGATCCGCTGGGATGAGAGCGGGAAAGACCAGGACGAGCTCGAAATACGGAGGAACGCTCACCGACAGGCACTGGTGCAGTAGCTAAAACAACAGAGGAATATGCGCCAACGCGCTGTTGGTACCGTTCTGCCTAGCCTCGAAGCTTGGGTAGGTAGAGGGAGGCTGCGTCACCTACCGACTCACGCAGGTACTCACTAGGCACGGCTGCTTCAGTGAGTACCTGGGTCGGATTTTACGCGAGGAGACGGCACAGTTTCAGCACTGCAGCGTCGATCTGGGGGAGACCTGAAATAACATAGTCCGGGTCCTCCTCGGGTGGTTTTGCGTAGGAACACTACGTACCAGGATAACGTACCACTCAAAACCTCCTGAGTCTCCGAGGAGCAGGCGATCCGAAGGGATTTTCCGTCACGTCAACAAAAAAAAGGCTTTCATAGCTTACAATTAGAGAATTGCATTAAAAATATTTCTAAGGGCAGTAAAATAAACAATTGTTCTAGATTTAAAGGCTTTGCTAAACAAAGGACTTTCAACAAATGAACATTGTCATTTTTAATAGAAGAAGTTATTCCGGATCTAATTACTAAAAGCATGTAGAAATTAAAGTACAATGAAACAAACAAAACTTATTTTGCTTTGTTGCAAACAAGACGTAAATGTTAACCATTATATCAGAACTTATTTATTTTTCAAGAATACTAACGTATATATTGTGTATGTTCACGTAACACGTAACAAAAACATTCAAAACATCTATTACTCGATCTCTGTGCTATGTGGTGGTGGCGTAACAATCCAGCAAAAAGTTAATGATCTTGAAATGGCTAGAAATATATTTGATAACACTCATTCTTCAAAAAACGGCGTAAGGGGTCTATAACTATGTTAAGCAGTGTCGGAACAAAAGTTTTATTACACATTTTTCGGTCTCGCTCTCGTAGTGATACACGGCCTCACAGAAAATCGGTGTTAAGCGGTTTTTACGTCGGTTTTCACCAGGTAAGTGAGGTTGCCGGCACCCAAACCAACGGTCGTTCCGACCGACGCAACAGGCGGCAGTTCAGTTGTGTCTCTTAAGCTGCAGGTATGTGTTCATGGATAGGCACTTACTAACATGCGACCCAAATCCTCGTATAACATTAAAAAAAAACAGTGGAACTCCGGAAGCGCCGACAAAACTGAAAACTTGTAAATTTTTGATTCTAAGAGGATTTTATTTTGTTTTTTCGATCCGAAAAGTAAACATGAATACATATTTATGTTGTACGAATATACACAATATATGTTTATGTTATGTATAGTTATATTATCAATGTGTTTCAACCCAAACTCAACTCTCGTGTAAACGGGGCCTATAATATGTTGATACTTATATACAGAGTTAACGCGAACAGCCACGGTAACAGCGTCGCGAATTCTATGGTTTTTTCCTATCTCTAAAATACATTGTTTTGTTTGTTGTTCAAAAATGGCCAACGCGTCTTAAGAAGTTTTCACTTCAAACACAAACAAACTTATTTAGATATTCATAACATTAGTTAATTTCATACGTTACGTGCCATTGTAAATGAAATTAGGAGGTTTCGGCCTACTATACCACGCTGGCCAGATGGGTTGGTATATTACGACACCCACGGGATGAATAGGGGTGATGACACTCCGTATTCTTAATCCGTCACCACACGGACGTAGAGATGTGGCTTGTTCTGTATCTTAGTATAATTTATCAATAATATGTTTATATTTAGAAATACATTATGTCTACATCAGCAGTGTGGTAACCATAGTACAGGTTTTGCTTAGTTTGGATTCACATGCTGGTGCTAATTCTGTTGTTCAAAAACTCTCTAAACTAAACTAAAAATCACTAAACAAAAATTGTCCTGTCAAATATTACATTTTCAGAATAGGAAACGTTGATTGACAGAACTAAACACATTTTTAGTGATTTTTAGTTTAGTTTAGAGAGTTTTCGAACAACAGAATTATCACCAATGTGTGAGTTGTATAACGTTATTATTATTAGATTTTGAAAAATAAACACATAAATTTTTGCTCCTAGAGCCTTCAGGATTTATCCATGAGTTAAGAGATAAGTCCTAACATCATCCTGCAATATATTTATAAAGAACTAGCGATTCGGCAAACGTTGTTCTGCCATATGCATTATCAAAAAATAATGGCGGTTAAAAATGGCTGGTAGGAGCAGAAGGAGGGTGAAAAATACTTTACGACCTATTCTCGTACCTACCAAATTTATTAAAAAAAACCCATTCAAATCGGTTTAGCCGTTTCAGAGGAGTGCGGTCACAAACACACGAGATATTTATTTATTAGATTTCTTACTTATGACAAAATGCTCCAAAAAGATTAATAATAATATTGATTAATATTTAATATATTTGGGACATCTGATACACAACGCCATCTAGTTTCAAACAGAGCAGAGCTTATATTATGAAAGCTACATAAATAGGCCGGTAGAATACTTAGATACTTTTTTTTTTGTAAATACATATTATATATAGAAAACACCCAAACTCATATGAAGCTATTACTATTTATTAGTGTTTAGATTAGGTAAACAAATATGATCAGATTATACAAACATTGGACCCGACCCGGAATCGAAACCGAAACCTCAGCATAGCAGTCGCATACGCTACCACTTCGCCGAGGTAGTCAAGTAGATTCTTCAATGACATTAGGGGTTTTGACTTTTGACCATAACAGTAGCTTGAAAGATTAAACCACGTTGTCTCCAAAGACAAATTGTTCAGCTTCTGTAAAGAAAAAGCTGTCAAATAAAGCAACTCAATTGAATATGATATTAGGGCAGTTAAGCACAATGTTCTCGTCCAATTTATTCCAATGACCAAAGATAAATTGATACTCCACTTTGACTTACGGGTTGGCCGGAATCCAGATCATACTAACACGTTTTCCATACGACCGGCAAAAACACAATTTAAATAATTCTGAGACACATATTTCTCTTTATCATCATCATCATTGTCATCCATTGCTAGACATAGGCTTCCCTCCAGGTTCGCCACAACAACCGATTCTGTGCTGCCGGAGCCAACTGCTTCCCGCGACCTTTGGCGACCACCTACTAGGAGACCTACCCACGCTGCCTTTTCCAGTACGCAGAAACCGTATTATGTCAAAGCTTTCGTCTGTAGTTTTTTTTTTATGTGGTACAGGCGCCATCAGCAGACGGGCCACCTGATTTTAAGTGATTATCTCCTCCCATGGACACCTACAACT
Source organism: Arctia plantaginis (assembly GCA_902825455.1). NCBI lineage: Eukaryota > Metazoa > Arthropoda > Insecta > Lepidoptera > Erebidae > Arctia > Arctia plantaginis. The sequence goes on along the minus strand of CADEBD010000322.1, from coordinate 1,371,004 downwards.
TTAGAATCAGATATACCTTGCCACCTTTATCAAACTACCTCGGTGGTGTAGTGGTAGCGTAAATCAGACGGTAAGTGGGATTCCAGATGTTACGCATCAAACCAATACTACTACTACCAATACTGTAAAATACGTTCGTTTTTATTTGGAAGATGGGGCAAACAAGCAGACGGGTCTTCTCATGGAAAGTGACTACCGCCGCCTTTGAACGTCTGCAACTCACAGTCACAAGTGCGTTGCCAGCCTTTGAGGAAGGAGTAAGCTCTTTTCTTGAAGCTTTGAAGGTCGTATCCGTTCAAAAATACCGCAGACGATAACTTATTCCACAAATTGGTTGCGCGAGGCAAAAAGTGTCTTTAAAAGCGCACAGTGGTGGTGTTCTTTTCATTTAAATATTATCATTTGATATAAAAGGTTTAAAGCGATGTTCCAAATTGATGACGTCATCGGAAGTCTATTTCACTAATCGGAATAGAAACCGAAATAAACCACTTCCTGCCTAAGCCAGTTGAAGGTTATTGAAAGCTATTTTTGACAATTCCAAGAATATTTGTCCATTTTATCGATTTCGGAGAACAAGATACCATTTGAAACGTCTTAATAAAAATAGGTTACAATTTGTTTTTTTCGATACTGCGTAGTTTTTCGGCTTGTTGTTACTATTTTTCCAATAATAATTACTCTGTGTCGTGTGTGTACACATTCAACCACACAAACGAAATTTCTCTAAAAAGCCAGATATTCAAATCAATTTATTTTCAATATTTGTACTGAAATTCGTAATTTATATTCACATTCTTCCACGTGGTCCGTCCTTCAAGTCGAAGTTTCGATTACGAAAGCGTATAAACCAAATACGCACGGTGCGTTCATTAGCAGTCTCCTCTCCAAACGTAGCGCTGACATTGCGAGCCGTTTCTGCCGCGTTAGTTCCGCGTCGGAACTCGTATTCAAAAATGACTCGGATTTTCAAAGTATCCATCTTTCATGCCTGAACTGAATAAAAAAACAATTGAAAGTCGAAAATCGAATTTTGCACACTTTTAAAAGAAGAACCTCATAGGTATCATGTGATAAAAATTTCACAAGAAAATCTTACACCATGAAGGTTTTATGTCAATTCAAAGTATCTATTACTATTCAATAACAATTTCGTCCTTTAACCAATATTACAATTTTATTTAATGCGCTTGTTACTATTTTTGCAATAATAATTACTAGTGTGATCACATCTTGACCTATTGTTTAGTCTTTTATGTCCAATTTTTAAAAATCATATATCATAAGTAGCAAACCATGTATTTTACGCATTATTACCACTTTAATAAATCTTAAGATGAAAATCGCATTGCGTTGGATAGGAGTCGCCAACGCCAAAACCAAAATAAAGAACTAAGAGTTATTTTTGTTGACCTTGAACATTCACACGTTGCGGATTTCATATATTTTATCTATTTATACAGAATAGTATGTATTCTCGGGGGGAAAGGGTGTAAAGAGGGAAATCAGTTTAGACCGATCAAAAATTTACCTTTTTTATTGCATAAATTGTTAGTCAATCAAACTACTTAACAATATGTGGTCAAAATTTTGAAACAAAAATTCGCATTAGTTCCGATGCTATGAGCACTTAAGTGACCGCCCGTCGGTTCGGCGCCGAAGTTATATTTTATTTCAAACGCATTTTTCTCGAAACGACTTTTTTCAACTGGTGGGCTTTTTCTATTTCAAAAAGTTATTGACTAATCGTTTTGAATTTTTTATTTGATTCTAATTCATATAAACCTAATTCTGGGCTTATATTATTATAAAAAAGTATATTTTTTATGCAAAAAATATGGTGTATAAACATGACATTGTTTTCGAACACCTCAAAAACATGCAATTTTCAATATTTTTGATCACATATTCTTAGAAAATATATTGTAAACGCAAAATAAACATTGTGATGATTACAGATAAAAATTGCGACTTCAGGAATGCCCACCAGCGAAATACTCGGATGGCAATCATCCATGGCCAGCACGTTCTAACGCCACTATTTCTAAACAAAAACATCAATATCAAATCAAATTTCAAAACATCAATAAAACATCCTCCAAGTTTCAATAATTTCTGATTATTCCTTCCCCGTATAAAAAATCACGAAAAACACCATAATTTGAACCTCCTAAACCTGTTTCCCCCCTTAATGCAGTAATGCACTTGTATCTCATAAATGCAGGTGTCTCTGGGCGGTGCTAGTTACTTACCATCAGGTGATCCGTTTGCTTGTGTCCGCAATAAAACGTGGCTTGTGCCAGAGGGCCTACTACTCGATTGTGGATTACATGGAGGACAAGAATGCTTAGGATTAATTAGCGCAGGCTATTTCTTTCTTAAGTAAAAATGTGGTGTGGCTAGTGTGTTTTTTATTATCATTATTTTTTGTATTTTTTATGTTTCACTTCATTTTCTATGGTGTTCGTTTTTTTTTCTTAATCTTGTTATCTCTTCACTGTCTTTTTACTTTTTAGTCCTTAATAACGGACATACTAGCACACATCAAAACAATGTTGTGGTATATTTAATAGTGCCATTGTATCTACCTGTGAATTGCAAAAGAGTGGCCATGAGTTTGTTAGCCCTTACTTCTCATAAGGCTCAATCCCTTGGAAACGGGCGGTTGTAGATCGGCACAGGCATATCATAGATTTTGTATGGGTTTCAATTTTGTTAAATTTATTTGCTTACTATTTGACAAAACAGAGATTGTTGCTTTTGTGTGTGTTGATCTAAGACTTTAGAGTCTACATAAAAGACGATTTCAAACAATTTTGAAAATTTTATGAAATCAAGTTTGAGTTTGAGGTTGTTGGACCATTATTAATAAAAAAATACTGTATTCCTGTACACCAGGGTTAACAGCAGTGAGCCACGAACACACCGAGTTATCACAATCGGGTAGTTCCAGGAAAAGTTGGAACCAGTAACGAAGTTAATAAGAAGTAAATTGGAGGATTTGGAAATTAATATAATGTATGCAGTAGTACCTAGTATGTGAATAAGTTTTCCAAAAAACCAATTATATATACAGAAACAATTATCATCATCTTAATTTCCCTGCCATTGTTTGTTAGTTCTTTTATGATCTTCCACCTTACGCTAATCCTATTTGGAAATGAAATCGTTTTTAGATGGAAAAAAAATAAATAAAGAAGTTAAGGTAAGAGAGGGACAGAACTCTGACTAAAGTGGCTCGAAGGACCTGGGTCTCGTACCCATACTTACGTCTTGTGACTAGAGATGACATCAGACTGTCCTGGTACAGAATACAGGTATATCAGTAGTTCTAAATATAATAGAAAAATCGACACAGAACAAAGCAAGCTCACAGATTACACAATCTCACACACGCAGTCTGGGAACAAACTGGGCAGAGCCTATGCTATGGTAACCAGATAGCTGATAAACATACTTATAAATTAATAAATACATAAATATTATAGATAAATTATACCTAGACACAGAATAAATGATCGTGCTCATTTAAATGTACTTTATTAATAATATAAAAATCAATAAAAAACATTACATAGGCCCTATAACGTTTTCAATATTCCACAACAAGTTTTCCATGAAATTTTACAAATTGTATTTCCGTAATAAATAAGGCTTGAGAGAATGGTGCGAAAGTGCGGTATTTATAAATATACATAATCCTCTAAATTAGAAAGGAAACACTGAAATTATTATTAAGATACAATTAAAAGGAATAATGGGTACAGCTAATTATAAAATTAATTGCTGAGATATCATTTAAAAATAGACAAGTCGCCAAATTTAACAAATCTTTCTTTCTTAGGATTTTCATACACTATACGTACAGGTTACTAAGATTGAGCGCGACTGTTTGTAAAAAAATAAGAATGACTTTATCTCACCGCTGAAGCCATAATCTTTGAGAACTTAATAAAATTTTAAAGGTTATTGTTTAATTTCATCATCAACAGCCTAGGAGTCCATTGCTAGACATAGGCTTCCCCTTGGAAAGGAATTTTTGGCCCACTATACGACGCTGGCCAGACGAATTGGTATAGGGTTTGTATCAAGATTTCCTTTTCTTTGCAGTGCTGTTGTCCTGTGCAGTTTGCTTACTTGGGCTTCTCTTACGACTCCCATTCCGTATTCTTAATCCGTCACCACACGGACCGTTTGAAAGACTGTATTATTAACATGAATTATAAAACATTATTTTATGTATTTTTACGAAATTACAAACATTGTAATTATTAAACATACCTTTGAATTGTATCATTTTTCGGCAAGGTGCCGCTGGACCTAGTCTCAGATTGATTGGTGCCGAATCCGTGAAGTAGACGGTTTTTAATTTTTCCGCACATTATCAATATATTTTATATCTTCTTCTCTCCGTGGACCGTCACATACCACATTAACAGGTATCTAGTTTGTATTTAAACCGATACGTCTATATCTAGAATGTTCATGGAAATGGGACGCCATCTTTAAATACTTCTAGTACTTGTGTCTACGCGCACCCACGGCCTGGGCCTCAATTCTGCTATTTTATGTTCACGCCAAGCCAGTGTCAATGATATATTTATTTTTATTATAATAAATTATTAAAAGAAATAAATAAATTAAAATAAATTATGAAAAATTAAAATAAAAAATTAAAAAAAAAAAGAAATAAATAAATTATTATCATAAAAAAATAAAAATAATATTAAAATAAATATATTTTATTTGATGATGATGAAATATATTTTCAAATTATAAGGAAAGGATTTGTTTATTTAATTTTTTCATTTCAATATTTTTTTATTTCTTTTTTTTTTAATAAATAAATAATTGCCTCAAAAAACGCAATATATTTTCAACTACCGTATTTATAGAGATGCTAATCGCCACTCGATGGCATCTCAATAGCGTGTCAGTGGTATGACACTTTCTTGGCGTAAATAATAGCAGAATTGAGGCCCTGATCTGTCCGGGAGAGGGTGCGACGACTTAACAACTTGTCTTTGGCATTAAAAAAAATACGTTTAAAAGCAATGACCTTTTAAATTTTCAGATATTATCAGCTCCGATTCTTATAAAACCTTTTACGTTAAAGATTTAAATCGTATATGTGTTTTATTTAGACATTATTAAATTCATTATTGAGAAAATCCATTAAAACTAACTTTAAACTTATACAATGCTTTTGAAATCGTTCTTTTGTTTTGTATTTTACCACTGAATTAAATGTTATCAAATTAGTGTTTCTAATATTACTAGTGTCCGTGTAGTGACGGATTAAGAATACGGAATGTCACTACCCCAATTCATCCCGTGGGTGTCGTAAGAGGCGACTAAGGGCGCAAAACAACGCAGGACACCAGCACTGCAAAAAGAAGGAAAACTTGATACAATCCCTATACCAACCCGTCTGGCCAGCGTGGTATAGTAGGCCAAAACCTCCTTTCTAAGGAGAGGCCTATGACCAGCAGTGGACTATTAAAGGCTGTTGATGTGTGATGTGAATATTACTAGAAAATTAAGCCCTCAATGGTTTAACATTGAGGGCTTATTTTTTTAAACCCCTTTTACAAAGTTAAATATTCTTCTTATTCTCAGAAAATATACCAGGAATGTTCATGCCGATCAATTTTCGTATGGTTGTCTTGTAACTCAGTGATCTAGAACTAAGTTGTGAGAACGGATTTTACTTGGAAACTTGTCAATGTGGCTGGCACGCTTCGGTGGCTTCTGATACCCTACATTCTGAAAGGGATTGGTTGAATTATCTGATTCTACGCACTGTTCGAAATAAATTCAAGACCTTTTTTGGTTAATTTACACATTGACTTTATAAGAACTAGTTGTTTCATACTTTAATAATAACAAAAACTTTTTATATTACAGTTAGGTCATCACTTTTCTACCCTTTTCACAAATTTGTTATGGGTCATGTTGTTCATCACTCGGCATCTTCTTTCACGCACGCCTTCATTTTCATTGCGAAATAGTTTTGACTATTTCTTTTATGACCGGCGCCTGTCTGACGCTAACCCTCCTTGGGAATGTAATATATTTTTTTATATATTAATGTTTATAATACAGTATAAGAAGTGTAATCTAAACGTGGAAATATTTAGAAATTCAAATACCTAATTAAATATCTCATGTCTATGTTAGTCCACGCATAACCAGGATGTTTATCATCATCATGAACGGACTTACTAAAATATGATTAGCGTTTCTGTGTCTTTATACAGAAGCAATAATCTGGTTCCTTATTTATTAATTTAGAAATCTATTTTAAGAATGTATGTGTAGCAGTGGACTGCGATAGGCTGATGATGATGAGGATGTGTCACATCACATCAACAGCCTATAATAGTCCACTGCTGGATATAGGCCTCTACTCTGAAAGGAGGTTTTGGGATACTGTACCACGCTGGCCAGACGGGTTGGTATAGGGTTTGTTTCAAGTTTTCCTTCTCTTTGCAGTGCTGTTGTCTTGCGTAATTTTCTCCCTTAGTCGCTTTTTACGACACCTACGGGATGAATAGGGGTGGTGACATTACGTATTCTTAATCCGTTACCACACGGATATGAGAATGTGTAAGAAGTAATTACACTATCGTGTAGTATTGTACACTGTGTAATCATGAATATATAAATAATCTTTGAGGACTGCACGGATGGCGTAGTGGTTTAAGCGGTCGCCACGCCACTTACTACTACGCTGAGTGTTGTGGGTCCGATCCCCACATGGGAGGACAATTTGTGTGATCCACAAATTGTTGTTCTTAGTCTGGGTGTTCTGTGTTCGTTTCATGTATGTCTGTAAAGTCCCCCGCGACACAGGATACATTTTTATTGCAGGAGTTTTAATGGATGGCGTAGGATTATTATTTGTAGATCCCTCCTATTACAGGCGCAGAGTGGCACACCGTGTTGTTTTAGTCGGTTCGATTCCGACACACCACCTCGCCGCAAACCCCGTTAGGGGGACGGCCCGAGGGGGTATGACGTAAAAAAAAAATGGATTATTATTTGTACCCCTTGTATTAAGCGGACACCTTGGCCGCTTACTACTGCGCTTAGTGTTGTGGGTTCGATTTTCGTGTAACAACACTCTGTGTGATCCACAAATTGTTGCTCTGAATCTGGGTGTCTTCGAGTCCGGTTCATAATGTGATTGTCGATGCGGGACTTGTCTTAAAAAAATCCAGGCCAGACATGTTTTGAGTATGATGTAATAAAGTGCGAACCTATTATTATTTATAGACGGCAGAATGTTACTCTTAAACTTACTTATTTATGACAACAGCCAAAGAAATCGGTTAGGCATGAAGCCAACAAAAATATATCTAGCTTTACATTCTACTCTTTTTGTAAGGTATACTACGTATTTATTATATACTTAATACCCCCTGAATGAATAGTTAAAAATCATATACTTATTAATACTCTGAGATATTTTTTTTCAGTTTTACGCTCAAATTTGGCATAGCTAGTACCTTGTGTTCTACAATAATATGGAAAATCATGCTTAGATATATTGTTGATGTTTTAAGAATACACTAGCTTTTGCCCGCGGCTCCGCCCGTGTGTTTGTCGGTTATCGCGGTAAATAGTACCGTATGTCCTTCTTCAAGAATCAAACTATCTAAATACCAAATTTTATTTAAATCGGTTAAGCGGTTACTGATTCCCCATACAAATATGCGCATTCCCCATACAAATAATAAGCGCGTTGCCGGCTTTTGAGTTTGAAGTACGCTCTTTTCTTGAAAGTTTGGCGGTCGTATCGGTCCACAGATTAGTTGTGTGAGGCTAAAAGTACCTAGAAAAGCATACAGTAGTAAAGTGCCAGTTATTCAAGTGATGGAAATGGCTTTGCTACGTGTAACGATGTTTTAGTCTGAACAGTTTCTTGGAGCACTTCCCATGATACAAGAATAGAAAATGCAGAGTTAAACTACATCTCTATGCAACGCTAAGGGGTCAACGCGATCGGAAATATTCTGGTAACTGACGGTTTGAGCCGCTCTCCATTGACTTCAGTCCTGAGTTGGCCCCGCAAAGAGATGAGAATAGTAATACATAAGCGGTAGAACGTGCGCCTTATAAAGTTGCGGGCAATGTGCTGAAGAATCTATTGAGCATACCAGGCTTATTTAGGGCTGATTTTTCTAAGTGACCGCAAAACTGGATGCTCGCGCTATCATCATTAAGGCTGCTGATTTGCAACATAATTTATTGATAGGCAAAAATAACAGAAAGCGTGAAAGCATACAGCATCGCGAGACAACAGTATTTACTGACTATGAATCGGAGCATGCACAATAACCACCGTAATGCTACGGTCCAGTTGCACATTTTCTCTGGAAGCCCATAGGAAGGGAGCTTCGAAGAACTTCGTTAAACTAACCGCACAAGCTTCAAGCAACTCGTATATGAGAGGATCAGTCAGATCAATACATAGCACAACAACCACAAAAAGATGGGCCAAAAATTTATTAAATGGTGCAGATTTTGCCAAACATTATTTGGTCCCACTTATGGAGCAAGGCAAAGCAGGCAGCCAAGTGTATTACCGTTATCATTACCGTTTGCTGTAATTAGGAGTATATTAACTGAGAAATGTAGGTCAGAAGGGTAGGTAACGAATGAATTGGGGCGTGTTGCTTAATTGTTTGAAAGAGTCGAACAAACCGATGGCGGGAAGGAGTCTTCTGAACTGCTTCATTAATGAAAATATTTACTACTACTAACTAAAATCCACGTCGTCTAATATTGTGGTCGTATGCTACACTATAAATATTCAAAATTACTGAAATATACACTTAGAAATACATTGTATATCTATTGAAATAGTTAAACAAAAGAAGTAGTAAAAATGATTAAAATTGTTTCAATAGGAAATTGACAAAGTAATTTTAAAACTTGAACTACCCATCAGAGGGTTTGATCTGCAATATTGTAAGACACATTTCCGCTATCAAATATTTTATGCGATTTGAAATTAGTTTCCAAACCGATAGCTGAGAAGAAAGTTGTTAATTGAACTTTTATTTGAGTTTGACGATAAAAAGATTTCATACATTTATTTAATATTCTTCGTATCGCTTACATCTTAGCAAATTTTTATTGGTTTAGCACGTTGCACGTGTAAGAAAATTCTGAAGGAATAATTCCATTATATATTAGCAAATGTGGTATTTCTGACAGTTCATTTTTTGTTAAGACAGCTTTAGTGGTCATACCTTTTAAGACTAAGAAAAAAAAACCGAAAAAGACCTGTAACAAAAATGAGACTCAAAATTTTGAAATTAATATTTTTAAACGTCTCATGACATACAACTATGATTACATAAGTTAATAAGAATTAAGAAGTTCTTAATTAAGGGAAGGAAAACTTGAAATAAACCCTGTACCAACCCGTCTGGCCAGCGTGGTATAGTAAGCCAAAACCGCCTTTCTAAGGAGAGACAATTGTCCAGCAGTCGACTCTGTAAAACAGTTGATTATGATAATATGTAAGGACTTCTAATTCAAGGTAAGTTAAACATGTTATAGTTAAACCGCCGTAAGCTTGGCCCTCCTGATGGTTTGCGGGACGCGGGGCGGGTGATGCGCTGGGCTATACATGACACGATGTACTAACTCGATATCTTCAGATTTATTTGTTTGAGATTTAATCTACACACGATGTAATAAAAATCGAATTTATTTCCATGTATTATAATGTCAGTGTATTGTAAGTTTTTATGATTAATTGTAAAATTTAATACTGTAAAATAATTTTAATAAAATCACCTTATCTTCATCATGTAAATTATATTCAGATACAATTTAAAAATTAAGTAAAATAATAAATATTCTTTATTAGAACTTTAACAGTAGAACCTCTGTAAGCCGAACTTCAAGTTTTAAAATCTTTTTGTGACGTAGAGTCGGCAGATTATCGATGTTGCAAAATAATACCGTGTGTAGCAGTCTTAAGAAAAATAACACGTACGGCCATGCTTTCACGTCAGTCACTGCTAATTGGTTGAATGCACCCCCGCCCCGCGTCCCCCAACCATCAGGAGGGCCAAGCTTACGGCGGTTTAACTATAGTTACGAGATAGCGTTATTTTCCGTCAACATAATTATGAAATTTACCGTTTACTAACTGCCCTCGAAGAAATCTGCAAAGCAAGAGCACTGCAAAGAGAAGGAAAACTTGACACAAACCCTATACCAACCCGTCTGGCCAGCGTGGTATAATAGGCGAAAACCTCCTTTCTAAGGAGAGGCCTATGTGCAGCAGTTAACTGTTAAAGGCTGTTGACTTAATGATGTGAGGAGACCTTATTTAATAGATTTCGAATTTCTAAATTTAAAGTCTATTGAAGCGTTTTAATTATATTATAATACACAATCGTCATTTAAAGAATCGTGTTCAGCTTTTTGGATAAGTAGCGTAAAAATTGGATTTTGCTTCTCAGAATTGAATTTGGTTGATTAGATTTCTTAATAATCTATGTATCTCTAGTACTTTTAATTTTGAATTAGTTTTAAAAAGCGATAATATTGAAGCATAGCATTAAGATTATACTACTATTTTCTACTGGTATTAGTAGGACTATAATTACTAATTAATAATAATAATACATCACACATACCACACACGGCCCTTTCAATCCCAAAAGTGCCAGAGCCTGTGCTATGGTAACCAGACTGCTGATAAACATATATTTATACATATCATAGATAAATTACACCCAGACACAGATCAAATGACCAATTAATTCATCAACAACAAACAAATCTCAACCGCAATCTATTTCATTGTTAGGTTTATCTAGGATTTCTCATTAGGACGGATCATAATCGGGAACAACATATAGGCCTAATTTACGGCACAAATGGGCCGGCGCGACCGGAGTTATACCATGGCCTCACTGGAAACCTCTTCTTCTATGTTCTCACACCTCTAACTTTATCAATTCTTCCTTCTACGTGTAGTCAGTGCTTTGGAATGTAGTGCCTTATATATGTCGGAACGGTCAATAGTACGGGAGCTGATTTGACAACGAGGCGCAAGCGGTGAAACGTCATCGCTTCGGCAGAGTCTATATAAGTGTTCGCGCGGGCCGAGCGGCACACACTTACCGATCGACCGCCGCGCGGACAACAAGTCTAAGAACTACCTTACGACTCGTTCTTTAACCTTTAAGTTACCTACTTGTTATTAAAGATTATTTGTTTGTACCTACTTTGTTTTCTGCTCGAGAAACACCACACGACCCACACAATATGTATTCGGGAGAAGGCAACCGCCCGGACAAACATGCTTTGCCGACATATATAATAAATTGACAAAATGACAAATTTGATATTTTATATTTGCAGTTGACTGGGAGAGAATGCCTCATGGCATTAAGTCCGCCTTTGTACAACAAGTGCATTAAGTTTAAATAAAGAAAAACCGATTTTATGGAGTTTTTTTGGTGCTTTTTCACCGAGTGAGTAAAGTTAGTGGTAAAAGGGTTAAAAGGGCGGCACCGCATTCGCCACTTTAGATATAGGTACTTACATTTTTACAATTTGTCTTTTGACTTTGTTTAAAATTACGTTTTTTTTTAAATTACTAAGTGGTACAAGATCACGCTCTGTCCCATGCCGATGAAGTCACGGTCTCTGGTGGAATATCTGGTGGAATAGCTGGAATATAAAAAAAACAATTTAGTAACTTTTTCTTCTCTGTTTTTCGAACCAGTACCATTTTAAGAACTTTAAAAGAATATTTCCAGAGGAAAAATTAAAAATGTTATTGTCTCTAAAGTATAGAATTCGATAGATGGCGTTGAATCTATCGTGTCAATCGCGCTATGATTATGTTACCGCCGGAACCACATTAGGTCATCATCATCATCATCATCATCAACAGCCTTTAACAGTCCACTGCTGGACATAGGCCTCTCCTTAGAAAGGAGGTTTTGGCCTACTATACCACGCTGGCCAGACGGGTTGGTATAGGGTTTGTGTCAAGTTTTCCTTCTCTCTGCAGTGCTGTTGTCCTGCGTATTTCGCTCCCTTAGTCGCCTCTTACGACACCCACGGGATGAAAAGGGGTGTTGACACTCTTTATTCTTAATCTGTCACCACACATTAGGTCAATGTTATTTTATCAATTACGCGTCTACACTACGTAAACATTTATTAAAATAATTCGTGTTTTAATGTGTATGTGTTGTTTTACCACTTACACGTATAAATCACGTTTATATTTATCTGTTTTATCATTAGCAAAATAAATTAAAACCAATTGAACTTGATCCTACATTATAACTAAATATTTATATCTAAATAAATTTAGTTACGCGTCTTATGTTCCACATTTCATTCAAACCAACATAACATAGGACTGTCTTTACATCACAAACTTTAACAACGCTTGAAGAATCAAGCATCAATTTGGCAGGCTCAGGGTTTGCCCCTCTTCCCTTAATTGGTTTTAGGCTTTGGCCTGGAAGAAGAATACTAAAGAGGTGTAATTAAAGTTGTAAAAAGTTATTATGTTATGCTGTGATGATATTGAAGTTTGGCTGGTCCTTCACAAGGTGTATTAGAAACTATTACTTTTCCATGATAAAATAGTTCCCATCGCTTTTGTAATTTGTCAGTGTTTCCTACAACGTACGCGAGTACAACCTTTATCAGTATATATCATGGTTTTCTGATTTAATATATTTAATAATTTGGAGGTTATTTGCAGCCTATTTTATAGGTCAAGAGAATTTTTGAAGGAAAAGGATGAAATTTGGGACACTTTTATATTGTAATGAATAATAAAATAGTTTCAGACTTCTGATACGCAACGCCATCTAGTTTCAAACTAAGCAGAGCTTGTACTATGAAAGTAAGATTCACTGATAGAATACTTATATACTTATTTTGTTAATATATACATATTATACATAGAAAGCACCTAAACTCCGAATCAAATATTTAAAGATAATACAAACATTTGTTCTGACTCGGGACTCGAACCCGAGAACTCAGCACTCCAGTCGCATATGCTATTACTGCATCACCGAAACAGTCTAATGATAATAATGATATAAAAAGTTCGTGTAAACATCTGCAACAAACTACAGGCATACAGTGTATTATTGACCTGTCATGGTACGACTATCTATGCAACGATAGTTGGCTTGGAAAATAAAGCTTAATGAATTATGTTCTAAATTTTACCAAAATTTGTTTCAAATATCATTCATTAACCAACAGGCCCTGGATGGGCCTGGATGGGCCTGTTGATTAATAATCTTGACTGCTAAGTATAGCTCGCGAGTTCGTTCCCACCCGAGTAAATTTTTGTTTTTATTTTTTTAAAAGCCAACTCCCGCATTAGGAATAAGTATATCCTGTGTCGCGGGGAGCTTTACAAACATACATGAAACGGACACAAAGAACACCCAGACTCTGAACAACAATTTGTGTGTAGTCCCATGTGGGGATCGGACCCACAGCACTTTTGTGCGATGAGCACGATCATTTGTTCTGTGTCAGGGTGTAATTTATCTATAACATGTCGCAGTCCCCGACGAACAAAATCGTAATAGGAAAATAACAATTTTACAGGAGCAAATAAAAACTGAATATCTTGAATACTATCAAGACTAAAAAGAAGATTCTTTTATCAAAAATAAGGAAATATTTTTTTGCAGCAGATTTTTACTAAATTTTTATCATAAATTTTCTTTATCAGTAAGAAAATTGTGAAAATGTCCATTACTGAAATAAGCTATGGAAAAAATTAACGCAAACTAACTTTACGATAGTGTTCGACTGTAATCACAAATCGGTGTTGCTGTAGTAATCGTTCATTATGATATTGTTCCATGGTAAATATGAATATACTTTATATTCGTAAAATGACATTGCAATCATATTCGATGATATAACTGACTTTAATATTACGGTAAACATAAATTACATGCTTATTCGATGATCATTTTTAGGTGTTATAACCATTTCGGTACCTATGCAAAAACCTCCTTTCTAAGGAGAGGCCTATGTTCAGCAGTGAACTAGTAAAGGCTCTTGCTGATGATGATGAAAGTAACATCCTAAAAAGCTGAAAAAGTTTAGACTATGGCAGTGCAAAAGAATATAAACCCGTAACCATTACAAGCCATTTCACGCAGGCAACATTATTTTATTTATTGCCAACACCAAAAGCTTAAAGCAATGTATAAAACATGTAACATAAAAAGGACACATTTAGTTATAATCTTTAGTTATAATGACACTTTAGTTGTACGTGACATCATAACGAAAAGGGATACCATAAGACATTGTTTTATTTTTATGTGCTCAGCATTACGTGTTAAGCTTTATGGAAACACTTATAAAAAGAATAAAGGTTTTTTGTATATGGACATCGACGGCTAAATACTTTTTTAACATCAGTAATATAAAATAAATCGGAGAAATAATAACCTTGTCGGCTCTAAGACTCCATTCAGATAAAGGGCACGATCGCGCGTCGAAATTTCGTCGATTTTAAATGCCACGCGCTTCCCTTGAGTATTATGCTCGTTGTTGCAGTTTCTTTTTAGTTCGTTGTTAGTTATTCGTTTAACATGATCGTAAGAAAATAGGAATTAAAACAGTTTTTACTTCTCCATCAATTCTAGTTTAATCCTTTTATTTTAATTTTTTATAATAAAGTGCTTGAAATTTATGAAATAAAGTTTAAGGGGCCGGATTATTTAATTACGCTTCGTTATAATCGGTTGAGCAGATCAGGTGTAAAATCGTAACAAATAAGCAAACAAACTCTGTTTTGCATTGTTTTTTTTTTTTAAACATGATAAAACAATTTTGGAAAATTTGTGTGATAGCCGAGTGACATATTAGAATGTTGAATTAATAACCATTTAATATTATGTGAAACTTCTAACATTCGATGACAATGTTAGCTTCGACGACCGAATGGCGTAGTGGTTTGTGAAACGGACTGCTATTCTCAAGGTCGCGGGTTCGATTAGTGCCCAAGTCAAACATTTGTGTGCATGAACATTTAATGTTTGATTTGGTCTGGGTGTTTCTATGTATAATAAGTATGTATTTACAAATATATATATATATATATATTTATATCAGTGGTCTAGTAGCCATAGTACAAGCTCTGCTTAGTTTGGGACCATTATTGGGTAGAATATTATTATTTTTATTATTAAGTACACATGCCTGTTTATACTATACTTAATTCCTTAGATGGAACAAACTCTCCGATCGGCTCGATCCCTTGACGTTACGTAGAGATGTGGCTTCACTCTGCATTCTCTATCGCATATATCATAGAGAGTGCCCCGAGGAATTGTTCGGACTAATACACATCGTTCAACACGGCAAAACGTTCACCCTCATGCCCTGGATAGTTGGAGCTCCGCTACTGTGCGCTTTTCAAGACACTTTTTGCCTCGCACTACCAATCTGTGGAACAAGTTATTGGCTGCGGTATTTCCGGACCGATACGACCTTCAAACCTTCAAGAAAAGAGCGTACTCCTTCCTCAAAGACAGGCAACGCGTTTGTGACTCCTGAGTTACAGGCGTTCATGGGCGGCAGTAGTCGCTTTCCATCAGGTGACTCGTCTGCTCGTTTGTCCCTATTCCAAAAAAAAAAAAAAATATATTTTTTTTTGTATTAGATAGAGTATTGATTGGTTAAGGGTACAGACTCAACCCTACGATCGTTAGGAGTGGAGCGGTGACCATTAACACAAGTGAAACAGCGGGGAACAGCTGGTAAGTAATAAACATTTTTATATGCTACTAAACTGACATACTTTGAAATTTATTGAGATGATCGTATTAATTAATTTTTTACAACATTTTTTGCGACTGATCTGAAATACTGACATAATCATGTTTTGACAAGATTTGGCAAGAAGTTATTTTTCAAAATAACTGTATTGTTAAATTTAATTTAGTTTCTGTACTGTGTTTATTAGCAAAGTGTATTACTTTCTATATATTACTGTATAGTTACAGCTGACATAATATTATATGTCGGCGCTAAGTCAGGGTTACCACTTTCGGAGTCCATCTCAATAAAACACACACTTAAAAGTGCTTGTTCATTTTTAGTAAAAGCTATGCTTAGTTTGAAACTAGATGGCGTTGTCCGAAATATTTATTTATTTTATTTATTTATTAATGCGATTGCTAGTTTAATGTGTCGTTTCACATAATATCCTTCATTTATCATTTCTACAAAGGTTATAGCAACTACAGTATATAAATAATAACATCATCACATCATCATCATCACATCAACAGCCTTTACTAGTCCACTGCTGGACATAGGCCTCTCCTTAGGAAGGAGGTTAAATAATAACATTACAAAGTAATTCTTAAATATAGCTCATCAACATCATTAGCCTATAGCAGTTCACTGCTGGACATAGGCCTTTACCATTGCATGCCAGTTTGATCGATACAGCTCCTGCCAGCCATCTTGCTCGAATCGTCACTCCACCTGGCCTGTGGGCGTCTTACACTACGTTAAAGTAGACGCGGTCTCCACTCGCTTACCCCAATAGTTGTCGGTTCTGCGGCTAATATGGCTAGCCCGCTTGCCTGCTAATCCTCATTCCTGATGCGATCCCAGAGACACAGAGAGCATAGCCCTTTCCATAGCACGCTAAGCGACTTTAAGCTTGTGAACCAGCCGTACCGAAGTGTCCACGTTTTGGCTCCATATGTCATGACGGCAGGACGCATTCATTAAAGACTTTGGGCACTGCACTTATTTGGATTCGACAATTAGAAGACTCGACGTAGCTTTCCAAACGCTGCCCAACCCAACTGAATTCTTCTATTCCGTTCCTGTAGCACATGTTCATGTACATGACCTGGATTTGACTTAATTAGCACACTTCAATTAACACTTTCAACACATCACTTTCAATTAACTCTCCCCGATCAAAGCAACCTAGTAAGGTGGGGAAAAGCTACATAAAAGGCTTTCACCGTGCAGTGCGGTAATAGGTACAGCCAGGCACTCACTTTTTTTTTTCTTAAAAAGACAACTCCCGCATTAGGAATATATCCTGTGTCGCGGGAGACTTTACAAAACATACATGAAAGTAACTAACTAAAAATGATTATTTCGTAGAAATAGGTGCGAGGGGTTTACCAGCTGAATCTCTCTATAACCTGCTTAAAGGCGTTGGATTACCAAGATCTTTAGTAAGTTATTTTCTTGAGCGAATATCCAAAGCATAATTGCTCATATCAAATATGGTTAGGTAGAGGGGGTAACACAGCAGAAAGTGGAGATGAGCGCTGACGCTTCGCAAGGAGTACTCCCTGAACCTATTTCTGAGTCGTAATTCCCAGGTGTTGTCGAAGTCGCATGTGTTGCCCCCATCTATCACGCGATGGACCCGGCACCCGCACAGTGAATCCATGGCACGCTTAGAAATAGGTCAAGTTCATCCATAGGGAAATTTTATTTAACATATAAATAATAATAATAGTTCTAATACCTTTATTCAGAACATTACACAATAATTTGAGTAATTTAAACCTTTTGAATAATTTAATAATCAAATTAAGTACTACAAAAAATGAAAACGAGTGTCTTTTGCAACTACATTCAGTCAAAAAAGTATTGGGAATGGATGATTTGTTTATGGTTCCAAATTCAAATTTTTGTCGTTGTTAGGAAAATATTACAGAAGGCTTACGGTGAATCGGCTTTATCAAAAACACGTGCTTATGAGTGGTAAAAAGCGTTCAAAAGCGGTCGAGATCTGATGGAAGATTTGCCTCGCTTTGGTAGGCTTCAACGTACGCAACTAAAGTTAACATCCCAAAAGTGAAGGAAATTGTGACTGAGAATCCTCATTCAACTTTGAGAGAGATAGCCGCCGAACTTTCTGTATCTCATGAGTCGATCCGTGCCATTTTAATTAATCGTTTGGGTATGAAACATGTTACCGCTCGGCTCTCCAAAAACTCAATCGCACGAGAGTCGCTGAGGACAATCAATTCCGACCCACCCGACCCGATTCATTAAACGCATTGTTACTGGTGACGAGACGTGGGTTTACGAGATTGACATGCAAACTAGTCAACAAGCTTCGTTGTGGCACCTTCCAACTGAACCGAAACCGAAAAAAACACGTCAAAGTCGATCAAAAGTCAAAGTCATGTTGACTGTTTTCTTTGACTATCGCGGTGTTGTGCACTCGGAATTCTTGTCGGAAGGTCAAACGGTAAATAAAGAATATTATTAGAGCGTTATGCGGCATTTAAGAGAGCAAATTTGACGAAAAAGGCCAGATTTGTGGAAAGAAAATTCTTGGATGTTGCACCACGATAATGCGCCTTCGCACAAAGTTATCATTGTGAACGAATTTTTGACCAAACACACTTTCCTAAACTGCCACGAAGTGCCACGAAGTGGTAATTTGTACCACTTCGTGGCCGTTTACAATCGTGAGAAGACATAAAGGAGAATTCGTGGCGAGAGCTGAACTCAATCCCAGACACGGATAAAAAAAAATGTTTTGATAATTGGGTTATTCGTTGGCGTAAGTTGATCGTTTCTGAAGGAGCATACTTTGAAGGTGATAAAATAAATTTGGATGAATAACAAACATTTTGTGTATTATTATTTTCCCGGTACTTTCTTGACAGAGTAGTACATGTTACAAATATTTATAATAACATCACTTAAATATAAAAACAACAATTCTTAAAGCTTCGCGCCGACATATTCTTATAAGTGGTTCAGTGTATTCTGTAAGCTTATACTGTTATATTTGCCACTAGTTATTTCCCGAGACACGAAAATTATATCAATAATACCTTGACATCAATTATAAATTGGCGCATATAATTAATTTTAATAATTTTAATGACGATAACATACATGTAAATTACAATGGACTAAGTATCTCGATGGCTAACAATACGACATTTCTTGGCATAGTTATCAATGATAAACTTAACTGGAATGAACACATAGAGAAAATCGCAAACAGGATAAATGGATTCTCTTTCGCTCTGTATAAACTGGCAAAAGTATCTTGCCACATTACAGCATGTACAGCGTACCTTGCGTATGTCGAATCTGTGTTAAGGCATGGGTTGTTGGTATGGGGTAACGGTACAGATGTGGAAAAGGCTTTTATAGCACAAAAACGGTGCATTAGGTCCATATGTGATATCGCTCCGGACGTATCTTGTAGGCCATATTTTAAGAAACTAAAGATCCTCACGTTACCGTGCTTGTACATCCTCGAGGTATTCAAAAAGACTTGTGTTGAACATGGTACCTAGGTCGAAAAGAATTAAAAAAAAATTGTTACGCGATGTGCATTAAAATCTTCAATAAAATCATAGAACGATTTAAAGAACTACCATTAAATAAGTTAATTCCAGCCCTGAAAGATTGGTTAATTACAAATACATTTTATTCGGTCAAAGACTTTTTTGAATGGTGGAGAGTAGTAGGTATAATTAATAAAAGTGAAATTATAATCAATACACAAAAAACTGATGAATGATAATAATAATAATATATCTAATACATAAGTTTAAAAAAAAATCATGGCTAAATGAGCCTGTTCGCATTATATTAAACCTTTAATACCACAACATGTACCACCCCATTTATAGCAAATATATAATTTGAATTTGAATTTGAATTTGAGGCATCACTCGCTAGGTTATTTCTTATTTCGTGTTTCTAACTTTGAAAATTATGAACTTAAATACAACCGTTAACCTATTACTTTACCCACTTAGGGTTTCAATTTAAATAAATCCTCTCGTAGTGGGTGCTTACAATATACGAGTACCAACATTTCAAGTTTGTAGCACCAGCGGTTTAAGTCTTGGGTTGATAAATCAAGCCGTTAGAAAAAGTAATTTAATTTAATTTATATTTAAATAAAAGGATATATTTGCATGTAATAGAATACTTAGTAATAATCTTTAGGAGAAAAAAAAGCCGTGTGGTGTCGTGGGACACCCGATAGGAACGAAGTTGTGACGATCGAGTAAAACTGATTCGACACGTACATGTAGGTAACATATTTTTCAGTTGGTTTCTAATTAAAACAATTTATACATTGGTAAAATCTCCTTGAGAAGTGATGTCGAATACAATATTTTTTGCTCAACCTAAGAACATAAATTTAAATTTTACTGAGATGAAAAGTAATGATTTCGTATCTATTCGATAGATGGCGCTGAATGACTGACAAGTGATAATTCAAAATAAAACGTGTCGTTACAACTTTTCGTAAGATTTTTTTCCGTCTAGCCCCCTTTCACAACGCGCGATAAGGAACTTCGTTTCAATTAATATTTCACTTTTAAGTAAGTTAATATACTGATACGTCGCGAGTCAGACTTCGAAAGTAATTTTAATATATCAGAAAATTTGGGAGCGACTAACGCCGGTAAGAAAATAAAGTAAGGCAATTTTTACGAATGCCAATATCCTAAGCTTTAAGGCAATTACACATTAAGTGCTTACTTTTACGTTCCGGTTCATTGCGCCTCTATCCGTTTCTGTAACGGTTTATTACTACTAAATACTGGGCTATTGGGAATCTTTCCAACTACTGATTCGACTATTTCTTTCATTTGACGTATTTCTTGTAGTAAATATTGATGATGGTTATTCACGTAATACACACGTACACTCACGCTTACGTTTTCGTATAAATTACAGTTTATGCAAACTAAAACGCTTTTGTAACTAGCCGAACTAATAAATAAAAAAATAATTTTCTATAAATTTCCCTATACCTTAAAAAGCAAAAGCAGAAAGTGGGTCAAAATTACGTTCGAAGATTTCATTATACATAGAGACATGTATACCAAGCTAATAAAGGCGTGTTAAAAAGTGGACAGAGGCATATTAAACCACGTTTTTCCAAGACTGTAATTTTAGTTTTAGTTCTACTCTAGTACTCAATAGGGTGTGTCTATTCTGAAAATTTTAAATATAAATTAAAAGGATATGTAGGTAAGGGGCCATCCATAAATTACGTCACACGTTAAAGAGGGGGCAGGGGGGGTCAAAAGCTTTGTGACGTTACGTTAAATTTAATTCTCACCAACTTTACTTCACCTTCACCTTCTTTTAATTTCTCCGTGTAGTGACGGATTAAGAATACGGAATGTCACTACCCCAATTCATCCCGTGGGTGTCGTAAGAGCCGACTAAGGGCGCAAAACAACGCAGGACACCAGCACTGCAAAAAGAAGGAAAACTTGACACAAACCCTATACCAACCCGTCTGGCCAGCGTGGTATAGTAGGCCAGAACCTCCTTTCTAAGGAGAGGCCTATGTCCAGCTGTGGACTATTAAAGGCTGTTGATGTGATGTGATGATAGTAATCTCTATGTTTAAAGTATTACGGTTCACTAACAATTGTTTGTAATAGGAAGTAGTCTATAACGATAAAACGTTTGTAATGAGTTTTATTATTATTTTATTTAATACTTTATGCACAAAAAATATGTACAAAGGTGGACATTCTCGGCATTCTCTGCCTCTTTCTTTTAATATGTGCCATCAGTCTTTTAAACCGGAGGAGACATTTAGTCTAACCGGAATATGTGTGTGATAGCTTTTTTAGAGCTCATTCAATGGCTGCGTTGAGATCTTTGTGATAATAAAGTGAGATTATGTGAGCGTTTTATTAACTTTTCTGTTGAGTTGAAAGGAAATGAAATGTAGAAACACGTGATTCTGGCATCAGTGATGAAATTGTTGATATTGGTTACTTTCTACTGCTGGGAATTAGATTCAAGTTAAGTAAATATTTAACGACAAAATAGATCCTGATAATATTAATACTAAAATAGCTGTATCCTGCCACATTTTGGTTGCAATGTAAGAAACGACAAAACAAAAATAATGCGAAAAATATATAAAAACAATTTTTTTGCGGTTTCTAAATCGTGTCAAATTTAAATTCAATCTGTGAACATTTTTTTGTGTCTTTGAAGTGTACACAAACCAATATAACATTGTTATATATATATATATAAATAGATTTCCCATGTATTGGTTCAAAATAATACTGATAAATTATTAGAAACGGGATATTTCGGAACTGTTTGCCGCGCCGTGATTAAGGAAATAAATTCCCGAAAGTAAACATGGTACACAGACCCTTAATAATTTAACTAGTTTGTTACCCATGTTTATCCAAAACTCATTACTACTTTCCTGTTCTCTCTCGAATTTTGGTTTAGGTTAGTTCACTTTGTGACATTGGAAAAGGATTTTTGTTGGTTTATGTCATGAGCAACTCCTCATCTGATGCCAACCGTCCTTAGGAATACAATCGTGTCCAGATTAATATAAATAAAAAGTAAATTCAGGTAGAAAAAATGTTTTTGTGATTTGTAAAAGTTTTATGTTCTTGTTATTAGAAGATTACACATTGAAATAATTAGTAGGTACCTGGATGACCGAGCTTTGATCGGTATTTTTTTGGTAAATTTTCTAAAAATGAAACCTAGCTAGATCGATTAATCGCTCCGAAACCCCCTGAATACCAAATATCATGAAAATCGTTGGAGCCGTTTCCGATATTCAGATTATTTATATAAATATGAGTATACAAGAATTGCTCGTTTAAAGGTCTTAGATTTACGAAACATTGCCTCCACACTTCCATTTTACCAAGCACTAGCAGACCTGTGTAACTTTTTCTGCGTCTGCTATTCTAAAGGTCGCGGGTTAGATTCCCGCTCAAGTCAAACATTTGTGTGCATGAACTTTTAATGTTTGATTGGGTCTGGGTGTTTATATGTATAATATGTATTAAAAAAAGTATATTTGTATTTATATTATTATATTAAATAACTTTGCAATTCAAACCAATTCAATTTAGAACCGTTTATGCGATTAGCGCCCAATTTCAACCAACCACACATCACGTCATATCACATCCGCAGCCTTTAATAGTCCACTACTTAACATAGGCCTCTCCTAAGAAGGTTTTGACCTACTATACCATGCTGGACAGACGGGTTGGTATAGGGTTTCTGTCAAGTTTTCCTTCTCTTTGCAGTGCTGTTGTCCTGCGTAGTTTACTCCCTCAGTCAGTTCTTACGACACTTACGGGATGAATAGAGGTCGTGACACTCTGTATTCTTAATCCGTCACCACACAACCAACCAAACAAACTCTTAGCTTTATAATCTAATATTTAAAATTCTCGTGTCACGGTGTGTGTGGTTGAACTCTGCCGAAACGGCTAGACCGATTTTCGTGAAATTTTGTGTGCATATCGGTTAGGTCTGAAAATCGGTCAACATCTATTTTTCATTCTCCTAATTATTATTTTTTTGACAACTTTTTTTTGAAATAATGTATATGGCAAAACAACGTTTGCTGGGTCAGCTAGTATTAGTATAGAAACATTAATATTACTTTGTAACTGATATATGTTGAAGCTGTCACAGTGAGAATCTATTGGAACGAATTCGATTGTTCCTTGACCCATCAAATTATTCCAATCGACCCTATCAGCTGACCTTGTAAGTATCCTTAGTCAATTGTCCCAACTAGGTACTAGTCCTACCGCGTTGAGAATTTAGTAATTTTTTTAAGCAAACGAACAGTCGGGTCACAACTACAACTCAAGAGTTAGTGCGTTGCCGCCTTTTGAGTCCTCCCTCCCCGAGAGTACGGACGGATAGGGGGTAGTCTCCGGCAAACTTGGCAGCGCAATGTCGCAGATGAGGTGAAGAGAATCATGTGCGAAGCTCGGGACCGAACGCGATGGAGGACTACTGTGGACTGCCTCTGCCCCCTCTCGGGGATGTAAGAAATTAAGTCAAAGGCAAGTCATGCTCTTTCACCACTAACAGGTTTATTTAATAACGATACGAAATGTTTACACAAAAACCACGGCGTACTAAACCTCCCATGTTTATCTCAGGAGTAAAATGTATTTTCTAGTGGGACAACAAGCACACTACACGAATTGTAGCATTATTTGTTCTTGAGTCGTTCTATTGTTTTGTATTATTTAACTGCCTGGCGGAACTGTCTTCGGAATTTCTCCAGATGCCCGATATTTTCCGTTCCGGTATTTGTTTGTAAAACTAAGAACTGTAAGAGCGGATGTTTATTTCCGGTGTCATCTAGACAAGAACACTCTCCGCTTAAAAGCAGACGGGCGCAATACTCTTCTTATGTTTATAGGATTTCGATAAGGTTCTTATCTTAATTCGTGCACCATTTCACTCTTTATACTAATTCAATGTACCTTTATTTTTTGTTTTTTCACGCGGGGAATGCTTTTCGCACCATACCCTCCGTTGGGGAAACGCAGGGAGTGTGTGGGACTCCCGGAGAACCGGTCTACCCACTAAGCCCCGCGGCGGCCCACCTCGGCAGTCAGGAGGAGCTCTAGGAACGCATCGGCGACTTCTGAAGTCCTCCCTGCCGTACCTCATGTCTGAGGTATCCTTTGAAAAGTTTGTCTGGAAGAAGTCGCAACTAGCGATAAAACTACCAATTGTACCGTTGTTAAATGTTTTTCAACATGTAAAGTGTTCACGCGTGAAGCGCGTGAGCAACCAGTGAGGGAGCAGAGAGCGCGGCGGAGCGCGCCGGGAGCGACGATTGCGGCAATTGAGGGTATCACGAGCCACAACACACAAGACACACGCGTTATCTCGAATCGTTTCGTATTACATGTACAGTGTAATAAATCAATTTAAAATACAGTCCACCTTTAATTTATAATTTCGCTGCAATATTCGAAGATCAAACATAAAGTCTTTATGGTGTCCCAATAAAACAATTGGTATTGTAGTCTTTAATAAATCAATTGGTTTGTTTGTTTTTTTGCTTGAACGTCCCATTTGAAAAATTACTTCAGTGTTAGATAGCCCATTTATCAAGAAAGGCTATAAGCTATCTATCATCAAGCTAAGACCAATAGGAGACGAACCACCAATTAAATTATTAAAAACCTCAGTTGTTAATAATTTAATATAGGTAAATATAAAACTAAACTAATTTCCTTCTCGTGCAAATACGATTCTTCAATTCTAATAACTGGAATCCGGGATTTAAATAAACCTGTAGATAGCCTTTCTGTAAAGGCGATGCTTCGACATATGGGCCATGTGAGAGCTACCACGACCTCATAGAAAACCGGTGTTGAGTTCGTTGCTTTCACCGAGTTAGTCAGGTTACCGGAGCTCAAAGCCAACTCCTTCAATGATACTGGGGGGGGGGATAACATCCTGAATTGCAAGTATCCATGTGCGTCGGAAGTCGCTTATCATCAGCTGACTAGTCTGATCGTTTACTATAAAAAGAATCATTAAAATCGGTTCACCTTGTCAAAAGTTCTGAGGTAACAAACAAAAAATACAGTCGAATTGAGAACCTCCTCCTTTTTTTGAAATCGGTTAAAAAAACCCTAACAAAAAAGCTGTACTTAATTACAAGAATGTTATCGTTGTCTCATTTATTCACTGAAAGGTACAATTGGGACGAGGCTTCGAAACCAGCCGATCGAGCGTGAAATGGATCCCCTAATGTAACATACTTGCAAAGGATTCTGGTTAACTCGGAGTGTAGTACCTACACTACTACAGTGAACCAGAATTTAACCAAATTTTAAAACCTTTTAGTGTTCTGAGTATGAAGGCTTTTTTTTGTTAAAGGCTTACTAGCAACCGAAATTACTAGTATTCCCGTTAACCCCTCCAGCTAAGCTAACTTGCTTGTATTAGGAGTTCACGTTGGTTTACATAGATCCTTATTTTTGCGACAGCATTCTAGACTGAACTGTTAAAACTTTCTAGCTTTCTTAGAGACAGGCATTCAAGTATCTTACAATATATTAGTTTTGTGAAACAAAATAGAACATTTATTAAAATACTCATCCATAACATATTGTTAGTTAGTTTTTTGTCACCAGAGGGAGTGAGGTTAAAAGAGCCCTAACCTTCCTCCTGATTCTGGGTGGACGGACTGAAAGGGAGGCAATACACTTGTGACTGTTGATTTTCAGGTGTACGTGGCCGATGGTAGTCACTTACTATCAGAGAACTGACTACCACCTACTTACTTACTACTACATAACTTCTTCTTGAGTCTATTGCAGAAGAGAAGTTAAGTAAATTATTACGATGAAATAGAAGTGACACCTACCATTAAATCACTTTCTAGAATAAAGTTGGCAATTGCTGTGTTGCTGGCATGTATGTATAAATTAGATAGTATGAAAATATAAGCAAGAAATGTGGATGAGTACAGGCAATAATTACCCTTATGTAAATGAACATAGCTTTAATTAGCATTTATAAATTTGACATTTACATTGCGACTTTTCAAAAGTGCGAGACCAGATCACAGAAACATGAATAAAATTCATGAAATTTTCATAAAAAATAGTTCATACACCTTATAAGATAAGATTATTTAAATAATTTATAACCACATTTCACACAACCAAAAAACGAAATAAAATTACGAAAGATTTAGAAAAAAATATCTAGCTAACAGCTAAAATCTGTCCATCAAAATAAGGACAAAAACATATCGACAGAACAGCTATGAAAGATTCCCAAGACGATAATTCTAGTCGTTAACGGTTAAATACAGTTTTTAGAGCGATTCGTATGTCAACAGTCTATTGAAGATATATTTATTCACAGATATTTAAGTGAAAGATAGATTCTTAAAAAAATATTAAATTTATTCTTATTCAATATATATATGACTTGACTTTGACTGCACAGATGGCGTAGTGGTTTAAGCGGTCGCCACGCCGCTTCCTACTACGCTGAATGCTGTGGGTCCGATTCCCACATGGGACTACACTTTGTGTGATCCACAAATTGTTGTTCAGAGTCTGGGTGTTCTTTGTGTCCGTTTCATGTATGTTTGTAAAGTCCCCCGCGACACAGGATATACTTATTCCTAATGCGATGTTGTCTTTAAAAAAAACATATACTATACATTTATTTTAAATTTTTCTTTACCGGCATAACACATATGTAGCTATGCAAAAGTACGGAAAAATACGGACTGATATATAAGGCGATGAACTTCAATGGCAATAATTTCTGGTCTTTTGATTTGCAATTGGAAAGCCTGGAGAGCCTTGCTTTGGCACAAATGGGCCATAACTTCGACCAGATTGATACCACGGCCTCGCAGAAAACACACAGAGTGAGTGAGGTTACGACAAAAGAAATCCAAATGGTTCATCAACAGCCTATAACAGTCCACTACTGGACATAGTCCTCTAGTGAAAAATATGACTTTATCTATGTTTGAATGTGATAAGCTGAAACAATTACCACATGCAATACAATTAAAAACAGAATGGAGGTAGATAATAAAAAGCTCCAGTCCTCTTATGGTGGCCATAAAACTGTGTTTGATGTTTAACTACCCTCCCTTTTGGGATGAGATGGATAAAATGTTGCTTTCGACAGTTAATTACTTTTTTGTATTAAAATTTAACATAAAAAAAGAAACAGCTAGCAGAAATATCCTAATGATGTCGTGCCCTCACATATTACTATTGTATATATTTAAACTATAGATACGTCCGGTTGGTGTGATGACAGATTAAGAATACAGAGTGTCACCACCCCTATTCATCCCGTGGGTGTAGTAAGAGGCGACTAAGGCAGCAAACTACGCAGGTGAACAGCACTGAAGAGAGAAGGAAAACTTGAAACAGACCCTATACCGACCCGTCTGGCCAAAACCTCCTTTCTAAGGAGAGGCCTACGAGTATGTCCAGTAGTGGATCATTAAAGGCTGTTGATGATGATGACGATGAAACTATAGATATATTTGTTTATATTTTATTTTATATGTATTGTATATTACATAAATATGTATTTGTGTATTCGTCTATGCACTTATAAATAGCACTATTCATTGTAATTTTATATTTATAAACTAGCTGACCCGGCAAACCTTGTTTTGCCATAGATATTATTTCAATTTTTTTTTGTCAAAAATAAATAATATGAAAAATAGATGTTGGCTGATTCTAAGAACTACCCGATATGCACACAAAATTTCACGAAAATCGGTCGAGCCATTTCGGAGGAGTTCAACTACGCACACATAGTTCATAGTTTCTTTTTATTGTACACATGCAACTCCCATGTCGGTTACTGAACCATTTTAAGGTTGACTGTAGGGAGCGGTGAGGTGACCACTTAAACCACTACGCCATCCGTGCAGGTTCGCATTCTTACAAAACAAACTGGCTGCAGCCGAGAACTCTAAGCCATTCAAAGTAAATTATTATATTGACAAGCAACAAAAATCCGGTGAGTTGATTTCTTTTTTAACATTAAAATTAATACTTATTTAAAAAAAAAATTACACATCACACACACGGACGTCTGATTCCAAACTAGGCAGAGCCTGTACTATGGTAACCAAACTGCTGATAAACATACTTATATATTTTAAATAGATACTTTATTATAGATAAATTACACCCAGACACAGAACAAATCACCGTGCTCATCACACAATATTTGCCCTGGGTGGTAATCGAACCCACGACTTTCGATTTAGTAGTCAGGGTCACTAACCATTAAACCAACATGCCTGTCATATAATTAAATAGATCTATTGACAGAAAGCCTATAATAATACAAACGAAGAAAACAATCAATCGCTTATTCTTGACTCTAAACTCGACGGGCCTATTGGTCTGGTGCAGGAATTCCCAAACTATTTTGAGCATGAGACCCCTTTTCTAAAATGAACTGAAACCTTAGACCCCCATAGCCAAATTACTGCACGCTTATCGACTTGTTGAGCTTTTTTAAAAGTACAAGAATGGTACTTTCTACTAAAATATTAGTCATTCTTATAACAACTTGGTACACGTAACAACACTAATACAGTAAATTGAAATCAAACGTTCAGAAATTGTGTTAATTAATAGGGGTCGATCTTTAGGCCTCGTTGACCCCTTGGGCACCAGGGATTTCCTTTCTAGGGTACCCCTGGTTCCCCGACTACTGGTTCCTGAGACATTGCTACCGGTAAGTGGTATCCGAGTGTATGTGTATGTGTATCATGAGTCTGGTTAGTAGTAACATAGTACCCTGCCTAGTTTGGGAACCGAAGCCGTGTGTGAGATGTGTAAAGCTATTAAATCTTCAGCACATGTGAACATAAATATACAAGTACAGCTACATTTTAGGCCCTCTAAAAGCGTTCAACTCAATTTAATTAACGATGTAATAAATTTATAGAGCTATTTTGTGTAGAAATGTCGCTGTTGTAATGATATTATATGATAATTCTATTTATTATCGGGATAGGTATCCTTTTATGAAACCCATCATGAAATGTGAATTTTACAGAATTTTATACATAAATTATAATCATTGAGACAATTAACTACTATTTTATTTATGATTTTTGTAAACTGTATCATCATCATCAACAGCCTTTAATAGTCCACTTCTGGACATAAGCCTCTCCTTAGAAAGGAGGTTTTGGCCTACTATACCACGCTGGCCTGACGGGTTGGTATAGGGTTTGTGTCAAGTTTTCCTTCTCTCTGCAGTGTTTGTCTTCTGTGTCTTCTCTCTGTTGTTCTGTAAACTTTATAAAAGTAAGTAAATATTGCAATGGAAGAAGAAGGAAATGAAAATACAATTTTTCTGGCACAACTAAATGAAACGCTATCAGAATGGTAAACTTACTTTCTAACTAAAATTTTTAAACATATAGATAGGTTTTTTGAGATTTACATCAGATTATAAGATGGGGAATAAACATCTCGCGGCCGCACCAAAATGGGAGCCAGCTTTGTCTGGTCTTTTGCCAGTCTTGTACCAACTGCCCCTCTTTTTGTGAACGCGTTTGCGTGTGTGCGTGTATGTTTGTGTGTGTGTGCGTGTGTCATTGTGCGTGATCGTGTTCGCGTGTAAGAGTGTGTCTGTGTGTAACTACCACCGCCCATGGACACCACCTACAAATCAAGAGTCACATGTGTGTTACCGTTGTTTATCCAGGAAGGTTTAAGTCTATACAACATCACACTACAACTAATAGCAGCCAAGTTTCAAAGAAAAATGTAGCAAAAACTATAAAAAAGTATTTTGAAAACAGGCACAAAGTTGCACGGGACGAGACAAGAAATAGAAATATTAAATAATACAAATTTATCAGTTCAAGTTTCTTAATCTATTTGCATGATTTAAGCCTTTTAAAAGTTTCACAAAGCTCAGCTTTTAAAGTAAACATAGTGTAACTATCAGTTCAAGTTAGAAACGGAAAACGCAAACGGCATTTACAAGCGCCAAGAGTAAGACATATAAAACTAAATTGTTCGATATTTGTTCAAAATTGTTCGGGAAATGTTCAAATGCATTCTATTCAAGTCGAGAATTGAGATCGCTGACCTAGTTTTAGTTCGGTAATGTCTAAGAACTATAAACTTTCTTGCTTTGTAATTTGTTGTAAGGGAATTTAACATTGGTGATAGTGAAAAACCGTTCAGGTACTAGTCGAACTCGTGCGCTGAGGGTTCCGTACCTACCCAGATTTTACGTAGATTTTCGCGAAAATTTGTAAGTACCAAAATTTATCTTAATTTTCAACTTTTTTTAATTTTTTGAAATTACCTATTCCTTTATTTGTGATGTATCAAAGCGGCATTGCTATGCTTGTATCAAATATGGTTAGGTAGAGGGTGTAACACAACAGACAGTTAGCGCTGACGCGCCGCAAGAAGTACTCCTGGGTACTGGGCGCTGTCGAAGTCGCCTGTGTTGGCCCGCGATAAACCCGGCACCCGCACGATGCATCCAGGAAACGCTAGGTTTGACTAATTCCATCCAGCGAAGACTACCGAACTTTTAATGTAGTCTAATTGTATGTAGTCTTATATCTTAATAGCAATAGCATGCTGCTTTGGATTCGTAATTATTTCTTCCATCGTGTCCCTTACTTACATTCTTTTTTTTGTAAATACTTACATATTATATATAAAAAACACGCAAACTCCAAAACAAATATTTGCAGATCATACAAATATTTGGCCCGACCCGGGAATCGAACCCGGTACCTCACCACAGCAGTCGCATATGCTACCACTGAACCACCGAGGCAGTTCATCAAAGAGGAACGTGAACATGGCAAAGCCACTCTTCAGCACGTAACGGCGGATGTCACACGGCTTCACAGAAAACTGGTGTAGAGCTATTCTTTCGCTGCTGTTAATCGCGAGTTAGGTTATTGAAGAATCTCCTGACACCGGGGTGGACTGTAGACTCAAAGTACAGCAATGAACGGTGTAACTGTTGAGTTGTTAGTGTCAATGGACGGTGGTAGTCACTTACCATCAGGTGACCTTATGTTCCTCTGAGCCTTTTTTCCCAAACTAGGTTGGGGTCGGCTTCAAGTCTTATACGATACAGCTGAACTTCGATCTTTTATGTGGACCGACTGCCATCAAGTGTCTTCAACCCAAGTGGGGCGATATCGAAGTTCTGTAGAAAGATTGTTGTCGGACTTTTGGTAACGTTTGCCACAAATGTTTCTATGGCAACTGGGACCGACGGCTAACGTGCTTTCCGAGGCACGGACGTGACCCTATATATCATAAAAAACTCTGTATTAAATTTAGTATATTTGTTTGGAAGCCCTAAATAGTCAATATTCACGTGTAAAATAACATACGTTACGAATTAAGAGGTTAGTGGCATTACTTTCTTGTTTTTTGAAGAACAAAAGAGAAGAAAAATAAATCTTTAAAACAATGTGTATTATAAATTTAATAATTATGTGTAAATTGTTCCATTAAGCTATACATCTCCAGTATAGATATACGTATGATGATTTATAATGATTTATGTTCTGAAAATAAATATAATGTTTTATGATTTTAGAAATTCAATGAAATAAAAAAATTAAAAGTTAACGACTAGGTGATCTTTATTTCTGTTAAAAAAACACCAGGATCAAATTGTTTTTTTAACAGCTGGTAGCTTAAGCCTATGTCAATATTAACAAGGAGACATAACATGGCGCGGAGACATAATCTCACCGCTTTCACGTAGTTCATGCCATACGATTTCGTACTACTTTTGCCCGCGGCTCCGCCTGCGTGTATGCCGGTTATCGCTGTAAAAATTAGTCTATGTTACTCGCTGATAATGTAGCTTTCCATTAGTGAAAGAAGTTTTAAAATCGGTTTCGTGGTTTAGGCGTGAAAGACACAAAAAAACCGGTCAGGTACGTTTCGAACTCGTGCGCCGACGGTTAGATTTTATGTAGATTTTCGGGAAAATTTGTAAGTAGGTACCAAAACCTTTTTTATTTTTTGGAATTATTCCTTTATTTGTGCTGTAAGACGTTTCTTTTTGCCAAATTTCGTGATTCTAGGTCAACGGGAATTACCATATAGGTTTTCGACCCAAAACAATGTAAGCATTAAATACAATCAACAACAACTGTTGAGGGCACAAAAGTCGCGCATCAATATTCAATAGGTCGACTGGCATGTCATAATATAATATTCTACCACATTCACACAACGCCATCTAGTGCCACACTAAGCAGAGCTTGTACTGTGGGTACTTGACAATTGATATAAATACATAAATACTTTTTTTTGTAAATACATACATATTATACAAGACCGAATTACACATTAAATGTTCATGCACACAAATGTTTGACTTGAGCGGGAATCGAACCCGCGACCTTTGGAATAGCAGTCCTATATACAACCACTACGCCATCCAGTCGTCATTGTCACGACATGTCATGACTTGCAACCCATTGTAGTTGCAGATCATTTGGGCCAATTTAGAATGCAACATCATGCGACACGTATTTTTCGTGTCAGACGACAAGGGCGTATAGCAAATGTCCCGTAGTAACCCCAATGAGACATTTTTCAATAAGTCTTTAAGTCCAACTTCAAATAGTGATAAAGAAATCTATAAAATATATTTTATTTGAAATTTATTAAAGTAAATAGATAATTTAATTATGTTTTGCAATTTTGGTCACATAACTTATCGTATACCTGCATAACCCCTAGAGAGAGAGAGAGTAACACTCTGATGAAATACGACCACCTTGAGAATCGTAACATCGTACTTTACTTGGTTCTTTCATTAGCTGATCGATATTAAAACAGATTTTTAAACTTATCTATTTATAACAAGGGTTCAGATAGTTCAGTATTACTGCTACCTAATGCTTCGGGCTTCTTTCAGACAACTTATAACCTTCAGACAAGATCTGAAACCTCTAAACACGTTTAAACATGTGAGGAATCATCATAATCATTATTATCATCAGCCTATCGCAGTCCACTGCTGGACACAAACCTCTCCCATTGCACGCCACATAGATCGATTTTGAGCTTCTCGCATCCAGCTCCTGCCAGCCATCTTGCGCAAATCGTCACTCCACCTGGCCGGTGGGCGTCCTACACTACGTTTGCCGAGACGCGGTCTCCACTCAAGAACTCGGTTTTTGGTTCTGCGGCAAATATGGCGAGCCCACTGCCACTTCAGCTTGCTGATCCGTTAGGCTATGTCAGTGACCTTGGTTCTCTAAGGCGTGAGGACTGCACGGATGGCGTAGTGGTTTAAGTGGTCGCCACGCCGCTTCCTACTACACCGAGTGTTGTGGGTTCAAACACCACATGGGACGACACTTTGTGTGATCAACAAATTATTGTTCTGAGACTAGGGCCCGTATTTTGAAAGGTGTCTCAGTCGTGAATCTAGTCTTAAAACTAATTTTAAGTAGAGATTTTATTATTGAATGTCACTTAAAACGAGATTCACCGATCCATACTCAAGTGAGTGAGAGCTTATTTTAGAACGATGTTTATGTCAAAATCTTCACTCAGGTATAGATTTTGACAGGTGTGATCATTGTTCACCTGAGACAAGCTGAAACTATTCTCAAGCATAAGTGCTACTAAAGTAATATTTTAGTGGAAAATGAATATGTTTTACGATGATTTGTTTCTGGACAGTTACGAAGGATTTTTTAACTTGGATATCCCAAATATTCCACGCAGATATTTACGCGATGCGCAAGACCCATACGCAATGAATGAGATGGATTTTAAAATTAGATACAGGTTTCATCAAGAAACTGTGAAAAATTAAATTTTACCAATAATTGCTGGTGATCTGGTAAAATTAAATAAAAGAGGGCTACCATTAGCCCCAGAACTGCAGATTTTAATATGTCTGAGGTTCTATGCCACAGCCTCATTCCAGGTAAATCAGTACTTTGATGTTAGTTTAAAAAGAAATAAATTTTTAATCAAAATAGTTTTGTTTAATATTATTAAAATTTATTTTATTTTCAGATAGTTTGTGGTGATCTACTCAGTGGTGGATTAGCCACGTAGCAAGAGTAGCAAATGCTACGGGCCCCGCGCATTTGGGGGCCCCCGCTCTTTCTGACCGTAAAAAAGTATCTACTTACTCGTATTTCGATCGGAGTGTGAAAATATTTTTTCAAATCAATAAAGCCAAAAGTCTTATCACGAAAGAGTTGCATCTAAATGTCAAACTATAATTTGACGGGCCTGTTGGTTTAGTGGTTAGTGAGCCTGCTAAGCCAGAGGTCGTGGGTTTGATTCCCACCCAGGACAAATAATTGTGTGATAAGCACGATGATTTGTTCTGTGCCTGGGTGTAATTTATCTATAAGATGTATATATTGAGAAATATAAAAGTATGTTTATCAGTAGTCTGTTTAGAATAGTACAGGCTCTGCCTAGTTAGGAAACATACATGTTTTAAGTAAAAAATTTAAAGTTTTAGTACATTTCTAAAATTATGTTTTGCACTGCGACCCAACGCTGCGTGTGACGCCCAAGCCAAGCAAATTGCCCGCGTGTGCTGACTCACGTCCTCACTGCAATCGGAGTGATGACAGGCGGGATTCAATTCCCCCCTATCGAACGATTGCAGAATCAGCTGTACCCAGAAAGAACCTGCTCTGCTCTGGACGCTTTGCCCACTCAACGATTGGCCTCAACTCAACGACCGGTTGGAGTGCCTCTACGGCGGCAAAGCGAGCTCGTGGAGCCTCCAGGCTGGACCGACCAACGAGCCATCGTGGCTCGGCGAGAGGCTTTACGTCCTTCGCGCTCCTCTTCGGGTGGGGGCCGAGCACTTACTTCCCAAATTACACAAGAGTGTTCTATAACCATGCTATAACCATGGTTCTAACTACCAATGCCCTCTAAGGGCGCCATAATAAAATATGTTTTATAAGCTCAGACTTATTTTAACAGTGGCGTGCAATCATTTTTTGTATTAGGCTCTTGGATCCGTCTTATCCAGGACCACCTTTAAGCTAACCACCAAAGAGACACCCCAGGTCCCCCTCCTACCCACAGACAACCAAAGTGTCGTTGGCGTAACAGATTACGCCCAGCCCGAGGGTAAGTCTCCTCGAAGGGCCTAGTCGTACCCAATGTTCCACAGGAGGGCCCAAGACCAGACCCTGTTCAACACCACATGACATGGGCCGACGTCTCAAAATTGAAACAAAACCTATAGGGTTTGCTTCTTGAAACTTAAAACAAGCCCAAGTAGGGTTTGTTTCAAATTTGAGACTGGTATAACCAACCCGTCTGGCCAGCGTAGCATAGCAAACAAAAATCTCCTTTCTAAGGAGAAGCCCATATCCAACAATAGACTGTTGAGGATGATGATAAATACCATAAACTAGATAACCTAAAACAACCCAAGGGGCCCTTGGTAGAATTTGCTACAGGCCCCGCGCTGTCTTAATCCGGCACTGGATCTACTACATGTATCTCAGCCAGCAGTCTCAAATGTAATAGCCAAAATTTCTTTGTTATTGGCACAAAAACATCATCAATTTATAAAATATCCCACAAACAGTACAGAAAAGACTACTCAAAGAGGAGCTTTCACCTGCCTTGGGCAGTATAATCACCACTCTGGTCTGCGAAACATTGATGGTGCAATTGATTGCACTCATATTAAAATAGTAGACACTCCAGGAGTACAACATCATGAAGTTTTCAGAAATCGAAAATCTTATTTTTCCATCAATGTCCAAGTGAGTATTGGTACATGTTAATCATATAATATGTACTAGTATAGTATAATGTGTATATGTATTTTAAACACACTGCCCACTCAAGAACTAATTCATTATTATTTATTGGTTTCAATAATTTGAAAATTTGATTGAATTCGTGTGGCAATGCTTATTATTTATAATTAAATAATATTTTTGATTTTAGGCAGTTGTTGGACCATCAGGGGAATTTCTGGATATAGTGGCACGATGGGCTGGGAGTACTCATGACAGCCGTATATTTCAAATGAGTTCATTAAAAATGAAATACATTCAAAGGATCCATGATGGGATACTAGTAGGGGTTCGTGGTTATCCTTGCTTACCTTACCTCTTAACACCTGTGAACTCACCAACCACCTTCTCTGAACAAGTATAAAACAAAGTGCATGCCAGAACACGTAATGTTGTAGAAAGGACATTTGGTATGTGGAAAAGAAGATTTCCCTGTCTACGTAGAGGTTTAGGCAATAAGCTATCTACGGTATCAAATATTATAGTGGCATGTACCATTCTGTTCAACATTGGTCTTCGTCTAAATGATGAGATATCATCTGAGCATGAAGGCGTCAATGATCAAATTGATGAACCAGAGCCACCAACAGACCAAGCAGCCAATGTAGGATCAGAAGATGGATTTGCCATACGCCAAGCAATTATTGATGGTTATAATTAAATTATATTTAACATAAAAAATATTATATTAGTTTTATTTTTCAAGACTGATATTTTTAGAATGCCTAAACTTTCCATTAGTCAAATATGGCTGATAACTGAAAGTTTTATGTGAATAATTTATTCAAATACTTACTAAAGCTATACACTATAAAGGGTATATAAAAGACCACTTATATAGTTTTTAATTACATAAAGTTTGATATACCCAGCAATATAATAACATTAATAAATATTTTTAATGTATAATTCAATTCAATTCAATTCTTTATTAATAAAATATAAGCATCACAGTATACACCAAATCGCTTATATCTATGCTAATTTTAACAAAAATAAACTAAATACTATTACAATTTTAAAACTCAGACCATCAAAAAAGAAACAACATAAAATTTGTAAACAAAAACAACCTTACATCAACTTAGGAACTATAAAATTACTCTTTAAAATTTAAATATGTATAAATATGTTTTAAAATTATGTTCTGGGAGTCGAAAAATATATCTGCATCTGGACTATTCTGAAGGAACTCATTGATAAGCCTAATTGCTATAGCAGTGGGGCTATGGTCAGCCTGGGGAGAGCGCCACGTAGGCGGACAGCACAGGAGTCTATGTTGTCGTCTTCCAACGGCACGCATATATTGGTCGGGAACATAAAAATGTATTGTTTCCCGTATAAAAGGGCTATCTACCTTATTCGCCAGTATCAAACAATAATGCATTATATGTGTAGATTCCCGTCTGAGTTGAAGTGTATCTAAACCCACCATTCCTGACACAAACAGTGAAGGATAGAGAAAGGGGTAGTATCCATACTGACGCTTATATAGGTATCTACAGAATTTACGTTGAATTTTTTCTATCATAATATTATACAACGACTCCCGTGGACCCCAGACTATTGCATTATATTCTAATTTACTACGCACATAAGTATTGTATATTTGTATTATAACTTGAGTGTTCTTAAATTGTGAAGATATTCTGATGATGAAACCAAGGCATTTATTAGCGTCTTTGCATATTTTAAGTATCTGGTCATGAAAATTTAATTTGTTATCCATTGTTACTCCCAAATCCTTGATTGAGGGAACACGTTCCATTGGGGCGCCTGCAAGATGATATGTATTTGTAATCGGATTACGGGATCGAGAAAAAGTGATAGTTTTACATTTGGAATTATTAAATGATAACTTGTTTTTTAGACTCCACTTAACTACAGCGTCAATATCATGTTGTAGGGCCAAACAATCCTTAGCTTCATTTACAGAAAGGTACAGTTTGAGATCATCGGCAAACATCAGACATTTTGCATTTAATATAACATTAGGTAAATCATTGATCATTATCAGAAATTGCATAGGACCTAAGGTACTACCCTGACTGACCCCTGATCGAGTATAATATTCTTCCGATTTATATCCTTCTACCTTAACAAACTGCTTACGATCTTTTAAGTAATCTGCCATAATATCAATATAATATAATATGCAATAATATCTTAGTACTGTAATACTTGTGAATAACTATTATTCACATAATTTTGTTATACCCAACAATATTATTATCATTAATATATATTTTTAATGTAAAATAATGTCCTAGGTAAAGGTAAAACAATCAATAAGGTTAACTTTTGAAATAAAATACATAATTTACTTATGAGATCAGTTATTATATTTAAAAATAATCAACATATTAACAACAAAACAATATTATTATAGGTAAACACAACACATACTAACAAAAAATATAACAATCTGGACCAAAATTACAGACTCTCCTAATAAAGATACCTTATCTAATATCAGCACAGTTCTCTTTGTGCCAACTCTGCTCTAGCTTTAGCTTCTCTTAGGTTTTCTTTCAATATCTCCACTTCTAATGAATGCTTTTCTTCTTCAAATTTTTTTCTCATACTGTGTACTTCTTCGGCCCTTTTCTCTCTACTTAAGTGCTCACGTTTTAAAATTTGCACCCTTAATTTTTTTTCATTAAATGAGTAATTGAAGGCATGATGTGTTGCTGGTGGGAAGTCAGTTTGTGGTGACATCGGAGTGGTTTGTGGGTCATTTTGTGGTGGAGATGTTGGTGGTAGCAGACAAGATGTGGATGGTCCTATTATATTGGTGTTTGCAGGTGCAGATAATTGTTCTGGGTTATAAATGAGAGGTGTGGATACTTCTGGCTGGGTTTGGTATATTTCTGTAACATAATATAATAGATATTATTAGAAATACATGTTATTTCATGTAATTTAACAAATAATCTAATCTATATACATATTTAAAAATGAGTCTATATGCCTGTATGACAATATGAATTCTGACCAATATATTAACTTACATTGAACATATTGATCAGGAAGAAAGCTGAGCTTTACAAAATAGCCTCACCATGTAAATAACACTCATACAAAAGTATGACACTATTTCTTTAAAACCACACAGAAGTAAATGGCAGTCTGTATTATCTACCTCCTAGGAAGGCAGGCATTGGCATGAGATTATATGTACATGTAGGTATCTGTCTCCTAATACTCACCTAGAGTATCAGAGTCAAGAGCGTTTGGTATCTCTACTAGGAGAGCTGGTGCAATTTCTGCAATATTTGCATCGATTACAGCATCAGGACAAGGACCTCCTCCACCTGTGGCCAATCTGTGCTGTCGTTCTCTTGTAAGAGAGTCCCTATGGCGTGTTTTGAGGTTGGTCCAAAGGCGGCGTAATTGTTCTCCTGTAGCCTGCAGCATAAGCAGAAAGACAAAGATATAGGAATATTTACTTATGACAAATTACATTTAAAAACACAAAATATACTTACTGATTCTGTTACAACAGCTGAGGTATTAAACCTGTCTGCAATATCAACCTAGGCTTGCTTTTTTAAGTTGGCATGTATGTTGTCGGTTTTCTTATTTTCGATTATATGTCTATACGATTTCAAAATTTCTA
The DNA here is from genome assembly GCA_902825455.1 of Arctia plantaginis. Lineage (NCBI taxonomy): Eukaryota > Metazoa > Arthropoda > Insecta > Lepidoptera > Erebidae > Arctia > Arctia plantaginis. The sequence goes on along the minus strand of CADEBD010000322.1, from coordinate 1,331,210 downwards.
AAAGTAGGTTTTTCTCCTGAAAGACAATAAATTTGTATTATAACATTTTATAAAACGTACAAATGTACAAAAGGAAACTAAACAAGAGACCGAAATCAATGCTTGGAAAACACACAGAAACTTTTGTACCTAAATGAATTTAGACTGAAGGTGCAAGCCACAATCTTGTTTTTAACCAATATTCTTAATTCGCTGTTCAGTGGTTCAATTAATATAATAATTCAATTCACTTCTATGAAAGTAAAAGTAACATCGGAGGCTGGTCTATTTATGTAATTTTAAATGAGCATTTTAATTCATTCATATTTTATACATACCTGTGTTATAAAGTTCTTCTTTTTCCCACTTGACATATTAAATTACTTGTTTAAATTAAAATCAATTTCAACTTGGGTTTATGATAAAAGTGTAATATATTAAATAATTTAAATCGTAAATCAAATATATAATTTAAGTTGAACTCGACTCAAAAATGAGTGACAAGTGCTGGTGGTAAATAATTTGCACGTTCCGTTACAGTTTACAGTTAACTATATTTAATATACCATAAATTATATATACATACAATCCTATTTATTATATTTTATTTGAGGCAGGCAACAAGATTAATGAGTTTACATGGTTACTTGCCAATAGTAGGTATAAAGTATTCAAATTCACAGTAATTATGTGTGTTTGAGATAATTATTTTTTAAATTAACTGCGTGGAACGGAGTAAAAAGTTTCATCATGTGGAAATGTAATTGAGAACAGACTGTAAGTTCAAATCAATTCTTGAAACTAGTTTCAACTGAGTAAAACTTAAAACGCGTTCTATAATAAGATCGATACTTAAGTTTTGATCTCCACTTAAAACTAGTTTCAGGCAATCAGAGTTCAACCAATACTTGAGACGTCTTTTAAAATACGGGCCTAAGTGTTCTTTGTGTCCGTTTTATGTATGTTTGTTAAGTCCCCCGTGACACAGGAATATATTCCTAATGCGGGCGTTGTCTATAAAAACAAAAAAATATGTGATACTAACATTCGTGAATACAGAGTTGTGAATTTTAAGGCGGTTTCACATTATGCGAGGCATACGAGCGCATTGCGTGCAAAGCCTACCTTCATTGTATATTCATAAAGTGCGCACGCGCTACTTGAGTGCGTGACGGCGTATGTCGGTAATGTTCCTCGAATAAGTGTCCAGTGCAAACAGTCTATGCTTGTATGGACGTTTGTAAGGCCATTTCGTCAGTCTATCTTCAGTTGGTTTTATTTAGCTTTCCCTGTTTGTTGTTATTTCGGGTCAAATTTAGGGATCAAAATTTTACTTCTTTCATGTTGATAGATTAATCAGATATTTGGTAGACTATTAGTTATTATAAGAAGGCAATTGAATATTGCTGGTTAAATTGCAACAAATATTCAAACGAACTTCACGAATACACCATTTAAAATTACAAATCAAAAATGTACGAACTAAATACTAAAACTTAAGAAAACATTTAAAATCAAACGGTTCATTTGAAAATAAATGTAATAATAATTATGTCCGTGTGGTGACGGATTAAGAATACGGAGTGTCATCACCCCTGTTCATCCCGTGGGTGTCGTAAGACAACTATGGGAGCAAACTGCGCAGGACAACAGCACTGCAAAGAGAAGGAAAACTTGAAACAAACCGTATACCATCCCGTCTGGGGACGTGGTATAGTAGGAGAGGTTCTAAGGAGAGGCCTATGTCCAGCAGTAGACTGTTAAAGGCTGTTGATGATGATAATTATATTAAACCTAAACTAATACTTTATGTTTTAAAATCTAAAATATAATTAGGTAGATCTTAAGTACACTTAAGATCACACAGTAGATTTTAAGTCACACCACTCTTCTCTCATTCTAAGGCAGTCATTATTTCTCATTATTCAAAATCGTCGAGCATGTGAAATATCTATTAACAGCCAACCGTTCATAAATGCTATTTAAATATTTACTTGCGTTACTTTACATCCCGTTTTAAATGGCAAAATATGTTTCCGCCTTTAAATTATGTTGGAGACAAATTTGAGTCTCATTTGCTTCTTATGACACCTTTAACAAATTGCATTAGTTCAAGGTGAACTGCATTAAGTAAAATCGCGTTGTTTAACATTATACGTGGGTAGTGGAAAATTTGTTACTTGTTTATTTATTTATTAAGGCATATTTACAGAATAAACACAGACATTCATTTACATAATTATTTCAAACTAAGTTCACGTGCTACTCTAATTACAAATATGCACAGCATTCACATATAGACAACATAATAATTATAAAAAATCAAAATAGCAACTTTACCATACAACTAAAACTTAACTAAAAGCACTACTTCACGAGATCAGCAGACTAGATTATACTGGTAATGTTTATCAGATTTTTTTTGGTTATAACTCATATTTTATTCCGCCGCTACTTTGTTTACCTTATACGGTGTTTAAAGATATAATAATTCATAGAAATTCGTACTAAACATAATATATTGTTTATTTTACTATTTAATATTAGGTCTTTACCTATGAAGTTAGAAGTGAAATCTGTTGGGGCAAGGGCCGGTGAGTACATTGGGTGACGGAGAGCTTCCAGCTGTAACTCTTGTAGCTTTGCGATGGTCTTTTGTAAAGTGTGAGCTCATGCGTTGTCGTGGAAAAGCAATGGGAAAGAGCGTTCTCCATTATTGTTTGCAATTCTAGGCAATAGACATCTGCCGTTATAAAAATCCGGCACTGGTCCACCAGACAGTCACCATCATCTTCCTATGGGTAATCTGTTTTTAGTGCTCTGATTAGGTGCTGTACCTGGGTCCACCCACTGAGACGAACGCTTACGGTTGTCGTACAGGAACCACTTTTCATCGCAGGTAACAATTTGTTTCAGAATTCCCTATTTTCTGTGTCGATTCAGTAGTGCTATGCATGGTTCGACGCGTGTCTCGCTGATGGTCGCTTAGTTCGTGGGACACCCACTTATCAAGGTTTTTTATCTTTCCTTCCTTTCTTTATCTTTTCTTTTATTGTTTGACACTGACTCCAAAGTCCGCTCCACTCCACTCCAGAGTTGGATCCGCTTCTACTATCCCCTGCAATTCGTCGTTGTCGACTAGAGTTACCGGCCACTGCGAGGCTCTCCAACTCAACATTTCCAGATCTAAAACGATTGAACCAATAATGGTCTGTGTTAATACCAACAGGGTTAGGCCCGTACACGTCGTTAATGTTTCGTGTTGTTTGCGTAGCGATATTTCTAAGTAGGAACTCACATTCGAAAATTTTATGAATTTTCAGTTTATCTCTTCGATCAATAATAGTACTATTATTACCGAAGGTTTATCCATGGCGTCAAAAACTACCTCAATTTCACGAAAACAAAACATTAAACAAAAGAGCGTACTCCTTCCTAAAAGACCTGCAACGCTTTTGTGACTCCTGAGTTGTAGACGTTCACTTTCCATCAGGTGACCCGTCTGCTCGTCTGCCCCCTCTAACATAAAAATAAACTATCTAAAAGAAATCACTTTATTTTAAATTAAAATAACCTGGCTTCTGAATAAAATTTATTTGAATTTCGAATTGTATTCCAATCCACAGATAATTAAATCTGAAATTGCTGGTTTCAAAAATCTTCAACTTCATAGGTTTTTTGCTAAAATAAATATCTAAATTTATAAAATATTCGATAATATAGAAATTTCAAATAAATCAAAGTGAGAAATAAGTCAAGTGAAAAATATTATTTTGTACTACAGTCTAGTTAAATATTTACAATAAATAAATATCAACGAATACTTTCTCAATTCTTAAGCGTACTTAAAGTTTCTAAGAAGGAGAGGGGCAGAAAGCTTTTTTTTTTAAATAGCATGCGATATTAATTTAAAAATTATTTGAAAACGGCAATATGAAGTCAAAGTCATACTCTCTTTATTTCATATATATTTTTAAATTGTTTGAAATCGTCTTTATGTAGACAATCTCTGTTTTGTCAAATATGAAGCAAATAAATTTAACAAAAATCGAACCCAAAAAAATGATGATATGCCTATGCCGATCTACAACCGCCCATTTCCATGGGGTTGAGCCTTATGAGAAGAAAGGGCAAACAAACTCATGGCCACTCTTTTGCAATTCACAGATAGATAAATGCCACTATTAAATATACCACAAGATTGTTTTGATGTGTGCCAGTATGTCCGTTATTAAGGACTAAAAGGTAAGAAGACAATGAAGAGAAAACAAGATTAAGAAAAAAAAAGAATAAAAGAGAAAATGAAGTGAAACATAAAAAATAGAAAAAATAATAATATTAAAAAACACACTAGAAGTTTTATATGTTATGGTAACCGAAGAGAAAGAAAAGCACTGATGGAAACATTGAATCTAAACCAGATTGATGTAGGAATTGCGCAGACTATTCTATCACTACCAATATCTGAGACTGCAAAACAGTTGTGTATTAGCGGTTCAATGTTTTCATAGTGACGCGTAAATTGTAAAGTATACATGTAGAAGATACAATGGGGTTGACATGTCCACATAGACAAAAACCCCTTATCAACAACAGATTTAAAAAAAAAAATATGTTATGGTACCAAATTCAAATGACGCTCTATCTAAACATATAAAATTACTTGCCCTAACTGAGTGATTCAACAACGCAGAGCCGGACCCAGTTGGGTTACAAACTTAATTTTTTTTGGCAGCAATTCTTTGTATATTGTAAGTTCCCACTAAGAAAAGAATTTTGAAAATTTGACTTCTAAGGGGGTTTAATAAAGGGTGAACAGTTGTATGGAAGTTCATCATATTCAAAGTTAGAGTTTAGAGACACGAAGTAAATAATAATCACGCGAACGGAGCCGTAGGCAAAAGCAATACTATAAAAAGGTTGATTTTCGACTGTCGGTGATAGCCAATCGTCATTGAACGACATTAATTTATTCATCCCGTGGGTGCCGTACGAGCCGATTAAGGGAAAAAATTACGCAGAACAACAGCACTGCAGAGAGAAGGAAAACTTGACACAAACCCTATACCAAACCGTCTGGCCAGCGTGGTATACCTAGTAGGCCAAAACCTCCTTTCTAAGGAGAGGCTTATGTCCAGCAGTGGACTATTAAAGGCTGTTGATGATGATACATAAAAATTGGAAACAACTTTACTTTTACATAGTTCAATCAAGGAATTCAGTTAATAAACATGTTTTACAATATTAAATTGACTTGCGAATAAAAGTAGCCGTGTAAAGTAGAAAAAGAAACCAATTAATAATTAACCGACAAAAGCGTTCGTTTGTTAATGGTTCTGAAAATCAAAATATTAATACTCGTAGAAAGAGATTAAAAATAATTAAAAGTAAATAAATTTTGTATCGAAAATAAAATACTCGCTGTCACGAAAATATATGAATCACCAAAACTGTGTTCAATAAAAAATGTTTTTCATTTCATTAAGAAATATCGGTATTCCTTTTTTATTGGTACACGTGACATTAGAAAATTACAAAAAAAAACATTACAAAAGTTAGCGAAGAAATTACTAAGAAGAAAGAAAAAAGTTTAGCTAATTAACTATTCTTTTTCATACTTCTTAGGTTCATTCACGACAAACTATTGTTAACAATACTTTTTTACAATTATTGCTTTGTTCATTTTTATTTGCAATATAAAAAATATAAATAAATATCGTGTAATATTCATCTCGAGTCAATATTCCACGTCAAGAATTTGTAAATAGATGTTGCTTGTTTTGTACATCATCATTTGCCTGATATCCGAGTGTAATTAGCAATTTAACAACTAATTTAGTAATTTAAATTACTGATAAAATACAAAAAAATATCTAGGTATATAAATAAAAATGAAACGCCAAATATGTTGCTAAACTAAAAGCTAGCAAAAAAAAATATATTTTTGCATATTTTTGTTAAGGCGTCACTACTGCCTCTGCCTCTGTGCGTGGCATTTTGTACATTACTGCTTCTGTGCGTGGCATTTTGTACATTACTGCTTCTGTGCGTGGCATTTTGTACATTACTGCTTCTGTGCGTGACATTTTGTACATTACTGCTTCTGTGCGTGGCATTTTGTACATTACTGCTTCTGTGCGTGGCATTTTGTACATTACTGCCTCTGTGCGTGGCATTTTGTACATTACTGCTTCTGTGCGTGGCATTTTGTACATTACTGCTTCTGTGCGTGGCATTTTGTACATTACTGCCTCTGTGCGTGGCATTTTGTACATTACTGCTTCTGTGCGTGGCATTTTGTACATTACTGCCTCTGTGCGTGGCATTTTGTACATTACTGCTTCTGTGCGTGGCATTTTGTACATTACTGCTTCTGTGCGTGGCATTTTGTACATTACTGCTTCTGTGCGTGGCATTTTGTACATTACTGCTTCTGTGCGTGGCATTTTGTACATTACTGCTTCTGTGCGTGGCATTTTGTACATTACTGCCTCTGTGCGTGGCATTTTGTACATTACTGCTTCTGTGCGTGGCATTTTGTACATTACTGCTTCTGTGCGTGGCATTTTGTACATTACTGCTTCTGTGCGTGGCATTTTGTACATTACTGCTTCTGTGCGTGGCATTTTGTACATTACTGCTTCTGTGCGTGGCATTTTGTACATTACTGCCTCTGTGCGTGGCATTTTGTACATTACTGCTTCTGTGCGTGGCATTTTGTACATTACTGCTTCTGTGCGTGGCATTTTGTACATTACTGCCTCTGTGCGTGGCATTTTGTTAGTTTTTTTTAATTTTTGTTTCTCTCAAACACCACAGACCTATAACTTTTAACAAAACGAAGTTAATAATAAAAACAGTCTACAAAGATTTATGTAGTACAGCTTTAGCTTTAATTTTTATTACTTTTATATTTATTTAACTTTTAAGACTACATCGGTCACATTCTATTATTCGTTTATAAATAAAGTATGGACATTACACAACCCATTCTCATCAGTATCGTCTTCTTGCTTTTTTGCAAATTTCTTTAAACTATCATATACACAGTCTTCCTAAGGAGAGGCTTATGTCCAACAGTGGACTATTAAAGGCTGTTGATGATAGTCTATAGACAAAAACAAATTAGTCAAATAGTTTCAGGTAAATTCAAATGGTACTATTACAGACTTCACATTACTGTAAATCAGAAGGATCCACAATAATCCATAAATACCAAGCCCCAGACAAAATTTAACCGTGTTGAAATTAGTAAACTGATTGTCTTTGAAAAATTATAAATCAACTTCTTGAAAATAGAATCACTAATTATGTCAGACTTTAAAACTATACCTACATAAAAACTTATAATTTTGTACGCTTCTGCATGATTCATAATACATATACGATACACTAAAGTTCTTGCAATTGCGACTTAGAATGTAAATGACCCGAATTTGAGAAAATGTCATACCAGATCGACTGCACGAATGGCGTAGTGGTTTAAGCGGTCGCCACGTCGCTTCCTACTGCGCCGAGTGTTGTGGGTTCAAACCCCACATGGGATAACACTTTGTGTGATCTACAAATTGTTGTTCTAAGTCTAGGTGTACTGTGTGTCGGTTTCATGTATGTTTGTAGCACACATCAATCACACTTTTGCTCTCACTCGAATCTTTTAAATGGACTGGTCATTTTCAGCCTCCAACATTTCTTATTTTACAAGACTTTCTTTGTCATATAAATATTAATCTTAATGTATAATCTCCTAATCTATGCAAATAAAATAAATAAAATTGAAGTGTCTGTTCGTAGTGTCGAAATTATAGGTTTTTTAATGCTCACACGGTTATTTGCACGATACCTATGCCTAAATTTTTTTTTGTCTGTCTGTCTGTCTAGTGCCGGGTAATCTTCTAAACGGTTGGACCGATTTCGATAATATTTTATCACCAGGTAGCTGTCTACATAATGAATAACTTAGGCTATTTTTCCTCTCAGAAAAACGCTTCAAAATTTTGCCCCGTCCAGGCATCGAACCCACTAAGTCAGCGCTTTTCAAATTGCACGTGAACGAAGTCGCGCGTACCAGCTAGTACATTAATTTACTAAGAAAGACATAACATAATCAATGCCAGTTACTTCAGTTACAACTTTTTTTTTTTTTTTTTTTCCAAAATCGAAGTGAGCAACATTGTTCATTTTTTTTTTAAGCGAGCAACATTGTAAATTGAGAGTGTATGTAGTAAGAGTGGTTAGTACAGACTGTCACAAGACTTACTCGCAGGAATTTAGAGCCGACATCAGCCTTTACATTGTAACATTAACGGTTCGTCGGTCGGTGGGATCTCTTAGTGAGGGTAAGGTTTAAAGCACTTTAATGTGTTACAACAGAGATCTAATGTCCCGTGTCGTCACACATTCACGTGACGTGAATTTAAGCTCTTATGTTATTAAAGCTCTCTGAAAAAAATCCTTTTCAAAATGAATACAGAGTTGTATAGTATATATATGACTGCCTAGATGGTGCAGTGGTAGCGTATGTGACTGCTGTGCTGCTGTATTGGGTTCGTTTTCCGGGTCAGACCAAATGTTAGTATTATTTGTAAATATTTGTTTCGGAGTTTGGATGTTTTCTATGTATATATTTATAAAACACACGTATATGTACGAGTATAAGTATTCTTTCAGTCAATCTAGCTCTCATAGTAAAAGCTCTGCTTAGTTTGAAACTAGATGGCGTTGTGTGTCACATGTCCGATAAAATTGTCACAAATTTTTTTATTACTATATATATATATATATATATATATATATATATATCGAAGCAACTACAAACTACCTCACTTAATAAAAATAAATTCTCGATTCGATTCTAATGGATTATAATTGAAGTTTTGATAGTTAGTGTTAAGAAATAACCAGAAGAATCATATTATCTAAACACAACAAGCAAACACAACACTTAACCTAACAACATGTAAACACGTGCGCGAACAATGTGTCCTATAAAAACGAGATACATTGCTCGTACTCGACCATTCTCGCTCGAGCCGTCGGTACTTTGTATACATCTTTAATTGGATTTACTTTTCGTCGTTGTTATTTACTACTACTTGCTTTATAAAGAAAAACCACGACAATCTAAAGCTGACTTCACTCTATTTAAAAGCAAACCAGACACCAAAACAATGTTATGGTATATTTAATAATGCCATTGTATCTATCTGTAAATTGCAAAAGAGTGGATATGAGTTTGTTTGCCCTTTCTTCTGATAAAGCTCAACACGGACGGTTGTAGATCGGCACAGACATATCATAGATTTTGTATAAGTTTTTTTTTTTTTTTTTAATTGCTTACTATTTGACAAAACAGAGAATATTGCTATTGTGTGTATTGTTCTATAAATTTAAAGTCTACACAAAAGACGTCAACAATTTTATTTTCATGAATGAAATATCTGTAAAGTTATTAAAGTAATTATAAAATATTTAAGTCCTATAGGGAACCACCCTTTCACTAAAACCGCTAAAAATAGTATATTGATGATTTTTTTCTATTGTTTTGTAATATAATTCCATTGACTATAAAAAAAAAAAATGGTCTTTCATTTATAAATTATTAGAATAGTGTTTCCATATTATTTTCTGGAGTCTTAACTTGCCTACAGAAACAATATTTTACTAGTTAATATTTAGTAAGAAGCTCAATTATACGTATACCATCGTAGATAATACGTATATCCCGTGTGTGAGATGCCTCAAGTAATAAATTACAATTCATCTTCAATGGATATTACAAAAAAATAGTGGTCTTTGAATAAGTAAATGAGTAGTTTTATAGTTCCTAAATATCTGTGCCTGTCAATATTGACAAATTACTTGACAAGGTCAAATAGGTCAATGTATAATACGCTGAAATCACGCGATAATTTTTTTTACGCGCGTTGGGTGTAGCTGCTTCTATCACGTTGTTTATGAGTTTCCTTTTTTTTGCGTTTTAAAACCTCCCAGGCTGTCACTCACCGGGACTTGTAATAAGGCAGTGTGTCAGATTAGGACCGAATAATAATAATAACAGCATACTTGCAAAAAAAAAATACATACTAAATATAATAATAATGTGTGTAGTAGTGTCCACCTAAATAGGCTACAGATTAGCATGTGAAAAGGTGGTACAGTGCCGATCCCCTTGACAGTTGCAGAGAATTTTATGGCACGATTTAAAACGTTAAAAAGTGAGTGAGAATGTGTTTGTGTGAGGGTGTGTTTCTGTGTGTGGTGAGTTTATGTATGCGAGTATGAGTGAAGTAAAACCACACGGTGTGCTACATTGCGCCTTAAATGTTATATGCCTTTTACACGGTGGGCAAGCCTTGACAAGTGTCCAGAAGCACTCTTGGCTCGGCTTGTCATCGATCGGGACTATAGTCCATCAACGTCGTGCGCGACCATCCTGCGGGGTGACAGACGGTGGCGGGGACGAGGTACTCAAGATGTCAGCGGGTAGCGGGTGATGTAGCGGGGAAGGGACACACTTCTCTTCGTGTGTAGCCGTGTGCTAGAATGACGCGCTACCTCGCCCCGTCTGTCACCCCGCGGGACGGTTGCGCACGAGATTGCCGGGTTATAGAGTCGATGTCTACGCGCACCCACGGCCGGGTCTGTCCGGGAGAGGTTGCGACGTGCGGGGCGCAACGAGGGACATCGCGAATGAGGATCGCCGCCGGCACTCGGCTTCTAACCAGCTGCGACTGCGCATACAGTTATTATTTCACATCACATCATCATGTCAACAGCCTTTAATAGTCCTCAGAAAACTCTCCTTAGAAAGAAGGTTTTGGCCTACTAAAGTTATTATTAATCGGTCTATTAATCAAGACATTAAATTACGTGTCGAGTATTTTAGAAACGAAGTTTTATTTGACCGTAGCCCAGCTAAGACACGATTTAACAGTCGGATTTTTGAGGATAAATCAAAGGAAGCTTGCGGCTAGCGTTTGTATTGTATTTACATGTTGGCGCGTGCTCGTTCTCCACTGCTCAATTTGATATTATTGTTGTATGTTTGATATTATTATTATTGAGCAGTCGGGAATCAACATTAAGTCTCAATGTTTTACTTGTTAAGCAGTTTAATTGAGCAGTAGGGCTCGAAGCTTTTGTTTTAGTTTAGTGCCGCTATTTATATGTTGTATAAAAATCGGTCCACGTCTGATATGTTTGTCTGTCCGGAACACACTTGCAAGTGTGTAAATGACATCCAATCGTTTGTAAAGGATTGGAGCTGGTGGACGTTTGTCAAACCTTGGCACGGATGTAAACTAGACATTACGAATCTGGAAAGAGCTTTTAGTAAGACATCCAGACCCTGCCCTGCCCGCAACCACACTATTTAGTACTTGGTATTTATTTGTTTGTTTGAGAAGACTTGTTTAAATCATATTATTGACTGGCTTTTTAGCTTAATGGTAATTTTTACAGAGGAATGGTTAGAGTTTGGAGGTTATGACATTGTAATAAGTACGGTTATTCGTTTTGTATGTATTTATAACGAGTATATTTGTCAATAGTCTGAGTAATCTGCTCTGCCTAGGTCTCTGGTGCTTTTCGTGTGCTCTTTACATTACTGTACTTTTGCCAACATTTGTATTCTCCTATGTAAGAAAGGATTAACTTAATCATAGGATAGTTGGCGCTCCACTACTGTTCGCTTTTCGAGACACTTTTTGCCCACACAACCAATCTGTGGAACGGGTTATCGTCTGCGGTATTTTCGGACCGATACGACCTTCAAACCTTCAAGAAAAGAGCGTACTCCTTCCTTAAGGGTCGGCAACGCGTTTGTGACGCCTGAGTTGCAGACGTTACTTTCTATCAGGTGACCCGTCTGCTCGTCTGCACCCTCTAACTTAAAGAAAACCCACGGGGGATATTATTTTTGTCCATTCTGCCCTACCATAACTTCACCGTTTACAACATCAATCTTGTCGAAGAGAAACTTTTGCACAGTTTGACGCGATACGCGAGTTGTCTAAAATTGACGTATTTATCACTTGGTTTTGGAAACTTAAACAAAAGATAATTCACTAACAAACTTTAAAAAAAAAATTGCATCTCTTTAAAGAATAAAATACATACGTAAATATTACGTAATATTTACATAACTTTAATCACATCAGCCTTTAACAGTCCACTGCTGGACATAAGCCTTTCCATAGAAAGGAGGTTTTGACCTACTATGCCACGCTGGCTAGACGGGTTGATAAGGGTGTGTATCAAGTTTTCCTTCTACCTACAGTCCTGTTGTTCTGCGTAGTTTCTTCCCTTAGTCGCCTCTTACGACACCCACGGGATGAATAGGGGTGGTGACACTCTGTATTCTTTATCCGTCACCACGCGGACCGTTTAATAGTCAACAGAAAAATCTTTTTTTTTAAATCTATACATATACAATAACTTGGCCTGAATGACTGACTAATTCATCAATACAGAACCTAAACCGAGGGGGCTGCAAACTTGAAATTTTCGCAGCTTTTCAGATTGTAAGCACAAACTAAGAACGGGTTTTTGTAAATAAAGCCAGAACAGGGTCGCTGGTATTTTAAAACTTTGTAAAATAGATTCACAAGTTTAAAAAATATTTTTCCTAATATAATGGATATTGCCCTTGCCAGTAAAATTTATTCCTTTTGAGAGACGCAGGCAAAGCAGGTCAGCTAGTTTGGTATAAACTGCAGCTGATCAACTGTACCATTGTGTTTGCGAACACAAGTTCGACGTTATCGAGTTGTCGCGTTTGGAAACTTGAGGAACTGTGTACTGTGATGTCGTCCTTGTTGGTTTAATGAGTAACTTCGAATCTTAGTTTCAATTCACTTATAACTCATTAATTAAATAAATAAATCTTGATAATTAATTTTAATTTACTTCTATTTGTCTCCTTCAATTGAGACTTTTATGTTAAACTATCTGGTACCTGCGACTTTGTTCGCGTGAAATTTAAAAAGTGCTTGCTGCCTTAGTAGTTCGATTCCCGGACCGGGCAAAATTTTATAGGAGACGAAAAATTGCCTAAGTTACTTCTTACAAAGACAGCTACTTGGTAGTAAAATATTATCAAATCGTCAAGCCGTTTTAAAGATCACCCGTAACAAACAGACAGTCAGACAGACAAAAAAATATTTGAGCTGATTTTCATTGATGATCATGAAAGAAACCCTTTATTTAACCGACTTCAAAAAAAGGAGGAGGTTCTCAATTCGACTGTATTTTTTTTTTTTTTTTTTTTGTGTATTTGTTACGCGATTACTCCGGCAATTATAAACCGATTTGAATAATTCTTTTTTTATTTGGTAGGTCATACGTCAGAGGTGGTCCCATTGTCACCAGGTCAGGATCTGATGATGGGATCCTGGGGAAATCTAGGGAAACCCTCAAATTTTGTAGGCATATACACTGTTTATCAGAAATTATCTTAATCTATGTAGATTTTTGCATCTAATGGTCACCATCTGATGTTGCTGAGCTGATGATGAAGCTGATGATGAATGGTTTAGGAGTATGGGATCTCTGTAACAAAATTATGTAATACCATCGAATTTGAATGTGTTTGAGTCTAATTAATAGGGACTCCGATCCTATGTGATATTCAGGGTCTGATGATGGAGACGGTAAATAGCCATGGGAACTCTGTAATAAAATAAAGCAATTCCGCCGTGTTTGTGCTCATTTGATTCGTCTCGACTAGGAGCTTCATGCTAGTCGATTTTTAACCAACATCAAAAAAGGAGGGTTTTTGATTCGACAGTATGTTTTCTTTTTAACCGACTTCTAAAACACAAAAGAGGAGGTTCTCAATTCGTCTGTATTTTTTTTTTATGTATGTTTGTTACGCGATTTCTCCGTCAATTGTGGACCGATTTTCAAAATTCTTTTTGTAATCGAAAGGGTATGCTCCCGAATTGGTCCCATTACCACCAATTCAGGATCTGATGATGGGATCCTAGAGAAATCGAGGGAAACCCTCACAATTATCGGGAATTTGACAGCCCCGACAACGTGTTTTAGCTACGAGTATTTCTTTAAAACCATGGCAACCGTCAGAGACTGCGCGATGTGATGCGCAGAGAACTTGCAGTATTTATGTCACCACAGTAATTTTCGTTGTATTAATAAGAAGAAAAGGTTGAAATTTTGTATTTTATCTTGTTAAAATAATTCGGATAGACGTTTTGTTGCTATGGATGGCATCGCATTTCGTTTGTAAGTAATTTTATACTTAATTTATTAAAATAGTTCTGGAAAAAACTCTTAAATTTTTTGTGGGTCAACTAGGTTAATTTCTAACATACCAGTATTAACCCTTTCAGTTGGAACTCCTTCTATAAAATATTGAGCATATTTGTTGAGTAGTCTCACTAAAGCTTCCCTATCTTCACCTTCGAGGTCAGTGTCAATTGAATCGGAAGTTATTTTGTTCGGTTGCAACTCACAAGAATTTGACTGTTTCTTAGAAAAGAATTTAAGCTGATCTTGATCAGTTTGGACGCCAATGTAGGAGAGGCCTATGTCCAGCAGTAATTTAATATAATATTTAATATAATCTAACAAACTACAGTTTGTTACTATACATTACGATACGTAGTGTTTTAAATATCGTACTTATCTACTCATTACAAACATATCCTACACTAAAAATGGTAAAATAAACCCTTTTAAAAAAAAAGTTGAACCGACTTCAAAAAACACCGACAAAGAGCACTAAAAATTAAAAAATAATTACAAATCTAAGTAAAAAACTATAATAAGTACCCTCAATGTAACAGGTAACATTATAATACCAATAGTCCCTTCTAGTCTGTTTGAAGTCGGTGCCAAGCTCGATGCACAATAAGTAAAACTGGTCTATGTCAGCTTTATATTAGCACAATGAAAAATTAAGAATTCAAAATAATTCTAATGAAACATCGAAGATTTTGTTAATTAATAAAGACCACCCAGATCAATTACGTGCGCAAACGTATCAACTCCTTATTAAAGCATTCAAAATAATAATATAATTGGAGATGTGCGTCCACTTTAGCTCGTTCAACTTGTTTTGCGCAGCATGAAGACTGTTGCAGCTGCCGCGCTACATTCTATCAAGCACCTATTTGGCTTGGCACCGACTTCAAACCGACTAGAAGGGACTATTGGTATTATAATGTTACCTGTTACATTGAGGGTACTTATTATAGTTTTTTACTTAGATTTGTAATTATTTTTTAATTTTTAGTGCTCTTTGTCGGTGTTTTTGAAGTCGGTTCAACTTTTTTTTTAAAAGGGTTTTTTGATATTATAAACGCACTTCAGTTTTATTTATTTGTATATATAGTAGTAGTTAATAGAATTTTTTTGTGATTTTTTTGTTAAATATAATAATAACACTAGTTTACACGGTTTTCATACCCCAGCTGAAAGTTGTTATTTTGTTATTCATTTAGGTAGAATTATTGAGAAAAAATAATAAAAAAATTCGGTCACGTCTGGTTTAATAAATATTTATTAACTTAACTGAAATACATAATTTTGGTATTAATACTAAAAAAAAATTAAAAATGACTAATTTTTGCCTTCTTTTTATAGCTATTTGAATCAGTTTCTCTTATAATGGACCAACAGTAATCTCCTAACATGTTTTCATCCCAAAATCCTTAATGTCTTTCTTCAAAACCTTTAAATCTTGGTGAAAACGTTCCCCTTGTTCGTCACTCATACTTCCTAAGTTTTTAGGGAAAAAACTTAGATGCGAGTGCAGTAAATGAATCTTTAATGACATGTTTACTCCCATCTTTTGAAAATTTTCCAATAAATCGGTAACAATTTCTTTGTAATTTTCACTTTTTTTGCTTCCCAAAAAATTTTCCACAACCATTTTGAATGACTTCCAAGCAGATTTTTCATTAACAGATAAAAGGCTTTCAAACTGAGAATCTTTCATAATTTTACGGATTTGTGGGCCAACAAATATACCCTCTTTCAGTTTTCCTTCTGTAATGTTTGGAAAGATTTTTGTAAATACCGGAAAGCATCACTGTTTTTGTCAAGCGCCTTCACAAAATTTTTCATGAGCCCCAATTTGATGTGTAAAGGGGGTAGAGTGACGTTATTGGGATCTACCAACAGCTCGTGTTGAATGTTCATTTTGCCCGGAATATACTCATTCCGAATAGGCCATTCTTTTCTTACATAATGATGTTGTTTCGCTCTACTGTCCCACAAACAAAGGAAACAACAGTATTTTGTGTAACCACCCTGCAATCCCAATAACATACCGATGACCTTTAGGTCGCCGCACAGTTTCCATTGGTGTTCTTTATACTTTATTAAATTAATTAAAATACGCATCGTTTCATAGCTCTCTTTACAATTCACTGCGTGTCTTATTGGTATGGACGGTTTTTTATTACCATTATGTAATAAAACAGCTTTTAGACTATATTTCGAAGAGTCTATGAATAAGCGCCACTCTGTTTTATCATAGTTTTGATTCATTGCTTCAAAAAGTCCCGGGATATCAGTACAATAACAATATTCACCTTCTTTTTTGAAAAATTCTGAGTAAACTTTGCTTCTGTTTCTGAAAAACGTAACTTTTGTGCCTGGTAGTAATAAGTTCCACTGTTGTAAGCGGGAACCAAGACGCTCTGCTTTAGATCTTGATAATTGTAAATCTCTTGTAAGATCATTTAATTCGGCTTGGTTAATTAAATGTGGAATCTTTTCTTGAAGTGAGAACTCGTCAGAATCACTAGAAATCGATTTGAATTCAACATCACTTTCATTGTCATCTAGTATATTTGCACTCGAATTACCAGGACAAACTGGATGTGGTAGATCTTTCGAATGTAATATGGGCTTAGTAACAGACGGAACATCGGCATATATAATACTTGCCTTATTTTTTTTATTATATCCCAATGTCTTCGTAACACAAAAGTAACAATCATTTTCATGATTACTAGGTTCTCTCCATAGCATTGGTGAACCAAATGGAAGGTGAACGTTTTAGTAAGACGATTCTACAGCTTTCGCAAAACACATGAGGAAGCCACTTTTTATCTTGATTTGCAACGGGAAATCCAAAATAATGAAGATATGCACTTTTTAACGAATCTACAATGGGTCTTCTCTTTTTTGAAAATATAAACTGTCCACAAACATAACAAAAACGATCAGAACTTTGTTTACACTTTCTACTCGACATTTTAAATCAATCCGAAACAAGATAATTGTCGTTTGAAGCGAACGAATAAACAATAAACTGTCGTCACCACGTTAGGTAGTTAAAAAATAAACATTTGACTGCAGGAAGAAATTGTGACGTGATAAAATATTTTTGCTAACACTTTTAGATTTAAGGAAGGTAGATTAACATATTTAAATACATTTATTTTGGGGTATAAAAAAAAAGTTAAATTTTGTAAACTAGTGTAATAATTAAAAAACAGTGACAGTCCGGGAGTGCCGACAGAAGTGAAAACTTGTTTTTTTTTTGGTTTATAGGAAACATTTTGTTTTTTTGCGATTCGAAATATTTTGACATGAATATATATCTATGTTGTACGTATACTCGTATACACAATATATCTTTATATTATATACTAGCTGAGACCCGCGGTGTTACCCGCGTTTGTTGTTATAACCGCGGGCAACGCCGCGGGGCGAAGCTAGTCTAAAAAAGTAGCCTAAGTTACTCCTTATGTCATCAGCTATCTGCCAGTGAAAGTCCCGTCGAAATCGGTCCAGCCGTTCCAGAGATTACCCGGAACAAACAGACAGATAGACAGACAAAAATTGTAAAACATGTTTTTTTGGCATATGTACCGTGTAAACATACATAAACATTTAGTAAAAAGCGTTTATTTTAATATTACAAACAGACACTCCAATTTTATTTATTTGTATAGATATAGATAGTTCTATTATCTATCATTTTCAACCCAAACTCTACTCTCGTGTAAACGGGACCAATGTATGTAGATACTATTACGAGGCGCGGAGAGATATAATATAATAGGTTGTAAAATTACTGTTTTTTTTAATCGTCACCCATCCATAACCTGACCTTGCTAAGGTTGCTTAACTTTAAAATGTGTTACCTATTCGGCTATCACTTAGCCATGAGCACCTCGCTCGCTTAAAAGCAACGAAGCATGGACACAATCAAAATCAAATTCAAATTCAAGAAAATGGTTTTTGAACACTATTTGCCACTTTAGTTACATTATAATCATCCCTTACTGAATATGTACGTAATGTATTTAATTAAGATAAAGTACCTATCTCAAGTAACAAGGCGAAATAAATTTCTGTTATCAATAAATCTGATATAACCAAAACAGACCACCCCAACAAAGTCCAATCAACTAATTAAAAAGATAAAAGTTATCAGAGTCCAGTGATCCACTTAATAAACAGATAAGTAGTTAATTTGGGAAGGTATGTTTTCACTAATTTTGTTTGTTGCTGGAGTGGAACTAACAATATTAGTTGTGTTCTTTTAGGCTAACCGCTGCTTTTACGTCACTGAAAACCTACACTATTTCAGAAGGTGCGGTCCTATTTGAGATTAGCATAGTAGATTCTTTGAATTACATGAAGTGCTAGCAATTTTAATTAATTTAATACATAATTTTATAAAAAACCAATCTATTAAAAAGAAACAAATAAACTCATTGAAATTGACATAAACATTACAGTAACCTTATATATTTATGTTAATTTAATTCTTTATGCACAAATTATAACTCACTTGTACAATAGCGGACTTAATGCCACAGGCATTTCCTCCCTTTGGGAAATGTCTGAGTAGGTGCACTAGAAATTAAGATTTGTTTTAAAAAGATCATAATTATACTTAATTGAGGAGATGGACATAAACAGAGGGAGTGATATAAATATATATATAAACACACGCTAAAATAAACATACACATTTTAAATGTGAGAGTGAGTTTGTTTGTTATCACTAAACCAATTTTCAAAATTCATACACCAATGGAAAGCTACATTATCAGCGAGTAACATAGACTAATCTCCAGAACTCTTCCGAACACTAATGATCTTTATACGTTGTAATACCATCAAACTTTAACCTGTTCTTCAGATCGAAGATCACATTCAGTGCATTGATGTCTTATAGAGGTTATGTTTTGTTGTCCCACACATTCGACTTTGGCAGAATTGTCGACATCGGCAAAGTTTGCCATACACAAAAAAACATAGGCTAATTTTACCGCGGTAACCGACATACACGCGGGCAGAGCCGAAGGAAAAACCTAGCAATTATTATAATGGCAAAAGTTTGTGAGTGTGTGTTTTTATATGTTTGTTACTTCTTCACTCACAAACGGCTGTACAATTTTGATGTAATTTGGTATGGAGGTAGTTGATACCCTGGATTAACACTTAGGCTACTTTTTATCCCAAAAAAATTATTGTTACCGTCTGATGAGCAAGGAATTGTAAAACTCGAGAAACATCGCGAAGAAAAGCTTGTTCATAATATTTTATTTCGAAATGTTTATCTACACAAGTAAAAACATGTTCCGAAGAACAAAATTTACATACAAATATATTTATATTTCACCACATATTTCTGTATTATTTGTACATTCTATTCAAACATTCACATTGGCCAATATTTTCGAGCCAAAAAACGATAATATTTTATATATATCTACGAGTATACTATATTATAAAGAGGTAGAATTTGTGAGTTCGTATCTTTGTATTTGCTCCGTTGTTTTGTATGTTCGAAGTAATCTCCAGAACTAATGATACGATTTTCTAAATTATTTCTCTGTTAGAATGGTATATTATCCCTGAGTGATATAGAGTGATATAAAACTGAAGAGTTTGTTTGTTCGTTTGGTTGGACTTGCTAATCACAGGAATTCCTGGTTCGAATTAAATAATTATTTCAATGTTGGATAGACCATTTATCGAGGAAGCAGATAAAGATGCACTGTGTAAAATTATGCTGTGACCGATAGGAGCTGAGCATTAGTGAAAAATGTTGCAAAAACTGGGAAAATTGGTTTCTTTTGAGTTGCGCTGGTCAGATAGTACGTGTTATTTGCGCTAACCATTGCATTCTTACTGTTGATATCGACGAGTAGCATGTCTATTTAGAATAACTTATCTTCTTTTTTATGTTTTACTAATACCGTTTATTATGTGTGTATGTAAATGTGTTTTTAGAAAACGGTCCAGATTGCCACATTTAAACAAAATTTAATGTATTTCAGAAGCTTGAACACGTGCTAATAAACTGTGATTTATTAGTTAAAGTTACGTCACGGTACACCTCACACAATACTACTCCGGTTAGTAGCGTTTATTAATATTTTATGTCAACGCATTCTCATGTTTTCTAAACTTGCATTGAGATTAATTAATGAGCTCACTAGTATTTAACAATTAAAAACCAACTTTTCTTTATTAATAATGTTGACTGTACAGATTAGACGAAGTAATAAAGGAATGATTATTTAAAATCAATTAATTCAAGGCAAAGTACTAATAATTTTAATTCAAATCGATTATTCAGATCATTGTGTAAAAAAAAGTAATTAAAATGATTTGACAGGGCATCATTTTATTGACGTATCAAGAAAATCATAAACGATTGTTCTTAAAAGATATTTAGATTCAATTGTTGACAGCAGTGACAACTCATTTGTGACAGCCAGCTGTCACAAGTATCCACTTCAGTATGCAAACTACAAACTAAAATAACTTTTGAACACAAAGTACTAAAAATTTGGCAATTACAACTGTAATTATTGATGATATTACCCGTCAAATAAATACAATAATAATCCCTATCATGTGTCTCATGATAGGGATTATTATTGTATTTTAGCAAGGCGGTACAAAAGTCCCATACATGGCTTCTATTGTCCTTTACCGATCCAAAAACACAACATTTGATTATCTAGTATAGTAATAAATCATTCTATTAACTTTATTACTTTATATCGAGATCAAATTTTAATGCTATTTGCTGTATATTTTTCTTTTATGATTCTTTTACAGTTTTTCACATGAAAACTACAAATGAATTAGTCTATTTACAGTTAATTTGTCCACCCAAAGGTTGTCTGTAGTAAATGTTTATTTAGCGATAAGGAAACAAGAATTTTTAGTAATAATAACCTCCATACAAACCTTCAAGAAAAGGGCGTACTCCTTCTTAAATGGCCGCCAACGTGTGACTCCTGAGTTGCAGACGTTCATGGGCGGCGATGGTCACTTTCCATCAGGTGGCCCGTCTGGTCGTCTGCCATAAAAAAAACATATCTCACACACGGCCATCTGATCCTAAACTAGGCAGAGCCTGCACTACGGTAACCAGACTGCTGTTAAACATACTTATATATTTATAAATACATACATATTATAGATAAATTACACCCAGACACGGAATACAGAATTGTGCTCATCATGTAATTGTTTGTCCTGAGTGGGAATCGAACCCACGACATTATTTCGGCTTAAGATAATGATGTTAAAGAGGTTTGTGCATTTTATGTTCATAACGAAAAGATAAAATGTATCGGCATAAGAATATTTTTCTTTGAACACAGACTTTTAAAATTTAACAATTTATAAGTTTTTCTTAAGGGTAATTCACATTACCCTTAAGAAAAACTTATAAATTGACGGAATAAGAATACGTAATGTCACCACCCCTATTCATCCCGTGGGTGTCGTAAGAGCCGACTAAGGGACCAAACTACGCAGGACAACAGCACTGCAAAGAGAAGGAAAACTTGAAACAAACCCTTTTTTTTTTTTTTTTTAACGTGTGGAAATCCCCTCGGACCGTCACCCCTCCGGGGTTTGCGGCGGGGTGGTGTGTCGGACTCGGACCGACTAAAACCACACGGTGTGCCACTCTGCGCCTGTAACAGGAGGGATCCGGGAACAGCTGTTGTTAAGACATCCGGACCCCTCCTAGCGCCAGCCCGCTCCTGGTGCGGGCTCCGTCTCAGTGTTGATGTTCCTCTCTTTAGGCGACGTCCGGCACACGCGGACGCCGCCCCCTCGCGGCTGGCCAAACTAATGCGGGTGGAGGGGAAACCCACCCCGTCCACCCGCGGCCACACTCAGGGCGGCATGAGGCTGTGGTAGGCGGGCCTCCGCCGCCCGGTTCGCCGGCGGCGGATCGGGTCCGAGTGGAGGTCGTCCTCCCGGGCCCTCTCCGCCGCCTCCTTCCGCGAGATTACTACCTCGCAGAAGGTTGCGACCGCGGTAAAACAACTGTCGCTACCGGCCATGGAGCGTACTACGGCCGGTAGCGAGAGATCCACTCCGATGACTGCAGTGAGGGCCCGGCGCTGCGCCGCCCATGCGGGGCAGACCGCCAGCGTGTGCTGGGCCGAGTCCTCACTGCAGTCGCAGTGGTGGCAGGCGGGACTCAGTTCCCTCCTAGCGACCGTGTGCAGGTACTTTCCAAAGCAACCATGCCCGGAAAGCACCTGCGTCAGCCGGAAGGAAAGGGTCCCGTGCTGCCGCCCTGCCCACTCGGCGATGACCGGCTGGAGAGCCTCCACGGCGGCGAAGCCAGCGCGTGGAGTCTCCAGCCGGAACGACCAACGAGCCATCGTGGCTCGGCGAGCGGCTTCGCGCCACTCGCGCACATCCTCGGGCGGAGGGCGAAATCCGCTCTCCGCCCGGAAGTCAGCCACTCGCCGATAAACTTCGGCGAGCACTTCCGCCTCCAAATCCCACGGGGGAGTTCCGGCCAATGCGCATGCCACCTCCGTCGAAACGGTGCGGTAACCGCGTATGGCTCTGACCGCCATTACCCTCTGAGGGCGCCAGAGGCGTACCCTATTCTGGGCGGTCAGAGCCGCCGCCCACACCGGTGCACCGTACAGTGCCATTGACCGGACAACCCCCGTGTACAGCCGTCTTGTCGCGACGCTGGGTCCACCCATATTGGGCAAGAGTCGCCCTAGGGCAGACGCAGCGCCGACCAGCTTTGGAGCAAGCTGTCGGAAGTGCTCGTCGAAGAGCCACCTCCCGTCGAGGATCAGGCCCAGATATTTCATCTGGGCCCGAACCGGTACGAGGACCGAGTTGACCACGATTGAGGCGCCAGGGGGTGGACCACGACGGGGCCCATGGAATAACAGGGCCTCCGTCTTATCTAGGGCCACCCGTAAGCCCAGCGCCTCAATGCGCCCGACCACCAGGGAGACTCCCCCTGTGGCCAGGCGCGCCGCCTCTTGGAAGTTTGCCCCCCGGGCTGTCACGAGGGTATCGTCTGCGTAACAGATTACACTCAGCCCGGGGGGGAAATCGGCGCGAAGGGCCCAGTCGTACCCTATGTTCCACAAGAGGGGTCCAAGAACAGACCCCTGTGGAACACCGCACGACATGGGCCGACACCTCAGATTACCTTCTCGGTCCTCGTACACGACGGTACGCTCCTCTAAATAGTCTGCCACCAGCCGCCTCAGGTACTTTGGCACCCCATGATAGTGGAGTGCTTCCCTGATGCAGCTGAATGGCAGACTATTGAATGCGTTGGCGATGTCCAATGACACCGCCAACAGCACGCCGCCACAGCTCACGGCCTCTTCGGTCACGGCCCTCAGGCGCAACACGGCGTCGACCGTCGAACGCCCCGCCCGAAAACCAAATTGGGCGTCCGACAGATCGGGGCCCACCTCGCAGAGGTGCCGGACGAAGCGGGCAGAAAGAACCCTCTCAAACAATTTGCCCGCCTCGTCAAGCAGCACGATGGGCCTATAGGCCGCGACCGAATCGGCAGGCCGTCCCGGCTTCCTCAATAGGACCAGCTTCCCGCTCTTCCAGCACTCAGGGAAGCGTCCCGACGCCAAGCTAGCGTCGAACACCTCCCCGAGGCGGTCTGCCATGTGGTTGAGGGCCAGGGCCAGCACTCGGGCCGGTACCCCGTCTGGCCCAGGGGCGGTGTTCTTGGAACGGATCCGTAGAACAGCCGCCCCTACCTCCGATTCCCGGACGGGCGGAACATTGTCCTCCCCGTGCTCCCCGTCGTCTCCGGCCAGGGAGGCCATCGACGGGGGAGTAACAAACCCTATACCAACCCGTCTGGCCAGCGTGGTATAGTAGGCCAAAACCTCCTTTCTAAGGAGAGGCCTATGTCCAGCAGTGGACTGTTATAGGCTGTTGATGATTGATGAATTCACATTGTATGGAAGTGCTGGACTTAAAGTTAGCAGAGTTGGTAATTAATTCTTATATTATTATCGTTGGTTGATACACCTTTTGCAATTATAATTTTATGTTCAAAGGTAATGTAATAAAATTTATGATCCTATGTCGTGTGATAACGCTCTTATGTCTTCCTGTAAGGAAATTACATAGCATACTATCATGACATAATTATATTCCTGAACGTGATGTATTAATCTTGTTTATTTCATGTTTTAAGGTAAAAGCTATAATACTAACGGAAATTACGTTATAATACGTTCTTTAAGTAAGTGATGGAAGCAGGGAATTTTTATAAATAGGGGTCGCATATAGGTAGAAATTGAAAGATAGAGAAAGATAAACAGAAAGTTCGTTCTTTTTTTTTTAATTTGTAAAAAAAAGTATTTTTCTCGCTTGTATAGTAATTTTATCAAACAAGAAATAGCCGCATATTTAAATACAAATTTAAAATAAAGCTTAAGCCCTTTATTTTAAGTCGCATTTTATAAATCTCATTCGATCTTTCACCAAAATTGGCTTAGGCATACGACAGTATCTGACAGGTGATAAGGGTGCTGTATGCACATAACTCTAGAAGCAAAACCGCGGTTTATTGTTACGGTTTTTATATTTATTTTCGTATTTTTGCACAAAATATTTTAGCTGTAATTTTGGGTTGATGGGACGAATAGGCACCTGTTTAACCCTCGGACTACGGTCTTACAAAAATTGTTACAGTTTGTTTGACAATTTTTGAGGTTATTTATATGTATAGCAGGTTCTAATATTAAAATAAGGTATAATTAAGTTCTCATATTACATAATTCCTACTGAAGTAAATGGTCAGGCTGTTAATTCAAATGTTCATAGAAACTTTTTGACTGCACGGATGGCGTAGTGGTTTCAGCGGTCACCTCGCCGCTCCCTGCTGCGCTGAGTGTTGTGGGTCCGATCCCCACATGGGACAACATTTTGTATGATCTACAAATTGTTGTTCTGAGTCAGGGTGTTCTTTGTGTCATGATTACCTTTGTACTTTTTTTTTTAAGATTTTGTTAAGATAAATACAATCATCATCAGCCTATCGCAGTCCACTGCTGAATGGCCTCCCCTAAGGCAAGCTGAAGTGGCAGTGAGCTGGCCACATTAGCCGCAGAGTAGTGGGAATCGCGTCTCGGCAAACGAAACGTAGTGTAGAACGCCCACAGGTCAGGTCGAGTCACGATTTGCGCAAGATGGCTGGCAGGAAGTGGCGTGCAATGGGGATAGGCCTACCTATGTCCAAATACAACACATGAAGTAACTATATAAAACAATATTTACAATACTTGCACTTCTATTTATGAACGAATTCAAATTCCTGTCTATATCAGTATGTTTTAAAATAATTGTTTAATGAACAGATTAATTTATTAATGAAAAGGTTTTGATAAAATCCCATTAGTTGAAACCTATAACACAATTATAGCATCCATTTATTGTTGTAAAAACCTACAGTTTCTGCTTTCAGTTTTAAGAAAAAATAAAATTTAAAATGAAAGGTATTGTTATAACCTATAAAAATATGTATTACAAAACACTTAGTTACCATTTTTGCATAATGCTCTTTATACAATACGCCATTTACAATATCAACACAAATTCAATTCTTAGAACGACTTGTACAAAATATGAACAGCTCACAAGAAAACGCTTTTAGTAAAACTGTTTGAAATAAATTTGACAGAAAGAAACATGATAGGCAATCCGTGTACATCCGTTATGTGTATTAAATACTTCTAAACTTAGGACAAACATTTTTAGAAGTAAATAGTTATCCAATATTAATGTATGTATCTTTTAACACACTATTGAAAGCTTTTCAATCTATAAAAGAAGAAACTGTTTCACTGACTGATTGATCAACGCACAGCTATAACCGTTGTCTAGAAGTATGAAATTTTGCACTCATGTTCCTTAGGGTTACGTAAGTGTGTGCTAAGGGTGCTATAAACTTATATGAAACCTCGTTAATTTTGGTAGTCGCGTTTTCAAAGTCACAGTAAATACTCTTTATTAAAAGTAAGAAAAATCGTTGTTACAATTTTTTCAAAACTACCTTTAAATAGTTTGAATGGAGATTTTTTACTTCTCGATCCAAACTCTAATTACTCGTATAATTACAACGGCGATAGTGGAATTACGACCATCACGCGGAAGTCGCCGACAACGGGCGTTCGATGGTCGACGTTTTGCCCAACAGGACCGTGACCGAAGAGGCGTTGAAAGAATTGTCTTAAAATACAATAAGCCGAAATAAATAGCCGCGCAAGAGTATGCAGGCAAAAGTTAAAAACAAAAAGCTTTGTCCTTGTTATTCCCCATACTTTTTAAGATAAACACTTTCTCAATTCATGAGAGGAGTTCGTGGTTAAGAGGTAACTGAGTAAGTTAGCAAGCACATTGCAAAGTTAAGCAATCCTAGCCAGGTCAGTATATGGATGTGCGACCATTCTTAACACATCGAGACTCCTCGGTGCCTCAAAGAGCACGATGAACCGTCGGTCCCGGTTACCATTTGAAAATCTGTTGCAATCGTTACGCGTAGTTGGAAGTATTTCTACAGAACTTCGATATTGCCTAGTAATGATGATGATGATGTCCTCCCAGACGTTACCATCGACGGCGACACCCTGTCGCCTTTCAACAACTCTGTTTACGCTCATGCGCCCGTACGTGACTCGCAAAAACCGAATTTGGTTTTGAATACACGGTCAACGGTGTAGTGAAGTTATCTATAGGAGGGCTTAGAACGAGTTCTCCAAAGCTGGCGTTTGGCGTCTTCAAGGCGGCTTCGTTCACAATTTTGAATGCCCTGATGGAGAACTTTCCGCCACAACTTTTTGGTTGCCTAGTACTTAGGTTGTGAAAGTCCTAAGGGCAGGTCTACGTAAAACATCGAATTTGAGCCGTATCGTAGTAGAACCCAATCTAGTTTGGGAAAAAAGTAGGAGGACGAGGATTTTCTCAATTCATATCTTTGTGTAATTCTAACGGATTGTGTAGTGTACGTCAAGATAAATCTTAGATCGTTACAATGTATCTTACTTACTTGATTCTTTTCCCTATATTTTATAAAAATTACATAATATTTATCTGTACACGCTTTGTAAATGTAATGTTTCATCAAAATCCTGAAAGAAATTTTTGCTTGAAAAATTAAAGACCATCCATTCTGACACACACTCACTTTCTTATTTTTTTCATAACCATTTGATCACGCTTTGCTGTGGCACATTGTAGTTGCATTCCTGAAAATTGAGGAACAAAACTGATGCGAAAAATAAACAAAAACAATCTTCGTATCCGTGTGGTGACGGATTAAAAATACGGAATGTCACCACCCCTATTCATCCCGTGGATGTCGTTAGTGCCGACTAAGGGAACAAACTGCACAGGACAACAGCACTGCAAAAAGAAGGAAAACTTGAAACAAACCCTATACCAACCCGTCTGGCCAGCGTGGTATAGTAGGCCAAAACTTCCTTTCCAAGGAGGGGCCTATGTCCAGCAGTGGACACTTATAGGTTGTTGATGATGATGATGTATATCGTGTCTAAATTTGAGATCTATCGGTGTAGAACTTTTTGAATTTTTGAACTTTTTACAAAAACCAACGTATTATACTAAAAAAAATATATAACTAGATAGTAGTTTCTTGAAGACAAAGTTTGGCTTCGCTAGCCATGCAAGAGCCCATAAAAAATAGTGTCCAAACAGAATGGTAAGGTGTCACCATCACCGGACAGGTGTGATCAACAATAGTATTTGAATGTGTATTAGCTGACAGGGTCGTTCTCTTACTCATATCAAATAGAATAGATGCCAAACCAAATAAAACAAGAGATCACCGAACTTGGTGGGAACATAAAATAACAATCATCGATGACTACCTAATAACGTCAACGTATTTTAATAGGTGTTGCCACTTAATTAATCCCTTTAATGTATTTAGAACTAGTAACTTAACTTTTTAACTTTTTACGATGCTCAGAAAAACTCGAATGAGTTTATGTGGTATCATAAAGCTTGCGTACCGATTTTGTAACTAATATTAAAATAATAAAAAAAAACTAAAATGTATGTATAGTACTAAGGTCTCTTACCAAGTAGCCTTCCTTGCAGAAGTTTCTGGATAGTAGGTTCGATCGATATTCTACGCAGGTTTAAAATCCGACCTTGTTAAGCGCCAGGCTAATTGATCTACTGGTTGGCTTGTTGGTCTACTGGTTAGTGACAATTTTCAAATTTGTCAACCCGCTTTAGTTCAACGTCGTCAAGGTATACTAAAGGCACATGGGCTGGCCGATGTTTTTCTGATTAAAATAAAGTCCGCGATGGAAAAGCCACAAAGGAATTGCCTAAAACCTTCATCAGTATGTGCGTCAGATGGCGAGAGGGTAATAAAATTTCAAATCAACAAGCGACTCCACTTCTTTTCTACGCCACACAAAATCATGAAAATTTCATAAGACTTAATTTATGGACTTCAAGTAACCCTTCAAAAGTCAATGTAGATAAGTGAAACTTCTTCATTTAAACAATTACAAGCCATTGTGACAAAGTCTCGAAACAATTATACAGCAATACATCTAAGTGTGAACGAGTACAAAGTTACAAGCTTTAAGATTATATTGTACCGAAACAATTGGTGAGAAGAGTTGAAGGAGGGTCCAGAGTTAACTTTGCACTTTGTGTAAATTGTGCCTTTGAACTTATTGCGAATGAACAGATGAATTTTGGGTCTTTATACTGCTTCGTTTGTTATAATACTTATTTGTATATATTTACTTCATTTAGTTTTACAACACTTTGGAAATGTACTTTAGATGAAAGAGAAGATAATTTTGAAGTGGCAATTGATAGTGGATAAAATGAGCAGTGTGGTTGATTAATAATAACCTGCCACATCTAAAACAAATAATAAATGAAATAAAGAATGTTTATGCACTTTTGACCAATTAGTCATCCTTTTAGAGGATGAATAGAGGGGTAGAAGTTTGTATAGGGCAACTCAAAAATTAATAATTTCTTAAGTAAGGAATGAAACTTAATATTATTTTACTTATCCTAAGATTTAAAGAATGTTAGTGCAGTTTTATAGGTCAGAAATTTTAGTAAAGCCCCCGTTACAAGTAGTTAGAGACGGTTTGAGGAGGAATTTATTTCGTTACTGTTACATATTATAAATATGTAATATATATTCAAACTGGTTACTATTACATACAAGCGACATTTTAATTATATATTTTTACCTTTTACCTTCCATACACTCACTCAAAGTGCATATGAATTGTCAGCTATTCGACTAACCATACTAATATTATAAATTTTAAAGTATGTCTGTCTCTCTGTCTGCTGAACCGATTTATTTGAAATTTGGTATAGAGATAAATTTAGACCAAGAAAAGGACAGGATAATTTTTATCCCAGAAATCATTATTTGAGGGAGTGAAAAGGGGGATGGAAATTTGTATGGGGAATCAATAGCCGCTTAACGGGTTTAGATAAAATTTGGTAATGAAACAGTTTGATTTTTGAGGAAGGACATAGGTTAATTTTTATCGCGTTAAAAAATTGCTATAGATAAATTACACCTTTTTTTTTTAAAGATAAATTACACCTGGACACAGGAAAACGATTGTACTCATCACACAATTATTTGTCCTGGGAGGGAATTGAAGGAAAGGATTTTCGAAATCGAATCAGTAGTCCCGGAGATTATCCCGAACAAACTAATTTTACCTCTTTATAATATTTAGTATAGATTAAAACAACAGTGAATAGTGTTCCATCTTCTTCCATCATATATATCTTATATATAAAATTCTCGTGTCACAATGTTCGTTCCCGTACTCCTCCGAAACGGCTTGACCGATTCTCATGAAATTTTGTGTGCACATCGGGTAGGTCCGAGAATCGGCCAACATCTATTTTTCATACCCCTAAATGGCAAGGGTGACCCATCCCTAATTTTTTTTTTGTTTTGCAATACAACGTTTGCCGGGCCAGCTAGTGATAATATATAATGATAATATAGACTAAATACATTTAATGAAAATCATCATACAGTGTCGTAATTTTAAATATAAATTTAAGTCGGTACAACGATTCCAAAACTTTACGAACTAATATAGACATATGATAAAAAATCCTGCCCCAACAGAAGCTGAATAGAGAGAACCATAATATTTTTCCCATATTTCGCAAAGAAAAAGATATTTCAATAATAGTGTAACTTGGAACTGTAATTTATTAGATTATTTTTGTATAGAAATTTTATATATCTGAGTTAATATTGGATGTTTATTCGTACATAAAACGTATATTATAGACCTCAATGTGTCACACATAACGGGTTATGAGTGACGTAGATATGAATTGTAAGGACTATACACTAGTGAAAGGAATATTGAGTTTATTATTCTTTGGATAAGGTTAGTTTTTGATATACTTTATAAATGCGTGTTTTATCTGGTCTTGTAACTTGGCGTCAGATATAAAACGTCAGACTGTTCAATAGTATATTTATTATGTAGAGACACGATACAAATTCGGGCCTGTTGGTCTAGTGGTTAGTGACCCTGACTGCTAAACCGGAGGTCGTGAGTTCGATTCCCATCCAGGACAAATATTTGTGTGATGAGCACGATCATTTGTTCTATGTCTGGGTGTAATTTATCTATAATATGTATGTATTTAGAAATATATAAGTATGTTTGTCAGCAGTCTTGTTACCATAGTACAGGCTCTGCCTAGTTTGGGATCAGACAGCCGTGTGTGAGATGTGTGAGGGTATTATTCCGGAGAGGGCCATGCTTCTGCACATATTTTTGTTTGTACAATAAAGTTTATTCAATTTTATTCAACTATCAGAGATTGTCTATCAGTAATTTGACCTTTTTGCCTTTTTGCTACACCTTTTTGCTATCTTTTTAAAAACTACATTAATTCCTCTTTATTACCTCACAGTGCGTACAAATTCATATTCGTTAATCATAATCATCAACTGCCTTTAATATTCCTAGGCCTCTTCTTATTAAAAAGGTTTTGGTCTACTATATCACGCTGGCCAGACGAGTTGGTTGGTTTATCTCAAGTTTTCCTTCTCTTTATAGTGCTTTTGTCCAGCAGTGGACTATTTAAGGCTGTGACGTGATATGATTTTTTAAAGCGATGAGTTTGTTGATTTGTTTTAACGCGCTAATCTCAGTAACTAGGTACTGGTTTGAATTGAAATGTTCTCTTAGTGTTGCATAGCCCATTTATCGAAAAGCTTAAGGCTTTTTAACATCACGCTATGATCAATAGGAGCCGGGCACTAATGAAGAAATATGCGAAAACGGGGATTTTTTATTCCTTTTTCAAGACGGAGACTGTATTGTACTGGTAGTTGGCATTATTACATAAGGAAAAGTAAAAAACGATATTGCATATTTGTAGCCTTCTAGCATATCTATTGATTGTAGTTACAATAAATATAATAGCCAACCAACAAAACCAACCAAATGGTATCTCGGTTTCGCGAAAATGTATCTGAAAGATATATTTATAAAAGGTTTTACTACAGTCCAATTTAGTACATCACTCATTTCTCTAGATCGCTTTTATCGTACTGTATGTTATTTGTATTCATCGTCAGCCTATCGCAGTCCACTGCTGGACATAGGCCTCTCCCATTGCACGCCACTTAGATCGATTTTGGGCTTCTCGCATCCAGCTCCTGCCAGCCATCTTGCGCAAATCGTCACTCCACCTGGCCTGTGGGCGTCCTACACTACGTTTGCCGAGACGCGGTCTCCACTCAAGAACTCGTTTTCCCCAACGGTTATCGGTTCTGCGGCTAATATGGCCAGCCCACTGCCACTTCAGCTTGCTGATCCGGTACGCTATGTCGGTGACCTTAGTTCTCTGCCGGATCACCTCATTTCTGATGCGATCCCTTAGAGAAACGCCGAGCATAGCCCTTTCCATAGCACGTTGAGCGACTTTGAACTTGTGGACCAGCCGTACCGTAAGTGTCCACGTTTCAGCTCCGTATGTCATGACGGGTAGGACGCACTCATTAAAGACTTTCGTCTTAAGGCACTGTGGGATCGACGATGAGAAGACTCGACGTAGCTTCCCAAACGCTGCCCAACCCAACCGAATTCTTCTGTTCACCTCGTCCTCGAAGTTGTTTCTACCTAACTGCAATGTCTGCCCGAGGTACACATAATTTTGAACAACTTCGAGAACGGCACCGTGTACCGCAATCGGTTCCGGTAGTACATGTTCGTTGAACATGACCTTGGTTTTATCCAAGTTCATCCGTAGGCCGATGCGTACAGAAGTGTCAGCTAAGTCATTCAGCATTTGCTGTAGGTCCTGCAACGTCTCTGCCATGATGACGATGTCATCTGCAAATCGCAAGTGAGAGATGTATTCGCCATTGATATTGATGCCACGCCCTTTCCAGTGCAGCGTCTTGAACATGTCCTCCATTGCATTTGTGAACAATTTCGGGGAAATAACGTCCCCTTGTCTCACTCCTCGATGCAATGGTACGGGCCTTGTTTGCTGATTCTGTACTTGGACGGACATGGTGGCGGCTTCGTAGAGACATCTCATCACTTGGATGTATCGCCAATCTACTTGGCAACGCTGCAGGGACTCCAGAACAGACCAGATCTCGATCGAGTCAAAGGCTTTCTCATAGTCCACGAATGCTAGACACAGGGGCTGATTATATTCTTCGGTCTTCTGTATAATCTGCCGCACTGTGTGGATGTGGTCTATGGTGCCATATCCGCTCCGAAACCCAGCTTGCTCCGGTGGTTGGAATTCGTCGAGTCTTTGCGCAAGACGGTTCGTGATGACTCTCGAAAACAGCTTGTAGACGTGGCTTAGAAGGGATATGGGTCGATAGTTCTTCAACCTGGTCTTGTCACCCTTTTTGAAGAACAAGACGACCACACTCCTACTCCACGCTTCTGGAGTTCTCCCTTCAAACAGGACAGCGTTGAAGAGCTTTTGGAGCTCCCTTAGTACGGGTTTACCCCCGGCCTTCAGCAGCTCTGTTGTAACGCCATCCTCTCCAGGGGCTTTTCCATTTTTCAGCTGTCCAAGAGCCATCTCGATTTCGTCAATGCTAACTTCTGGCAGGTCTTCGGTGTAGTGACGTGTTAATGTGGCTCTAGAGTCCTCATTTTCGGGATCAGGTCGAGATGCATGCGAAGCGTATAACCGGCCATAGAAGCTTTCCACTTCCAAAAGGACTGCCGGCTTCGAAGCAACGACTTCTCCACTTTCTGTAGTCAACTTTGTCAGGTGGCTTCTTCCAAGAGATTGTACGAACACTTTTGACCCCCGATTTTGCTCGATCGCTCTTTCAATTGAAAGAGTATTGGAGCACCGGAGGTCGTGTCGTACGAGTTTACTGATCTCTCGGTTTAGAGTCCGCTTTGCCGACAAAGTGACAGGTGGGTTTTCACGTCGTTTCTTCATCAGCCCTAGGGTCCCTTCTGAAAGCTTCGACTTCCTGCCCTTACGCTGCATTTCACAAAATCTTATACCTTCTTCCCTGAGGATCTGAACCACATTTTTGAGGTTCTGGTTTACGTCGATTGTGGTTTCCACGGCAGCGAATCGGTTTTCCAGTTTTGACTGGAACGTTTCAGATCCTGTCATGGCTTGGAGCCGAGTTGGTCGGAGCCTGGATTTCATCAAACAGACACGTTCCGCCTTAAAGTTGATATTCAGAGAGCCCCGGACAAGTCGGTGGTCACTACCGGTATTAAACCTATTGATCACTGAGACGTCTCTGAATATGTGCTTTCTATCCGTCATGATGAAATCGATCTCATTTCTAGTCATAGCGTCGGGGCTTTGCCACGTCCACTTCCTTTGGGGCTGTTTCTTGAAGAAAGAATTCATCAAAAACAGCCCCTCCCGTTCGAGGAAGTTGACCAGCATTTGCCCCCTATGATTCCTGCTTCCAAATCCATGGGATCCTACTACCGATTCGCCGCAATTCTGTACTCCCACTTTAGCGTTGAAGTCACCCATAACAACGTTGTAGTGGGTCTTAGTTGTGAAGTGGAGGGCCCTCGATATGTCATCGTACATATCCTCCACCTCGTCGTCCGAATGTGCCGAGGTCGGTGCGTACACTTGCACAACCTTGAGGCTATACCTCTCGGTGAGCTTGATAATGAGGTACGCTACCCTGTTCGACACACTGGAAATTTCCACAACGTTGTCAGATAGGGACTTATGTACCAGAAACCCAACCCCACCTTGGGATTGTTGGTCTCCCTCGCGGAAGTACATTAGGTGGCCTGACTCGAGGGTTATGGTGTCCTCCCCCTCTCTTCGGACTTCACATAGCCCTAGGATATGCCACCTAATCTTCCCAAGTTCCACCTCAAGTTGCGCCAGATGCGAGTCTAGCCGTAGCGTGCGTCCGTTGTACGTAGCCAGGGTCAGTCGGTTGTGGTGGCCTCCCGTAGCCCGGAGATTCTTCGCACCCCCTGCCCCGCCTTTACCGTGGTCGCCACCATGACCAGGAATAGCGGGGCCGCCGGGAACTGGGGGCCGTGGCCTTTGTTGCGTCTGCATGGGAGGAGTTTGCCCATAATCGCCACGCTGGGCAGGCGGGTTGGCGATCGCAGGGCGTAGCTTGTCGCACCGGTAACGCTGCTGCCCGTCACCGGCCTGTTGTATTTAGCTACGCCTATTGGGATGGATATACCGCCATCGGTCGGTCGCCAGAGCCTCGTTCGTCGTTCAGCAGGATGCACCGCGGGCAGGTGAGGTTATTTGTATTATGTGTTCAATATAAGAAACATAGGCTTGAATGGATCACAATTTGAGTTGACGAACTGGTTGTGTTGAAAGGATGTGCAACAATAATGGTAGAACATTTTTTTTGTTACTTAAGAAGGTAAGATTTAAAGAAGATTTATTTAAATGGGCACTAGGTTTTTCTATTCTGTCGTTTTCGTCCGATGGGAGACATTTCAGATATGTTCAAAACACAGGTTATATAACTTTTATATTCCAAATCAGGAAGCGGAGTAGCCTTTGCCATGGTAACCAGACTGCTGATAAACATTCTCAAACACAAACAGTAAATACATATGTACATACAGAACAAATGATCGCGGTTATCAAAAAAATATTTATCATGGGTGGGAATCGAGCCCAGGACTTAGGCAGACTAGACGAACAGGGCCTCAATTCTGCTATTTTATGTTCACGCCAAACCACACAAATAAATCATTTCCTTATAATTTGAAATTATATTACGTATTTTTTAAGAAATGATTTATTATTTTTTCCAAATATGGCAATATTTTTGATGTCACCACTGATGAGCCATTCCGTCGTCTGTAAAGACACTGAGTTAGTGTAGACTATCGATATTTATACCGATGCCAATGGCCACTCGATGGCATCTCAATAGCGTGTCAGTGGTATGACAGTGGCTTGGCGTGAACATAAAATAGCGGAATTGAGGCCCAGGCCCGTTAATAATATCACAAGAAGTTGAAACACTTGTGAATTTAATCTAAGTAGTGAAGTGAACCGATTACCCAGTGGAAACTACACTTAATATTAGGCGAGAAGTTTTTACGAACATCTAATTCGAATGTTGACGAGTTATGTGTCGCAGTCAAATGTTTATTGGTCGTAATATCATCGCGGTTACGCAGAGAATATATAAATAGAGGCAGTAAACTTACTGTGAACATGTTCGTGTATGTTGATTTGTGTCTGTTTCTGTCAACGGAGTATGAATACTTCAGTTTTATGTTTACTTAAATCAATTTGGGAGAGCCAAGGTAGCAAACAAATGCGCCAGATAGATCGGAGTGAGACCACGGACTCACGGAAGACCGGTGTGAAGCAGTTCTTTAACACAACCCTAAATAACGAGGGGGGGGGGGGGGGGTTTGATAAAAAAATATCTACCCCAACAGAAACAGAATAGAACCTTAATGTATTGACCATATTTCGAAAAGAAAAAGATATATTTTGTACAGAAATGTTATATATCTGATGATTTTATGTTTCCGCAAAGTGTCGATCATAACGGGTTATGATTGACGTATATGTGAATTGTGAGGACTATACACTAGTGAAAGGAATATTGATTTTATTATTCTTTGGACAAGGTTCATTTTTGATATATGTACTTTATTAGGGCATATTTTATCTGGTCTTGTAACATGGTGAGGTTGGTGCCGCCAGTAACCTCACTTCAAGTGAGTGAGATATATTTAGGACGGGGGGAGTATTTAGGAGAGGGAGTGGCTGCTCAAAGGGCGATTATAACTTGATTTGCAAGTGTCTATAGGTGATGATAGTCACTTCCCATCAGGTGATGTATCCGATTGTTCGTCCTCTGTGTTATGTGTGTGTGGCGCAGAAATACCGACAGTACCAATATATTTGTCCATCAGTTTTCTTATGGTGGTTTAAGGAGGTACGTATGGAGAGTTTAGCGCATATAATAAAAGCGCCTACAGAGCTATAAATTGAGGTATGTCGCTCGTATCGCACTTGGAACGAATGACAAATTAATGTGTAATAACATGGTTTAAATATGAAGTGACTAAGTGTATAAGTATGCATGACTATCTCTTAGCTTTTCCAAAAATATTTTATGAGTTGACTATTATCCTTACATGTCAATAGGGTGAGAGTTACTAGTAAATCAGAATATCAATTCTCTTGAAATAAAATTGGTTCAAAATTCAGTTCTAATCAACTTCAAATGTCATGAAAGGTATTCTCGTAGTAAATTTTTACTAAGACTAGCAGAATACCGATTTAACTATAAAGGCATATTTGCATATTTATGGCACAAGGAACAAAAAGGGGCGAGCAGATGGTACATCATCATCATCATCAGCCTATCGCAGTCCACTGCTGGACATAGGCCTCTCCCATTGCACGCCACTTAGATCGATTTTGGGCTTCTCGCAGCAGATGGTTCACGTGATGGTAAGTGACCACCGCGGCACATGAGCAGCACAATAATAGTAATTTTGTTTTTTTTTTACCGATATATTTCAATATCTTCAACATCTTGACCGATTTAACTTTCGGTCACAATACGATATAATCACATTACAGTAATCATAATCATAATAATCATTTATTCACAGTCAACGTTGAATATTCAATACTTCACTACGAGAATACATTTTATAATATTTGTGAGAGCGACAGTAGAGATCAGAAATGAATTTTTATTACGAGAATTGACCACAGTTCAGTACACATTACTAAAATAATGTTGAACCTTAGGATAACGTTTTCCGCCGATTACGGTTAAAGACCCTTAAACGACAGACTTTAAGAGTATATTTGACCTCGTGAACTCGTAAAATCCTTGATGTACGTTACATTTATTCATAAGGCTTCTGTCTAGCACAAATTTTCTTGACCTTGAAAATATTGCTGGATCCGGGTGAATCAATTCCTGAATTTACAACCTTCCTCTGATTCTGTGACTTGTGACTGTACTCACTTATGTTGCGGCTGTTTATGTGCGGAGGTTGTCGCTTACCATCATGAAAACCGTCTGCTCCTCTCTTTTTGCACCTTGTGCCACAAAAATGCAAATATGCCTTCACTTTTATACATTTTCATTTTTTAAACAAAATCTTTTATTTTTTTAATTTTTATTTCTTGAGTTAACAAACAGTAACTACAAAAACCTTATAAATAAATACACAATTTACACAAGTTATTAGCTGTAGTACCAACACCGTTAACTAAAAATTACTTTTAAAATACAATATTTGATACTTCAGTTGAGATAGGTATCACAAACTAAGTTTACCAATCAGCAGTAACGTTAACTTGATATATACTAACTAACGTGGCCTAAGTTAAATAACTTAAGTGAGCAGCAATTGCATTATTTCTTTTTGTAAATGTTGCAACCCTGTTACTAAAAATATCAATAGAGACAAAATGATTATTCCGTGATCTAAAATGATTATTATGTTATCTTAAGTAAATTTCAACGACACTGTAATTATACTTTGTATTCAGTTACAAAGACATTTCAAGTAACACATTCAAATTCTACTAAAATTGTTATAACTTATAGTTTATTTAATATCACCTTTCTTTCTTAAAACATTGATTTGATGGATGCTATTTGATGATGTGATGTGATGCCATTTTCAGGTCAGACGGGTCACTGAATGGTACAGAACTGGGCGGGGCACTGGGCAGATCACCATAACCTAAAGACCCGCTGCTGAACTCAAAAGACACACGTGCGTTCCCAGCTTTAGAGGACCAAATCTAAAAGAAGTGGGAGATTGGACCTCTATTATTATATTGCGGGTAACTGATGAATAAAGTAAGCTCTAGGCCTGTATTTCAGGGTAACAGGTTGTCAATGTTATGTACTTTATTACGTCACAATGTATGTTCATCAACACTGTGATGATACTAATGAA
Source organism: Arctia plantaginis (assembly GCA_902825455.1). NCBI lineage: Eukaryota > Metazoa > Arthropoda > Insecta > Lepidoptera > Erebidae > Arctia > Arctia plantaginis. Next base: position 1,292,512 of record CADEBD010000322.1, on the reverse strand, counting down.
AAAATTTCATAAAAAGAAGAAAAAAATACAGAGGAAAACAATTTCCTTTAATTATCGTCACATTAGTTTCCGCAAGCCATCATAGCAAACGTCCTTAACAGAATATGCTATGAGGCACTCATTTACAAATTTCCTCCTTAGCGGGTGGCCTGAAGAACAAGTAACGTGTTGAGAAACGTAGAATAGACTTTTGGGGAAATTCCTAAATAAATATCGCTTATAATCATTTTTATGAAAAAAGTAAAGTTCTTAATTTGATTGTACGAACTAAAAATACAAATCAAAACTAATTTAATCAAAACGTGAGGTAATCAAAAAAAAAAGTTACCTTATAATTATTATCGTATCATCATCAGTTGGATCAGAACTCCACTGCTGGACATAGACCTCTCCCATTGCACGCAACTTCGATCGATTTGGGGCTTCTCGCATCACACCGTTGCCGTCCTACACTACGTTTGCCGAGACGCGGTCTCCACTCAAGAACTCTTTTTTGCCAACGGTTGTCGCTTCTGCTGCTAATATGGCCAGCTCAGCCGCTTCACCTGGCTGATCCGCTGGGATAGGTTAGTATAGAATTAAACATGTGATATAGGTACCATAGGTGTGTTGCTTCGATCTAATGCAACATTTTTGTTAAATACAGTTGAAATAGTTTATCGTTGGCTGAATTTTATTTAGAGTAATAGGAGTATCAGGCGAGGAATTATGAGGTAAAGTAGTGTGTATGGGTATACACTTTTTATTATATATAATCTTTTATAATTGTACTACCAGGTAGCTGTCTATATAAGGTGTGACTTAGGCTATTTTTCCTCAGAAAAACCCTAAAAAATTTCGCCTGGTCCGGGAATCGGACCTGAGGCCTTATGAACTGCAGTCGCGTACCGTACTACACCACTCAGGCAGGGTTTTCAGCTAGCAGTAACTATAAGTCTTAGAACTTTTATCAAAACTATAATTTTTATATTCGACTACAACTTGTTCATAGCATTCAAGGAATAACCTACTTGTTCATATTGACTCGTCTATAATGTGATACAAATTACATGTTCCTATGAAATACACAAATAACTAGCTGCTATGACAGGTATTCATAACGCTTTACGTATTCGTATAAATAAGGTTATATATTTATAAGGCCATAAAACACAGCTTGTGACTTGTAACGAAAAACGCTAAAAGTGATGTATGGAAATATATAGACTGCCCCTGTGGTGCAGTGGCAGCGTATGCAACTGCCGTGCTGAGGTTTCGGGTTTGATTCCCAGGTGTGGCCAAATGTTTTATGATTTACCAAAAATAAAACTATAAAAGTATTTATTTATTTATTTTAAACTTAATGCCACTGTTGTACAGTATCTGTATGTTCTCTCCCAGTCAACCGTCAGGTGATGTAGAATTTATATGAGGTAGGCGCAAAATAAAAATTCTAACAGCCAATTTAGCTTTCATAGTACAAGCTCTGCTTAGGTTGGAACTAGACGGCGTTGTGTGTCCGATGTAATAATATAATAATAATAATAATATATTCTACCACATACACACAACGCCATCTAGTACCAAACTAAGCAGAGCTTGTACTATGGCTACTAGACAACTGATATAATTACATGTAAACTTTTTTTTTTGTAAATACATACATATTATACATAGAAACACCCAGACCAAATCAAACATAAAATGTTCATGCACACAAATGTTTGACTTGAGCGGGAATCGAACCCGCGACCTTTGGAATAGCAGTCCGTTACACAAACCACTACGCCATCCAGTCGTCAAATGTCCGAAATAATATTATATTTAGCTTTCCTACATTTTATATACATATTGATTACATTTTTAAATATATTATATACATTATATTTTTTATGTGTTTTTTATAAAATATAAGAAATAGTTGACAACCGACATTAGAAGGAACCTCCTCACTATACGGGCCATGTCAAGGAGAATTTGAAATTGTCGTCTTCTGCATCATACCCTTGATCCATCTAGAGATTCTTGCTATTAATCAGAGAGCAGATACGACTATCGGAATATTGATTATCGAATTCACATTTCACATGGCGGTAATCTCGTAAGATAAATATGTTATTCGTTTTTTTTTTTAACTTTCACGAGATTCTCCTCAAGTAACTGGTCTGGCCAGCGTGGTAGACCAAAACCTCCTTTCTAACTAGAGGCCAATGTCCTGCACAGCTGACTACTGAAGGCTATTGATGTGATGATGTGAAGGTTGTAAAACACACACAACATTTACTATTAACATATGATCCTTCATGGTCGTGTGGAAAAAGGCGATACAATCCTGTGGACAAATTCCAAGTCAAGAAGAAATATTCTAATCGGTTTTTGTGTCATTTAGGTGGGTTCCTCTATAATAAATGCAATAAAATACTAAATGTCTACAAACTGACCAAAAACAGATGCAAAAAGAAAATATCCACATGGCTTCAAGATTTGAATTATGAGGACACCAAAAATTTGCTAATTAATCCTATTTAAGATAGCGTGACATATTGCAAACATTACACACACACACATACACACACACGCACACACAAAAGACACACATATACACATAAAATCATTACTATTTATAGGTTTAATAACTGATTATGTACTCAATAATTTTTGAATACAATTATGAATGCCGTAATTACTGCAACCTTTTGTTATAAAGTACCTATTAAATGCAATGTATAACGGGTGAAGACCTGGTATGCTGAAATACAGGCCTCGAGCGTAGCTTAGGCACTAGTCTACCCACAATATCTACATTATAGATGTATGTGTATCGTAGATTTAAATGATATTTATAAATTGTGTTCCAAATTTTTTAATAATATTCTGTATTAATAATAATTAATTAATTAATAATCCTCACATGGTATTTGTACCTATTTTATAGTTTTAGCAAGAAAATATGCAAAACTTACGTTTTCCGAGTTATAAGCTGGACAAGAAAGTTATGTGTTCTTGTTTATACTACTTCTGATTTGTAAGATTGTTAGGTAAAAGGATACAACACTGGTTACCTAAGTTGCTACCTAAAAGGGTATCGATGAGTCCCTAATACCTAAAAGTAACACGGAACTTAATTTTGGTCTCCGTAACTTCCTTGGTACTTGAGTACAGAAATATCTTCTTCACAAGCTCCTAAAATACCATTTCCCATCTACTAAAATAACAAATGGTACAAGTAAATAAGAAAACTCATCACATTTTTCACATCAAAAGGCCGAGATTTATTTATTCGAAGTATCCTCAACCAAGAAAATATTCGTTACTTTTCCATTCCCTCGAAATTATTGTAAATGTTTATTTTACTCACTTCGTAACGTGTGAGATGCTTGTTGACACATTTTTTTATTGACACCTTTTGTGATTGTATACAGGTTGGACTTAAGTTATATAATAATTTGATATTAGTTTCGATTATTTTTTTCTATCCGTGTGGTGACGGATTAAGAATACGGAATATATCATCCCGTGGGTGTCGTAAGAGCCGACTACAGGAACAAACTGCACAGGGCAACAGCACTGCAAAAAGAAGGACCACTTGAAACTAACCCTTTTTTTTTTTTTTTAACGTGTGGAAATCCCCTCGGACCGTCACCCCTCCCGCAGGCAGGCAACCGGCAGACACGCCCACCCTGCTGGACCAGGCCTTGCCCGAGAGCCGATGAACGGCTACCTCTTCTGCTAGAATATTAGCCGCTGGCGATAATCCTCTCCTCCAAGAGGACAAGGAGGAAACAGTACCATCGCCAGCGTTTCCAGGGTGCACCACGGGGAGGTTTCCTAGCCTAGCACCCCACTTGAAACTAACCCTATACCAACCCGTCTCACCAGCGTGGTATAGTAGACCAAAACCTCCTTTCTAAGGTGAGGCCTATGTCCAGCAGTGGACTCTTATAGGCTCTTGATGTGATGATGTGATGTGATGAATTTCTTCTAGACTCGAAATTGTTTAAATGTTTTTGAGGTGTAAACTTTCCCTAAGTAGGAGAAAATGATTTTGTATAGGTACTTCAATTTTGAGATTCATCTTTTTTTTATGGTATAAGGGGGCAAACGAGCAGACACCCATGGACACCTGTAACTCAAAAAGTGTGTTGCCACTATTGGAGTCCCTCCTGCTCGGGTCAGCGTGAGGCTTGGGCTCCGGTAACCTCACTCAATCAATGAAAGGCAACGAAAGAATTGCTTACCACCCGTTTTCTGTGAGGCCGTGGTGTCACTCCAGTTGAGCCGGCTCATTCGTGCCGAAGCATGGCTCTCCCACGGTCAAAAACGAGTACGAAGCTGAGTAATTAATTAAAATAACTTGAATATTTTTTCTCCCTCTAAAGCCATTCTTACCTAACAATAACCACTTAAGACCATCACGGTATTCGTAAAGTAATTGTTGCTTGACTCGTTCACCATCCAACCTTATTACTATAACCATGAAGCAACCACTTTCTTGTAGGAAGATTTCCAGTGCTACTTAAAGATGAATTAAATTATTTGGGATACTTATGATTATAGTTCATGCCCTCATCATCACGCCAATAAACCTGTAATCCTGGTCATACGCAGTTCGCATCTATCCGCTGCTAGAAATTTTCTTCAAGTCATCGTTGAACCCATAAGATAGTTCTTCATCTACCCGCATATTATCATTTTTTTTTATATTTGGCATCGTCACATACTACAGTAAAAGGGTCCGAATTATATATAAGCCATTTTGAGACTGTAAAATTCCAGCATATATAGATAATTATCCATCATGGTATTTAAGGACAGATACGACCTTCAAACATTCTGGAAAAGAGCGTACTCTTCCTAAAAGAGTTGTGGGCGTTCATGGATGGTGGTGGTCACTTTCCATCTGGTGACCAGTCTGCTCGTCTGCCCCCTCTTCTATAAAAAAATTTAATGACTAAGTTTAAAAGATAGTATGAGTAATCAATCTTGTCTACCATAAAAAAAATAGTTTTAAAAAACTAAAAAACACGCTTTTTGTAGAAAACCAAACTAAAAAATATTAAATAAATTTTAATAAATTTGAAAAAAGCGTTGGGTGCCTGTTGTCAATAGTAAAAATCACCCCACGATTTTTTTTCAAATTTATTAAAATTTGAAAAAAAAAGCGTGGGGAGCTTGTTTTTTAATTTTTTAAAACTACTTTTTTGTTTTATTAGGGTATTGTGTTCGGTCCTCGATATATCTACAAAGTTTGAACGAATTCTGACCGTTTAAAGTCAGTCAAAATCACGCCCAAAGGAGTCGGTTACAAACAAACATACAAGTGAAGCTAATATGAAGCGTGTAAAAACAGAAATTGCATAAACGAAGATTTAAATACGAGTAGGTCTAAATTATACAATTTTGAAATAAATCTACACGTAATATAAATCTTATACAGACCTTTGTGGTACTTATTACTTACTGTCCTTACTTATTATAGTTTAAACTAGCTTTTGCCCGTGGTCGTCTCGTGGTCGGTTGTCGCGATAAAAAGTAGCTTAGCTATTCGCAGATAATGTAGCTTTTCATTGCTAAAAATAATTTTAAAAGCGGTTTAATAGTTTAGAAGTGAAAGCGTAGGAAGCAATTGAAAGAGTAGTAACACCCACCCTGTATATAGCTCTTATTTCAATGGTAAAAAGGTAATAAATAAACTGACTTGATGTATTGGTATGAGGTATTGAAGACTATCTCCACCATGGTAATATAAATAGATTTTGAGGAAGTTTTGGTTAGAGATCGATTGAGGACAAGTACTCTCTTGTCCTTCTCAAGAGATACTAGAAGAGTAGAGAGACAATTTTTAGCTTCTAGGAGCAGTGGTCTCAAAGTCAGAACTGCTGCTGTCAATATAAAAGTATGTCGTGATGTTTTTGCTGGTAACTTTTGAGCACGTAACAGTGTAGTTATCTGTTTAACAGGTAGTTAAGTTTTCAAAGGTTTTTGGGAACAATTTTGTTAAGTTATATCAATATATAATATATATCCATACTTCCTTCCTACTCTGGAGGGAGGGCTCTCCAGGTAATATTAATAATATTTTCGGACATCTGACACAACGCCATCTAGTTTCAAACTAAGCAGAGCTTCAATATTAGAGGGCAGGGACGAGACAAAATTTTAATGATTCTTGTTTACCACAACATAAAAACAAATAGAAAGATATATTATATTCCCACTGTCAAGTCTTAGATAGAAATAATTATAATGTGAGACAGGGTCATGTGTAAGATTTTGAGTGTAAAAATATTTCCGGACACCTAACACACAACGCCATCTAGTTTCAAACTAAGCGGAGCTATGAAAGCTAGATTGGCCGATAGATTACTTATATACCCTTTTCTTGTAAATACATATTATACATAGAAAGCACCCAAACTCCGAAACAAATATTGGCAGATCATACAAACACTTAGTCCAACCCGGGAGTCGGACCCGAGACCTCAGTCGCATGCGCTACTACTGAACCATCGAGGCAGTAAATATCTTAATACAATGTATATTGTTCAGAAATAAATGAAATGCAATGGTAGATAAAATAGCACCGTAATGCTGTATTAACAGTGTCTTCTTTCTTTTTCAGAAGAAACTAAAACGTGTAAATCACAAGGATGATAAGCTCGAAGTAAAAGTGAAATATTTAGATAGAAAAATTAGAATAACAATTTGATAGTTTTGGCCTTAGAGAAGAACAAAGCAGCCATGTTGATTTCTTTAATAACATTATTTTTTCATAAAACCAATAAAGACAACTTGAATATAGACATATGTGGATAAGGCAGACATTTCTAATAATTTTAGGATCATGAATCATCGTCAACAGCCTTTAATAGTCCACTGCTAGACATAGGCCTCTAAGGAAAAAGAAGGTTCCTAAGAAGAAAGGAAATTTTGGCCTACTATTCAATTCGTCGCCGGCGAACCGCCGTCCTGAGTGTGTAGACGGGACGGGTTTTCCTCCTCACCGGCTATAACGACCAGCCGCATGGAGGTGACGTCCGCGTGTACCGGACGTCGCCTGAACGGAGAATGTACCCGAAGATGGTGCCCTCACCATTGCGAGCAGGCGCTAGGAGGGGTCCGGATATCTTAATAACAGCAGTTCCCGGATCTCTCCTATTACAGGCGACCCTCGGGCCGTCACCCTACCGGGGTTTGCTTCCTAAGTCGGCTCTTACATTACCCACGGGATAAATAGGGGTTATGATACTCCGTATTCTTAATCCGTCACCACACAGTTTAAAAATGTAACATATGTATGTGTTTAAAATGTGTTTAAAAGAAAGAATTGTGTGATTTACGTAGCCAAAATTAGGTACCTAAAAGATTTCGCTGGCACTTTTCATTAACAAAATACTACTTTTGAATTTAAATTGTTCAAATTAATCCAGGATAATGTTAATAAAAGCTCCAAATAATCTTAAATAAGATGTTTACTCAAAGGTAATCCAAGCAGAAAAATACGCTTTATTTCGGTGACACAAAACTGTATTCACAAAACCCAATTTGTTTTAAAAAGGTGTTCTCTCGCAGTGTCATTTATTTGATTAAAGAGGTTCTGTACAACGGGTCCCTAATTTTGTTTAAAACTATGACACTGAAGTAACATTACGCGTACATATGAAGTAGTGATGTACCAGCCTAATGAAATGAATCTGCTAATGACAGAAAATTCTGGAAAAATCGTTTACAGGTTTTAAAGGATTGAAAAGCTCTTTGGAAAATAAATTTAGTGACAACTATCATTCTTTAAAACTACAAAAAACTGTTTCTTTGGAGTCGCACAGAAAATGACTATTAGTAATTGACCATAATTCATTACATATTCTTTTATTTAGCAAAAATTGTTTAGCAGATACAGAAATATTTCATAATACTACAGCAAAAAAAAACTGGGGGACTCCGTCAGAATCCGCCACTTGACCCGATCTTGCGCTAATTCTAACTTAACCGTTTCAAATAAATGGTCTCTGAGATTCCATACCTTTAATGGTTGCTAAGTCATATTTACCCCTCCCAATGTATATGGTAAAGAACCAGAAAAACTTATCAACTTTAGCGTCCATACATCGGGTGAATTAAAATTTTTTGGAGGTTGATACTCAGCTGTTTTATATTTTCATCATCATCATCAACCTATCACAGTCCACTGGACATAGGCCTCTTCCATTGCATGCCACTTAGATCGATTTTGGGCTTCACGCATCCAGCTCCTGCCTTACTTCATGTGTTGTATTTGGACATAGGTAGGCCTATCCCCATTGCACGCCACTTCCTGCCAGCCATCTTGCGCAAATCATCACTCAAACGTGCCTGTGGGCGTACTACACTACGTTTGCCGAGACGCGGTCTCCACTCAAGAACTCGTTTTCACTCTATAGGTTAGTATAGTAGGCTATGTCACCTTGGTTCTCTCTCACTCTTGAATCACTCTGTCGGTTCTCTGGTTTATTATAAGTTAGCTGAATTCTATCTCTATCCCGTTATTACAATTTATCATGATATGATAGTACCAATACATTTTTTGAAATCTAGGACTTGCTAAAAACAGTGAGTTCATGTTACAGATAGACAAGTCTAATATTTTCAAACCATTGCTTGACTGGTTGCCACGAGAACTGGTAACGATTGACGACCGGATAGCGTAGTTGTTTGTTTAATGAACTGCTATTCCGAAGGTCACGGGTTCGATTCCCGCTCAAGTCAAACATTTGTGTGCATGAACTTATAATGTTTGATTTACAAAAAAAAAGTACATATGTGTTTATATCAGTTATCAAGTACCCATAGCACAAGCTCTGCTTAGTTTGGGACTAGATGGCGTTGTGTGAATATGGTAGGATATTATTTTATTATTATTATACCGTAAATGACCTCGGTATTAATGTCAACTAGCTTCTATACTCCTTAAAAAACCTTATTAGTGCCCATTATTTGATCTGCAAACTATTGAATCTGTAACATGCGACAACCTAAAAGTCATATTACGACTATATCCTTTTCAGTTTTATATCTTTTCCTCTGTCCGTGTAGTGACGGATTAAGAATACGAAATGTCACTACCCCAATTCATCCCGTGGGTGTCGTAAGAACCGACTAACTGCGCAAAACAACGCAGGACATCAGCACAAAAAGAAGGAAAACTTGACACAAACCCTATACCAACCCAATGCCAATGCCTCCTTTCTAAGGAGAGACCTACATCCAGCAGTGGACTATTAAAGGTTGTTAATGTGATGGTGTGATGTGATCCTTTTCAGTCACATGTTACTTAACAATTTATCAGCTGCACCTCAACTTGCCTACAGCTGATAAATAACGACATTTGCCGATAAACATTGGAGTCATCGTGATAAAGCTTTCCTTCAAATTTCGTATGCCACAAATCTGGATATTTTATCCGTATCGTGTCGTTTCATTTACAGTAGTCATATATCTTTTACGAAATATCAAATATGTCGTCAGTTTGAAGATAAGATAACTGTTATAAAAATCAGGCATTTGCCTGATACTGATTTACATTAGGCACGTGGTGTACTGTACAACATTGATATAAACCACGCCCTTGCCGTGCCAATCCAAAAGACTGTAACTCGACTTACAGTGTTTTGCCTGGCTTCCCGCTCAATCAGTTTCTTTACCTCGGTCTAGTACCAATATTTTTTTTTCTATGCGGAACTCCCCTCGGATACCACCCACCAGTGGGTGATTATGTCGGACTCGAACCGACCAAAAACCGCACGCCGTCTCCAGGTACCAGTAGCCGGGGAACCTAGAAAGGAAAGCCCTAGTACCACGACGTACCTCAGGCCATCTACGGCTTATTGATGACCCCTCCTGTGTGGGAACCCGGATGTTCCCTTCCTGCTCCGAAGGGCGCGCGCGCTCGGTAGCGCGTCCCGCCATTACTCACCCCGGCCTGCTTCTGCTAGAGTGACAGATGGCCTCACCTGTCACCCTCGGGCCTGCGCTTATGGAGGACGGAGGTCGGTCGGCGAGCCAGGAGGGTTCTGACCCTCTCCGCCATCTCCTTCGCAAGCATAACCTGCTCGCAGAAGGAGACGGCGCAGTTCCACACACTCTCGCTCCGCACCATGGCCGCCACGAGGTCACGCCTCTGCTCCACCCACACCGGGCATTCTGCTAAAGTGTGGAGCGCCGTGTCCACGGTCCGGCCATCGCAGTGGTGGTACCCAGGCGTTGGCTCTTTGTGGATCAGACACAGGTGATCCCCGAAGCATCCTTTCTACGTGATCACCTGCGTCAAACGGTATCAGAGGGTCCCGTGATGCCTCTCGAGCCAATCCTCCATAACGGGTCTTACCGCCGCGATAACAACGTGCCCAGCGCTCGGTTGCCCAAGTCGTTCCTTCCACTCCTCCACGAGTTCTGATCCTCGATTTCTCGAAACTCAGGACTCCTTCCCAGCTCCCGCGCCTCCTTGCTCCACTGATACAGAGCCGCAAGGGCTCTCGCCTCCAGGTCCTATGGTGGAGTTCCAGCTAGGAGACTCGCCGCCTCAAAGGATTATCATCAACAGCCTTTACTAGTCCACTGCTGGACATAGGCCTCTCCTTAGAAAGGAGGTTTTGGCCTACTATACCATGCTGGCCAGACGGGTTGGTATAGGGTTTGTGTCAAGATTTCCTTCTCTCTGCACTGCTGTTTTCCTGCGTAGTTTGCTCCCTTAGTCGCCTCTTACGACACCCACAGGATGAATAGGGGTGGTGACACTCTGTATTCTTAATCCGTCCCTACACTAAAACAGGGACATGAACTGGCCACAAAATACAATTTAACTGGTTATCTCGATACTCGATCCATTTGTTTAATTTATTTTCGAAAATTGAGGAGTAGTCAATCAGTGAACATCGCTGTGGTGCCAATGGCGCATCAAAAGACAGCCGAGGTACGTCAGATTCTCTGAACCTGGGACGTCATTGAGAGCTCCGACTGTGTCTAAGGCTGTACACTGTAGCCGACCACCAAAGCTGATCATGTATAACGAGTATGCGATTAGCTTTGGTAGACCAGGTATTACAAAAAAATACAGAACGTTACACAAAACTATAATAATAGTAATAACTTTACACATCTCACACACGGCCGTTGGATCCCAAACTAGGCAGAGCCTGTGCTTTGTTAACCAGACTGCTGATATACAATTTAAATATTTCAAAATAAATACATATTTTGGATAAACTACACCAGCAGATAGAATAAGAAATCGTGCTCATCACACAATTATTTGTCCCGAGTGGGAATCAAACCCACGACCTCTGGCTTAGCAATCAAAGTCACTAACTACTACACCAATCAAAATTATATAAAACATTGACGGGCCTGTTGGTCTAGTTGTTAGTGACCCTGACTGCTAAACCGGAGGTCGTGGGTTCGATTCCTACCCAGGACAAATATTGTGTGATGAGCACGGTCATTTGTTCTGTGTCTGGGTGTAATTTATCTATAATATTTATAAAAATATATAAGTATATTTATCAGCAGTCTGGTTACCGTAGTACAGGCTCTGCCTAATTTGGGATCAGACTGCCGTGTGTGAGATGTGTGAGATATATGACATATTGAAACTCAACATGGATAAACTTCTTTTTCTCCACTTATTACTAAAAGTAATATGTTCAAATCTAATTGGAGCTACTCAAGTAAGAAAAAGGATTTTAAGCACTTAGGACTTTAAAGAAAGTTTGAAGGACCATCGATACCGCGCAAATACGACGAGATTGAAGCCTCTAAGCATCTCAAGGAATAAATGCGGTTAAACTTTACATTAAGGTTCCTGGATTTTCGCTATGGAGCGTAAGATATTTGTCCGGAAGACATTTCAGTGTTATATATGACTTTGTATTCAATAATAATATAGTCAAACTTAAATTAGTTCAATTTTCTTTTAAAAAGACAGCTCCCGCACTAGCAATATATCCTGTGTCGCGGAGGACTTTACAGACATACATGAAATGGACACAAAGAACAAAAATTTGTGGAATCCACAAAGTGTAGTGCCATGAGGGGATCGTACCCACAATACTCAGCGTCAGGAAGCCGCTTAAACCACTACGCCATTCGTGCAGTCAAAGAGACAGATAAGATGAAATACTCAAACAACTAACATAAAAATCCTTACCTATTGTTATGATAAATGGAGTGCGTAAAAGTAGATTTGGATAGATAGAAATAAAAAGAAATTAAGTTTCGGTGAAGGGTTCGGCAGATGATATTCATGATTGTATGATGTCAATATAAAATAACTTAAAATGTATATACTTAGCTTTTTTATTATAATACGAATAATATTTACAATACGAGATTAAAGTAAAATTATTTAGTAATTGTAAAAAGGGTAAAAGTCACTTTTTATGTACAAATATTTACTAGTATAAAAAACGGTCAGCTCTCTCCAAAAGTATTAAAAAATATATCGATTACTATAGAAAATGTCAAAAAACCCTGTTTCATAAAATTTCTTATTAGATTTGAAAACAAATAAATGATTTAAATAAATGAAATCGCAAACATCAGTATAGGAATTGCCTAAAGAACTTAATTATGGTTCTTACCTAATATTAACTTACGATACTGGTAAATAAATAAATGCATATGAAGTTAAACCTATCTAAACGAATAGTAGTTTATTCCTAGCCATTCATTTTGAATACTATTTTCATTACAAATGCCATTACAAGTCCTCCAAGAAATTAATATCTCCACTCTTGTACAAAAAGAAAACAGTAGCCAAATTTATTGTGAAGGGCTCATACCCAAGAAGGACTACAAACAACTTGCAAACAAAGCAATCCTATCCATGTCAATCTATGGATGGGTAACCATTCTTAACACTTTGAGACTCCTCCATGCCTTGGAGAGTACATTAAAAAGCCGACACGATATACGGACATCTCTTTTTATAGTTACGGGTAGTCGTAGCCCCAAAAATCTAGTCAAGCAGAATTTGGGTTGTGGACTTCTGATGGCAGTCGCTCCACGTAAAAAATCAGACTTCAGCCATATGGTAGTAGTCTGTAATCCGACTCTAACCAAGTTTAGGAAAAGGATCGTAGTAACTATTGACATCTATCACAGCACATTTTCATTGGTCAAATCAAATCGAAAACACAAGCGTCCTGGCTGCTTCTCACACACTTCTTGCCAATTTTGCGAAACACTAGGTTACTTAGACGGTGTTATTTTTCATTTAAGCGATTTTTCAGTAACAATACAGCCTGATAAACTTATTCGAACCAATAAAAACATTTAAATACTAATTCTTTTGTAAATTATTTTCATTCGCTTACTAACTAATACTTATTTCTATTTATACAGATAATGCACAACATCCGTCAACACATTTATACGTATTATTTTGAACTAGTATTAAAAACGTTTAGTAACCCTTTGACAGGTTACAGGAGCTGCAGTGTACAGGTTAGCGTTGCTTGTTGTGTGACAGGATCTAGTATAGAAAATCTACAACATAAAGTGTCTGAAGCACGAGAGATTGAAACGTGAGGCACACATCATCATCATCATCATCATCAAGAGACTTTACTAGTCCACTGCTGGACATAGACCTCTCCTTAGAAATAAGGTTTTGGCCTACAACACCACGCTGGCCAGACGGGTTGGTATAGGGTCAGTGTCCAGTTTTTCTTCTCTCTGCAGTGCTGTTGTCCTGCGTAGTTTACTCCCTTAATCGCCTTTTACGACACCCACGGGATGAATAGGGGTGGTGACACTCTGTATTCTTAATCCGTCACCACACGATTACATTACATATATACATACATTTATATTGATATGGAAGGAATCTGAAAGTAAAAGTATTATACAATTGAACTTTTGCCTTTTGACTTTTAAATTATTTACTATTAATTTTGTTTTATTTAAAAATATGTAACTATGTAACAGATTGTTTTATCACTGCTTATTCCTTTTCTAACCATACTTTCACATACAAGAAAAGATTTCGTAAACAACTTCATTTTAACAAGTCATCAGTTTCGAGTCTTACCAAATCACTCGCAAATCCTTTGATGAAATTATATGAATTAAAATTAATCGAGTAACGACTATCACTACCACTTATAATTAGTTTTCTCACTGAGAGGATTATTTCTATCATCCCAAATTGCTGATCTTGCTAAAGATATTATAGATTTTTATTCAGCCTGTGATTGGCTACGAGACAGATAAGAGAAAGACATAACAATTTCTAATACATAAATTAATCTAAGCTTAAAAGTTTATCACACATTTTTCAAGTTCTTTAAGAATAAATAAATTTTAACTATTCTTAATTCTTGTCCTAATAAAATAAACACTTTTAAGAGTAAAATACTGATATCATTACTATGTACATCAATCACATTTCTAAAAAACTAATTTGATTGAACTATTCGATCACAATCGCTCTTAGTCTTACCTCATAAGGCTTACTATAAACCTTTTTAGTTTTTCTTTCTGGATAAAAATGCATCCTGAATTTGAGCATTAGACAGACCCTTAGTTTCTGGTACAAAGAAGAATGAGAATATTGCATTCGCCAAACCTATAACACTAAAACAGTAGAAGCTACCGTGAATACCGAACATGTCAACCATATAAGGAAACAGAGCTATGATTATAAAGTTTGTGAACCAAACCAGTTCGATGACTATCATTGAAGCTAAACTTTGAACCTGAAAAGAATAACACATCAATTTAAAAACAAAGATATTGGAAAGTGAGAGTGGAAACTGGGCAAGATATGTTTTATTACTACTTGGGTCTAACCTAAAACTTCATTATAATAAAAGGTACAATGGTAAAATTACTTGACTGTTGTGCCTAAATCAAATTTTGTAAATATTTTATCAGTCGTTTATACGTGACACATTGAATGTGTAGGTACTTATTGCACACCAAAAAAGTATGATAAAATCTAGAAATATGATATTAACAACAGGTAAACGATGGGCAGTCTTATCGCCACCTTTCATAAACAAGCGTAGAAAATTGTTTGCCAAATCATAGCTAATATTAATTTAAAGTCACGATTAGAATAGATTTTTCTAATCGTGACTTTAAATTAATGGATAAAATGGATTAAATTGACTAAGCCTTCGATTATTGAATAGTTAAGAATGAAATTAAGGCGATTATTTTTGATATAGAATATATATCTACTGGTAAAACAATTGAAAAAAAATACTGGCATTGTTTTGTGAATGCATTTCATACCATATTACATAAAAGAAGGATTCAACTTACCTCAGGTATAAAAGCCTCCGCTAGCAGCACGTAAGGTATAGTACCAGCTCCCAACATGAAGCAAAATGAGTATATAAAAATCATAATCACAGTAACCAATGGGGGTGCAATATTTGAATGCAGTAAATAACCAAGACCAGCCATGCATATAAATACTAACGCCGATGAGGGAATAATCAACGACTGAAAAGAAGAAAACAAAAAATTAATGGGAGATAAGACATGTTTTAATGTTAACGTTCTCCGAATGAAGACTGAGCCAGGCAGCGGACGGGGGCAGGACGACGAAAACAGGTTCCAATGTTCTCATAAATATATCACAGCAATTTTTCAACTACTCTCACTGCCTCACCGTCCGTGCATTATCACAATGCTAAAGTTTTTAAGCTATTGCATAGCTTCTATCGCGGGCCTTGAGCGTGGAGACCGAATCCAGAAATTCCGTAACGAAAATAACCTAACACCCGCCACTCCGACCGGCACAGCGGTGATACTTTTTAGTTTTGCCATCTATCGATGAATAGCAGAACTTTTAATGACTTTTTTGAAATATCACGCTTGTCGCTTTAGTTAAGCAACTCGCCTCTAGGTGGCATTGGTTGTGACGCGGTATTTTCCAGATATTTAGAAGATATCAAGTCTCAAACTTATCTTTCTTATTTCAGTTACCATAAACCTTTCAATTTCAATGATAAATATTCCTGAATAACCTACATGTATTGTAAGATAATAAAAATATTTTGAATAATATTAACTTGTCATTTATTTAATAAAAGAAAAAAAGTTTTCTTATCGGTCACCACGCTCAAAAAGTGTAACTTGAAAAAATATCAAAGAAAAAAAAAATACTGCATAAATAAAATAAATAAATAATTATAATTGCATAAGTTGATAAAAAATGCTATGCAATAGCTTTACCGCGGCAGTCCCCGAGTGCCACACGTCTAGAAAGCTAGAACCTTAAATTTTGAGTCATCAATAGAGCATCAATATAACAAAAAGTGTTCTAAAAATACATTCAATTGTTCTAAAAAAACAGCGATAACTTAAAAAAAGCATCGCTGGCTTTAAAGTAGGACAGTATTCTTAGTAGTTTTTTTGTATAAGTTACAATTACTTTTAGGATACATAACAGAAAATTGCCAGATACTATAAGTAATAAACGGTTCACTGATAATTATCAAAACATCAAACAGTGAACGTAGATGAATAAAAGTAACAAATCTTGCTCTACTTATTTTTTTACTTAATTTGAGATTGTAGCAGTAATTAACGGAGATTTATTAAGTTTTTAACCTTACCCTTCTGCCAGCTTTATCAGTTATAACACCAGAGACTGCAGTTCCACTAAATAATACAAATGCAAAAATGATCGTGTAGAAATCAGCCCTGCTAGGATCAGATTGCATGAATACTGTCTTGGCATAAACCTGGACACATACGCATCCCATGAATACCTGTAAAATAATGCTTTTTTAAATATTGATTTAAATAAATAATATCCATTAAAAGAAATGTTTCAAAATATACTATCCAGATTTTTTTATTATTTTTGAGCAGTAAATTTTCTGCGTACAAACGTCTTACTTCTACCAAACTTGTTGGTAGATGTAAGTCTCATTATACATAATTTCACCTAGTTAAAGAACTATCAGAGGTATCAGGACAGCCTCAAAATGATACCAAAAGTATAATGGAGACAAGTTTTTAACTGGCAATGGTCTTCCGAGAGTAATTTGTTTGATTCTTGGCCTTTAAAAAATGGAAGTCAGAAAAACCAATCTTACTTTTTATTACCGCAACTTTGATGAGGAAGAATCGATAAAATGTATCTCTTTTATATTTGAATTATTTGAACTTACCTGCATTGAAATTATTATCGATACCACGGTCAATGCCCATCTAGATGCAGGCTGTAAAACTGAAATTAGAAAAATACTCTTTTTATTCATATTTCTCAAGACAGTTTACGTGAACTTACCAGAAATTTGAAATGGAATTTACATAGAAATCATTAAAGCTGAACTGGCTCTGTTATGCCTCAGTCATATCGGAGTAATTGTGGTTTTTAAATATCGAATAATAACTGTGGCGTTGAAAAAGACCTTTGTGCTATAATTACTACCATCAATGTTGCCACCAGAAATACTGTATAGTTGGTTAATTAATTTAAATCAAACATTAGTGATTTCTGATACTCTCTCTTATAACTTACTTCATCATCATCATCAACAGCCTTTAACAGTCCACTGCTGGACATAGGCCTCTCCTTAGAAAGCAGGTTTAGGTCTACTATACCAAGCTGGCCAGGCGGGTTGGTATAGGGTTTGTGTTGGGGTGCTGGGCTAGAAAACCTCCTCGTGGTGCACCCTGGAAACGCTGGCGATGGTACTGTTTCCTCCTTGTCCTCTTGGAGGAGAGGATTATCGCCAGCGGCCAATATTCTAGCAGAAGAGGCAGCCGTTCATCGGCTCTCGGGCAAGGCCTGGTCCAGCAGGGTGGGCGTGTCTGCCGGTTGCCCTGCTGGCTCTTCGCTCTTCGGAGCATGGAGGAGGAAACCTCGGTAAAAAACCTGATGGCGGGGCCCTGTAGGGGCCACAGTTTCTCCGCTGATAGCGGTGGAGAAAGGAGGACGGGCTCGGCGTGTACTCACACTACCACCGAGCAGGCAGGGGGACGTAGTCTCCCTGTCAACCGTCGGCATATCGTAATCCCGAGAAGAGCGCTGTGGTTAAGTCTCGCGGCTCTGATCGGGGGCGAGGGTCTTGGCTTAACCGCCCGGACCGCGAGGAAGATAACCTCTCTAAAAAATTCCCCGAATCCCGTGTTCTGGTGCGTGGCCAGGGGATGCATGGCTGATGGGAAGTTCAGTCGCGAGCGCACTCCAAGCCGAGGTACCTGCGGACCCCTCGGTTGGGTTAAAAACTTACGCTTGCCCGGGTAATGGGGGATCTCTGCCCGGGTGGACCTTTAGTTCTCCCCCAATCGTGGGATTTATTATGGATCATAACAACAAAAATATAAAGAAACGGCAACCAATACAAACCAAACAGAAACAGGCAAGCAAAACGGACTCTGATACGAAGGAGAAGAGGAACAGTGGAGTGGATGGGTCATCCACGGAGGGTGAGATAGCGTCGGGAACGCCTATCTCGGTGGGGCTCCCAGAAGTCAGTCTGACGCTGATCTCTGGGAGCCGAAGAGCATCAGATCGGCTGCGCTCCGGATCCGCCGTTTCGTCGGATGGCGTGGAGGCCATGGAGGCGGAGCGAAGCGACAGCCGGAAACGAGGACGCTCCAGGGACGAGGAAACCGACACGTCCCAGGAGATGATGCCACCAAAGGTGGCAAGCAGCCGCCGAGGGAGGGCTCGCAAACCGGCCTCGGCCCCGGTCTCAACCCCGTCAGGCTCCGCGTTCTCCAACGCGGAGTCGTACAGGAACGTACGGGTGGACGGCGAGGCCGTAGCGGAGGAGGAGATCGCGGATCTCCTGCTCAAGGTTCGGGAGCCGGTGGGGGGAAATGCCCCCCAGGCTCCCGTGTCCGTGCAGGAGAGGGCGAAAGCGGCGGTGGCCGTCATCAACAAGGTGGCCGTCATCAACAAGGTGGCCACCAAATCCGTGAACCTTAAGGGCTCGTTTGTGAGGGCCCTTAAGGACTCCTCCTCCGCTTTGTCAGAGGTCGTGGAGGGCCTAGCGGGCGACGTCTCTCGCCTGCAGGTGGCCAACGAGAAGCTGACGGAGCGGGTGAACGAGCTGAGCGCTCAGTTCGCCCGCTTCCAGGCGAACCTCCCCGAGCGGGAAGCCCAGCTCCCAGCCCCCCCTACCACCAACTCAGGGGCATTTGACTCCCAACTGCGAGAAATCCTCATCGCAGTTGGGAATATGCTGGACGGACGCCTGGCTGGCCTGGAGGCGAGATTGCCTCCTGCGCCGAGTATGCGCCCCCCGCTCGCGTCGACACAGCGGCCTAAGGCGCTCCGACCGCGCTCCCCGTAGTGGGAGGCCGCGTCTCCTACCCGGCGGCGGCGTCTGCCCCGACTCCATCGGCTCCCCAAAAGCCGAGGAGGGGGGCCAAGGCACCGGCCCAGGCGCCGGCCAAGGCACCGGCTAAGGCGCCGGCCAAGGCACATCCCCAGGCGCCGGCCAAGACGGGGCCTAAAACGGCGCCGAGGAGCGGAGTGGCATTCCCTCCGCTCCCCACTCCGACACCCCTGCCGGGCCCCTCCGCACCTGCCCCCTCCAACGAGGGTTGGCAGGAGGCGAGGGGCTCCAAGAAGTCCCGAGGGCGGGCCAAAAAGGCTGCCAAAAAAGCAGCCCAAGCCCAGCCTTCGCCGCCGGTGGCAACGGCCTCCACAAAGAGGCCGCGGAAGCTGCAGCCGCCCAAAACCGCGGCTGTAGTGGTGACCGTGTCCCCGGAGGCGGCGGACGGCGGGCTGTCCTACGCGGCCGTCTTCAAAAAGGCCCGGGACAGCCTCGCCAACGATTTTGGAACGGTGGGGGTCAGGATGCGCCTCGCCCAGACGGGAGCTCGAGTCCTCGAGTTCCCTGGGGCTGAAGGCGCTAAGACGGCGGACACATTTGCCGAGAAGCTGCGGGGACTCTTTACAGCCACGGATGGTGTAAAGATCGCCAGGCCTACTAAGTGCGCAGAGCTGCGCATCTCGGGCCTGGACGACTCTGTGACGGCCGAAGATGTCCGCGCTGTAATCCGGGAGAAGACGGGGTGCAGCGCGGACAACGTCAGGGTCGGCACCATCCGCCCCGGTCCAGGAGGGCTTGGCGCCGTGTGGGTCAGCTGTCCCGTAGCGTCGGCCAAAGTATTGGCCGACGCCGGCAGGCTGCTCATCGGTTTCGTGAGCGCCAGGATCACAGTCCTGGCGGCGAGACCGATGAGATGCTACAAATGCCTAGCATCGGGACACACGCGCGTCAAGTGCGACAGTTGTTTTGACTGCGGCGGACTGTGTTTCCGCTGCGGTCAACCGGGGCATAAGGCGGCAGAATGCTCTGCCGCCCCTCACTGCCCAGTGTGTGCGGCGGGCAATAAGCCCGCCAATCACCAGATGGGGCAGAGAGGCTGCAAGCCTCCCCGCAGTTCTCGGCAGACGTCGGGGGTTAGCCAGTCGACCCAGGCTGCCTCCGATGTAGTTCGTGCGTCGACGTCGTCGCCCATGGAGGAGGTTGTAGAGACGATCCAGTAATGGATCAAGTCTCCAACCTCCTGGTCCAGACGAACCTGAACCACTGTGCCGCGGCGCAGGATCTCTTCCTGCAAACCATGGCACAGTGGTCGATAGGTGTTGCCGTAGTCGCGGAGCCCTATTCTGTCCCTCCCCGTCCAAACTGGATGGGTGACTGGGACGGCTCCGTGGCAGTCGTCGGTTCCACGACGGCTCATTCCCCGCCCTTGTCGCTAAGAGACAAGGGCACTGGATATGTTGCCGTCGAGTGGGGGGGGATCACCATATATGGTGTATATTTCTCCCCCAACCGGAGTTTGAACGACTTCGAGGTTTTCCTAACCAGCTTGGAGACCTCGATACGGCGACTAGCGTCTGGGCACGTCCTTGTGCTGGGGGACTTCAACGCAAAGTCCATTGCGTGGGGTTCCCCCAGGACGGACGCCAGGGGCGAGGCCGTAGAGGAGTGGGCGGCCTCGGTGGGCCTCTGTCTCCTAAACAGAGGCTCCACCAACACGTGCGTGCGACAGCAGGGGGGGTCGATAGTGGACCTCTCGTTCGCTACCCCTGCCCTCGCCGCACGAGTAAGGAGCTGGCGTGTCCTGGAAGAGGTTGAGACGCTCTCGGATCACCTGTATATCCGATTTGAGCTCTCCCGGACCCAGGACTCCAGTAGGGGTCACGTGGCGCGGCGTTTATCCCGCTTTCCGCGGTGGGCTGTTGCCAGGCTGAACCGGGACCTACTAGAGGAGGCAGCCATAATTCACTCGTGGCTGTCTCCTCAGGCTCCGACCGAGGAGGTCGACGTGGGGGCTGGCCGCTTTCGCGATGCGATTACGCATGTATGCGATGCGGCCATGCCCCGCGTTCGAGGTCGTCGGCCTCCAAGGAAGGAGGTCTACTGGTGGTCCCAGGAGCTGGCGGACCTCCGTGCGGCCTGTACACGTGCCCGGAGGTCCTACACGCGCAGTCGGCGGCGTCACCGTGGAGACGGTGAGGAGGACCGGCTTCATGAGGGGTACCGACGGGCGCGGAAAACTCTGAAGCTGGCCATTAGCCGCGCCAAAGAGGAAAAAAGACAGGAGATGCTGGAGGGTCTTAATCGTGACCCCTGGGGTCGCCCTTACCGCGCGGTGCGACAAAAGCTCCGCGCGTCGGGCCCCCCCCTTACGGAGACTCTCCAGCCCAGCTTCCTGCGAGAAGTGGTTGAGGGCCTTTTCCCACAACGAGCAGAACACACTCCCCCGTCGATGGCCTCCCTGGCCGGAGACGACGGGGAGCACGTAGTACGCTCCATGGCCGGTAGCGACAGTTGTTTTACCGCGGTCGCAACCTTCTGCGAGGTAGTAATCTCGCGGAAGGAGGCGGCGGAGAGGGCCCGGGGGACGTCCGGGATTCGGAGGTAGGGGCGGCTGTTCTACGGATCCGTTCCAAGAACACCGCCCCTGGGCCAGACGGGGTACCGGCCCGAGTGCTGGCCCTGGCCCTCAACCACATGGCAGACCGCCTCGGGGAGGTGTTCGACGCTAGCTTGGCGTCGGGACGCTTCCCTGAGTGCTGGAAGAGCGGGAAGCTGGTCCTATTGAGGAAGCCGGGACGGCCTGCCGATTCGGT
Source organism: Arctia plantaginis (assembly GCA_902825455.1). Taxonomy (NCBI): domain Eukaryota; kingdom Metazoa; phylum Arthropoda; class Insecta; order Lepidoptera; family Erebidae; genus Arctia; species Arctia plantaginis. Next base: position 1,270,434 of record CADEBD010000322.1, on the reverse strand, counting down.
CGCGGCCTATAGGCCCATCGTGCTGCTGGACGAGGCGGGCAAATTGTTTGAGAGGGTCCTTTCTGCCCGCATCGTCCGGCACCTTTGCGAGGTGGGCCCCGATCTGTCGGACGCCCAATTTGGTTTTCGGGCGGGGCGTTCGACAGTCGACGCTGTGTTGCGCCTGAGGGCCGTGACCGAAGAGGCTGTGAGCTGTGGCGGCGTGCTGTTGGCGGTGTCATTGGATATCGCCAACGCATTCAATAGTCTGCCATTCAGCTGCATCAGGGAAGCACTCCACTATCATGGGGTGCCAAAGTACCTGAGGCGGCTGGTGGCAGACTATTTAGAGGAGCGTACCGTCGTGTACGAGGACCGAGAAGGTAATCTGAGGTGTCGGCCCATGTCGTGCGGTGTTCCACAGGGGTCTGTTCTTGGACCCCTCTTGTGGAACATAGGGTACGACTGGGCCCTTCGCGCCGATTTCCCCCCCGGGCTGGGTGTAATCTGTTACGCAGACGATACCCTCGTGACAGCCCGGGGGGCAAACTTCCAAGAGGCGGCGCGCCTGGCCACAGGGGGAGTCTCCCTGGTGGTCGGGCGCATTGAGGCGCTGGGGCTTACGGGTGGCCCTAGATAAGACGGAGGCCCTGCTATTCCATGGGCCCCGTCGTGGTCCACCCCCTGGCGCCTCCATCGTGGTCAACTCGGTCCTCGTACCGGTTCGGGCCCAGATGAAATATCTGGGCCTGATCCTCGACGGGAGGTGGCTCTTCGACGAGCACTTCCGACAGCTTGCTCCAAAGCTGGTCGGCGCTGCGTCTGCCCTAGGGCGACTCTTGCCCAATATGGGTGGACCCAGCGTCGCGACAAGACGGCTGTACACGGGGGTTGTCCGGTCAATGGCACTGTACGGTGCACCGGTGTGGGCGGCGGCTCTGACCGCCCAGAATAGGGTACGCCTCTGGCGCCCTCAGAGGGTAATGGCGGTCAGAGCCATACGCGGTTACCGCACCGTTTCTACGGAGGTGGCATGCGCATTGGCCGGAACTCCCCCGTGGGATTTGGAGGCGGAAGTGCTCGCCGAAGTTTATCGGCGAGTGGCTGACTTCCGGGCGGAGAGCGGATTTCGCCCTCCGCCCGAGGATGTGCGCGAGTGGCGCGAAGCCGCTCGCCGAGCCACGATGGCTCGTTGGTCGTTCCGGCTGGAGACTCCACGCGCTGGCTTCGCCGCCGTGGAGGCTCTCCAGCCGGTCATCGCCGAGTGGGCAGGGCGGCAGCACGGGACCCTTTCCTTCCGACTGACGCAGGTGCTTTCCGGGCACGGTTGCTTCGGAAAGTACCTGCACACGGTCGCTAGGAGGGAACTGAGTCCCGCCTGCCACCACTGCGACTGCAGTGAGGACTCGGCCCAGCACACGCTGGCGGTCTGCCCCGCATGGGCGGCGCAGCGCCGGGCCCTCACTGCAGTCATCGGAGTGAATCTCTCGCTACCGGCCGTAGTACGCTCCATGGCCGGTAGCGACAGTTGTTTTACCGCGGTCGCAACCTTCTGCGAGGTAGTAATCTCGCGGAAGGAGGCGGCGGAGAGGGCCCGGGAGGACGACCTCCACTCGGACCCGATCCGCCGCCGGCGAACCGGGCGGCGGAGGCCCGCCTACCACAGCCTCATGCCGCCCTGAGTGTGGCCGCGGGTGGAAGGGGTGGGTTTCCCCTCCACCCGCATTTGTTTGGCCAGCCGCGAGGGGGCGGCGTCCGCGTGTGCCGGACGTCGCCTAAAGAGAGGAACACCATTGAGACGGAGCCCGCACCAGGAGCGGGCTGGCGCTAGGAGGGGTCCGGATGTCTTAACAACAGCTGTTCCCGGATCCCTCCTGTTACATGCGCAGAGTGGCACACCGTGTGGTTTTAGTCGGTCCGAGCCCGACACACCACCCCGCCGCAAACCCCGGAGGGGTGACGGTCCGAGGGGATTTCCACACGTTAAAAAAAAAAAAAAAAAAAAAAAAAAAAAAAAAAAAAAAAAAAAAAAAAAAAAGGGTTTGTGTCAAGTTTTCCTTCTCTTTGCAGTGCTGATATCCTGCGTAGTTTGCTCCCTTAGTCGTCTCTTACGACACCCACGGGATGAATAGGGGTGGTGACACTCCGGATACTTAATCCGTCACCACACGGTACTTACTTACTTATCTCCATTGAACTGAGTACTCAGCACGTACCTATTTAATGAAATCTTATATTATATCAAAGAACTAAAAATATGTTTTAGCTTACACAAAAGCTTAAATGCCGAAGTGGACTGTGGCTTTTCTTGCTCTTCTTCAACTTTTAATTTCTCTTCTTCTGCTTCTTTCTCAGATTTCTGACTTTCTGTAACAAAATATTTCATTTTTTTAATTTTTGCATATCTACTTTAATCGAAAGTAATAATCGCAGATTTTAACCTCAAGAATTTATGTCACTTTTTCAGAACTAAAATCATTTTAGGTTAAATTATTTTTAACAAAACGTTTTATTAATATAATGACGTACAACCGTTAAATTATTTCCCTTGATTTCTGTTTATTTAAATTTCTTCTCTCTCTTCTCTTGAATATTAGCGACATTTCCAAAAGAACTATTTCCCATTGTTAAATTTCTCATATCGAACATACTCGTATATTTATTTATATATTTGGAAACTTAATAGCTATGTCATGGGTGAAGTTAAACATTGCAATGGACTATTAGCTAAAAATAAAGTTACCCGACAAGTAAAATTGCGTGCACCACCCATTTATCTTCAAACATTCATCATCATCATCATCAACCTATCGCAGTCGTCTGCTGGATATAGGTCTCTCCCATTGCACGCCACTTAGATCGATTTTGGGCTTCTCGCATCCAGCTCCTGCCAGCCATCCTATCCTGCCACCCTGGCCAGTGGGCGTCCTACACTACGTTTGCCGAGACGCGGTCTCCAATCAAGAACTCGTTTTCCCCAACGGTTGTCGGTTCTGCGGCTAAATTGGCCAGCCCACTGCCACTTCAGCTTGCTTATCCGGTAGGCTATGTCGGTGACCTTAGTTCTCTGCCGGATCACCTCATTCCTGATGCGATCCCTTAGAGAAACGCCGAGCATAGCTTCAAACATTCAATGTAATACAATTATTTACCTGATATAGGCACAAGTTCTACAGACGGTAGAACCTGCTGCTTCAATTTGCTTATTTCATCCAATACCACAACCGATGCAACTGGTACCCCACGGTATTTGGCGATTGAGAATCTTGCATCCTGAAATCAACGTAGTCGTATTATTCTCTAAGAAAATATAACATATCACTAGTTAAAAATTGTCCTGTCCTGTCCTAACTGTCCATGTGGTGACGGATTGAGAATACGAAGTGTTACCACCCCCATTGTTCCCGTGGGTGTCGTAAGAGTCGACTAAGGGACCAAACTACGCAGGACAACAACACTGCATAGAGAAGGAAAACTCAAAGCAAACCCTATAATAACCCGTCTGGCCAGCGTGTAATAGTAGGCCAAAACCTCCTTTATAAGGAGAGGCCTATGTCCAGCAGTGGACTATTATAGGCTGTTGTTGATGATGAAAAATTGTGTAGTAGTTGTCTGCATATGAAAATTAAGATAAAAAGATATAATATCAGCATACTAACCTCTTCTCTATTTTGCCGTAGGTAAAACATAGGACTTTCCGTCACTAATGCTATAAGAACAGTACCAGTGACACTAAGGATTACGTTTATCCAAATTATAATGTGGTAAGTTAGGAACGTGCCGATGACGTACGAAAGAAGCGTTCCAAAGCAATAAAGGAACATAGATGCTGGAACAAAATATATGGTTTTAAGCGACCGAGGAATTTGATCTACTTAGTGAATACTTTTGTGAAGCTCTAAACAAAACAATCATCATCATCATCATCATCAACAGCCTATGTCTAGTCCACTGCTGGACATAGGCCTCTCCTTAGAAAGGAGGTTTTGGCCTACTATACCACGCTGGCCAGACGGGTTGGTATAGGGTTTGTTTCAAGTTTTCCTTCTCTTTGCAGTGCTGTTGTTCTGCTTAGTTTGCTCCCTTAGTCGGCTCTTACGTCCTTAGTCTCTCTCTCTCTCTCTCTCTCTTACTCTCTCACGTACGAGTGTAACAAACACACAACGCGCACCGGAATTAAACGACATGTTTCTATTAAAAAAGAGCTATAAGAACTGATGTACTTATGTACACGACGTATTGTTTGAAGTACACTCTTTATTCAGAAGCCAAGCAGCCTATGGTGTTTTGACGACATCGCTATAGAGAATTTACTGCTAGCTGTATGCCTCATATTATTGCCGGTTGTTCGTGTGGTGACGGATTAAGAATACAAATTGTCACCACCCCAATTCATCCCGTGGGTGTCGTAAGAACAAAACAATAGAATGTGTAATTAGAGTCTTAGAATTGCACACTTCAGGTCTTTACTTACTCTTGTATGTACTAGTTGCTTATAATAATAATGCGACGTACTTTAATAATTCTTAAATTTGGACAAATACATAAGAAATATAGCGACTATACCTGACGCTAAAGTTCCTCTAATAGAATCTTCTGCTACCTCTGATACAAAAATAGGTGCTATAACCAAAAATGCACCACCAGAAATACCACCTAAAAACCTTGCTGCTAGCACCATCTTCATTGAAGTTGTTACACTTACGATAGCCCATGATATCTGCAATAAATTATAGCAAGAAAAGAATGAAACTTTTAATTGAATGAACAATTTCGACAAGCGGTAATATGTAAATATACATGTAGTGAGTGGTTAAATAAAATTCGAGAATCTGTTGAAGCGAGTGCTCAATATCCGTCTTTTCAACCTTTGGAACTAGTTGGTTCCAGCTAAATTTCCCCTGTAGACAGTGAGAAACTCTCTGACCTCGGTACGTTGATACAATATTTCTTTCTGTTCTGTTATAATGTGACATTGTCACTAGTAAAATTGGATACATCGATATGCTTAGAAATTGTGCTCAATAATTTCGAAGAGCTGAATAAAAACAGAATGTAAATGATGTGCCGAAGTGAAATTACGACAAACATTAATTTGTTATCTTTCTGCCTTACGCTTTACGCTACATATTTTCTAATCATTGTTACCTGGCTGCCATAACAAGAATTGTATTTGTTTAAAAGATATTCTAAAGAAGATATTACCTAATAGTTTCGAGTTCTTGTACCTATGAGAGATTGTCATGGCGACCGTAGTTTTTTCTTAACCAGTAACTTACAAAAGGATCTCCTAATAACGTAACATCAATAAAAATAATTCGTAAATTAATTCACAAAGTTAGTAATTTTAAAACAAAGTTGAATCCTATATATTTCGTTTTTTACGATACATCAAAGCCATGGCAAAACTAGGTATATAATTTAAAGATAATGATTTAATAATAATACTTACCACAACTGGCAATGATAATAAAACACCACCATTTCGTCTTCCCAACCTATCTACTATCAATCCTGGTAACAAAGACCCAATCATAGCTCCTAAAGAAGGCAAGCTTCCTAGAAGAGATTCTTCGAATTTGGTCATAGGAGCAGAAAGCGGTGTAGTTGTGTTTGAAAAATATATCTCAGCAGTATACGAGGGCCATGAGTTGATTAAACTCATCAAAAAAGACCCAAAGCCACCTGAAAGTACATAAAAATAACTAAATTCAGATGTGTCATTTGTTTAATTCGCAGACAACGAGATTTAAGAATCTAAAATCACCATTAAATTGATCAGCATGGCCTGCATAGTTTTGACTAAAATTTCGATTCCATTACGTTATAGGAGGTAAGCCATATATAGCCAATAAACATAACTATTTATACAAATTTCTAAATATAAACATATTATGTTATAGAAAAATAACACCCAGCCACAGAATAAATAATAATATTTTCGGACATCTGACATACAACACCGTCTAGTTTAAAACTAAGCAAAACTTGTACTATGAAATCTAAATTGACTGATAGAATAATTATATACTTTTTCTTGTAAATCCATACATAGAAAACGCCCAAACTCCGAAATAAATATTTGCAGATCATACAAACATTCAAACAAGTGGTCGTACTTATCACACAATATTCTGGATGGGAACCGAACCTCCAACGCCAGGCTTAACAGTCAGATTCGCTTTCCAATAGACCAATAACAAAGATAGAAATTGGTCAAAAAGCTTGAATAACAAGTAATGTCTAACTATTCTCTTCTGTTGATTTCAGGTTCAGGCAAGATAATATTTTAAGCAAATTTTGACTTGATAGAAATGACTAACCTCAAAGAAATTATTGAGATAAAGCTGATTTCAAGGTATAAATAAATCAAACATTATATTTAAGAAGCTCAATAATTAAAAATTTAATAAATGAATAGTATTCAGTGACAGTAGTATACTAGTCATTATTACACACTTATGTTCTAAATACTCGGTTTCGTCAACAGACTTCGTTCACACGTCGCTGATTAGCCTATCAGGATTAAATCAGCGAAGACGTATTACAAATACCTACATCAATTTATAGAAAGCGAACTGATTACGATATTTGTAGTAATAAAAAAATATCAAATTACAATACTGATGCACACTTTCACTGTCCTGAATAAGAAACGAAGATCCAGAAATAAAATAAAGGTCCAGATTAAAAAATAGATATACATATGTAAATAATGCTTACATGCTACGGCGACATGGAACTGTCGAAATTTTCCAATACCCATTTTGCTGGATACACTTTCTACTGCTTGGCGTCAAACCGCTTACTGATGTTTTAGTTTAGTTTGCCAAAAAGTAAATTATATAAGTAAATTAGATAAACAATTTCCACGAGAAAACCGTGTGTAAATAAAGATTTATCTTCTGATAACGAATACTGACACTTTATGTATATAAAACATTGGAATTTCCGTCTGTCTGTGTATTGTCATCATTGTTATGCTCATTATTACCACTAAAACATAATATTACATAAATCAATTTAGCAATTTAAGAGGTCAATCTTTATAATCAAATAAACATTTTTGGATGAAGGTAAGGTCCTTAAACAATTATGTTGGCAACTAAATGCTGTCGTCATTAGGGAACCCTTTGACTTTGTTAAATCATGGCTATGACTAGTTGACTAGCGTTCACAAATTTAGTGATTAATTAAATGTGTTTAAATCAAACTTAAATTTATGATACTACCCATGTATTATTAGTGTAACATTTGTGTCTATCTGTCAAACGTATATCTATGTAAGGCAAGGCTATCTCGGGCCTTGGCCATTATTGATATTTTCATTGTTATTTTGTTTTTATTTATTAGAAAACTCATTGAAGACTTTTTTTTTGACGTTACATTCTTACTTATGTTTTTTTTTTATAATAGTGTAGAGGGGTCACCTAAAAGTAAGCAACTACCGCCAGCCATGGACACCTGCAACTCAAAAGTCACAAGTGCGTTGCCGTCCTTGTAGTACCTCCCGCTGATTCGAGCGGGAGGATTTGGGCTCCGGTAACCAAACTCACTCTGTGAAAGACAACTAAGGAATTGCTTAAAAACAGTTTTATGTGAGGCCGTGGTATAGCTCAGGTCGAGCCGTCCCGTTTGTGCCGAAGCATGGCTCTCCCACGGGACCAATTGTATTGTATTGTAAATTAAATTGTATGGGTAGCTATAAATTTCCAGTAACGATGTTTTTTATTCTGACAAAAAGTGGTTTATGTTAATTCTTTAATCATCAGATAGATTAGACAGTGAACGAAAGTTTTTTATAGCTTACTAGAAAAATAGATATGTAAAAGAAGACATTTCACAAGTCTTTCATCTTTCTTATCAAATTCATATCAGATAAAGATTTCGTCCTTCTGTATGTCATGTTGTATCTTAAAATTAGTCCAAAATTATGCAATCTCGCATCAACATACCTCCGCATAATTTTTGGTTTTAGTTAGTAGTTTTATCAAATAAAATTGTAGTTTAAAGAAAGGGTATTCTAAACAGTTTATTGCTATACCATATATTTTTAGATTTCATGCATTACAATGCTCCCAAAAGTTTAATAAAACTTTTAAATGAGCCACATAAAGTTTCAGAGCGCATAAAATATATTATTTTTAGTATCTTTTTCTTTTTAGTATCAATTATCAAATTTAAATCATGTGAGTTAAATTGTTAGATTAGTTTTTGTCACTAAATTCGATTCAAATGTTTCACCGAAAGTAAAGAATACGAATAACACTGAAGCTTCTGACGTTCCCTCACGTTGGATAGAATGTGATCAGAGAGAATCGTGTGGTGTTCCACAAGGTTTAGTGCTAGGACCATATTTGGTATGTATGACTTTACATAGCATATAGGGTATTTACTTTGTAAGGGTTGTTTCCACAAGTCTTTGATACGATTTAAATATTAGCACATAATGCGAGGTGACTACAAAGGCCTCGACTGAGGTGGCAACGTGGAAATCTTTTCTACCTTCTGATGCCACTCCAGAGGAACAATTGCTGTAAGTCCCTCATAAAGGAGGGATTCTCTAATCAGTCAAGGTGATAATGCATGGCGGTTCAACGGTTGATCTTGTTTTGTATATAAATATAAGCACTTTACTTGCGCGATGCAAGATCAGTAGTTACTACGAAATACAGGTCGTTTTCGCTGGATCATGTTGAAGTATGGTTTTGTTTGTATATAGAAATCCCCCAACCGTTAGCAATGTACAATGTTCATCAGCAAAATCTGTTTCGAGAACTATCGTAATAAGGTAGAACGATGTTTTTTATGAGCGTCTTTATGACGGCCGAGAGTTCTGTGCACTCTACTTTATTTTTTTCTGGTATTCAAGAAGCAGTGCAGTCATAGACTCTTAGTCCCAGGAAGAATTCCAACCCTTATTTTTTCTGTTGTCTTATCTGTTGGAACAGCTTTTCTTAACTTTCCATTTTAATATCTTGTTTATTTATTTACTTTATATGACTTATTCATAAATTATTTTTATTTATTATCATTTATCACACATACATACTTGAAGATTAATTTTTTCTTTTATATCATTTGGTCTACATTCTCCAAATACATATGGATAAGATATCTTTGATTTTATCTACTTAAGGTATTTGCGTCACTTTTATACTTGTCGTTCTTGCTGTCACTAATTACGCATTAACAAATCACTAATCACTTTTTCCAAGGTCCAACGAAGTGATAATACAGACATTATACAAAACACGTAGTGTTTGGACGCAATGCAATTGGATAGTGGACATAAGCAACTCGTTCTAAGTGAAATGTCATTTACCTGTCAAAATTTAAGTATAGTATTTGACATCTATCAAAAATAGTGAGTGAATGATCGAATTACCCAGGCATATTATCAACAAGAAGTCAGAGTGAACTAGTTCAAGCTTTGTCAAATTTAGTATTCACGATATTTTGCGGATTTATCCTCCTCAACAGTTTTTAAATTTTTTGATTAAACGTTTATCCGAAATTCAATAATATATACATACGAGCAATGATCACTTTAAACGGAAAGAAAAGGTAGAAATTCAAATCGTATAAAAACAAAAGATTCACTTTTCCATTGAATTAAAATAAATTTTGGATTCGAGTCTACGATTCAAGATACTATATAATTAAAAATTTAAAAAGCAGCAGACTCTTGCTTGAATTCGGACGTCTTAAAACTTCTTCAACCTAGCGGAGCTAATGTTCCGGATGTTCAGTTTCGATCTTCTATCTACTAGTTTTTTTTCTGGTGTAATGTATTCCGGGTGTGGTTGATTCGGTCAATATGGTCTCATCATACATTTGGGTATTCACTTTTCCATCAAAATCTGTACCAAGAGAACTTAAAAAGTTCATCACGTTTAAGCATTTATTTTTATAGTTGTTTAATTATATTTTTTTAGTATTGTTTAAGATTGCAATTAGATTATTGTAAATTAATAAGTCCGTTGCATTGGGTTTAGTTGATTATACAATATATACAAATTCTACCAAAAAAAAACATTAAAATTTTTGTAGCTCAGCAAAACTTTGCTTACAATTTATTTTGTTACTTTTAGATGCGTAATAGTATTTATGTGTATCAAAGAAATACATATCTTGTGAGCCTATCTGTGTATCTTTATATGTAAAATACTTTCACGGGAAATCTACGATTTTGTTTTTTGTAAATAATAATGAAAATAAAACCACTTCGCAATAAAAGTGCTGAGTTTGCTACCTGATGAGGTAAAATTAAGGTAAATATATACATTTCCTAAAATAACGGACTTTTGACTTATAGTCAAAAGCATTGAAAATCAATGTTTATAGTTTGATTGTTGAACTTGATTGATTTTTTATTGAAAAAAAGATTGGGAACACTTGAGAAAACTTTTTATTTATTTAATTATATAAATATATAGTTTAATTAGTTATGTGTTGGTTTCAACATCTCGACTTTTTGTGGGTTTTATAAATACCCCGTCCCTTAACCCACAGGAAAAAAGATATTTATGTCCCCATAACTTCAAAATTGATAAAATTAGATATGAATGGTGTGTATTAATAGACATATTGTAAATCATTAATTCTTTTAATTCTTCTGTTGACCACTTTCTTCTTCTATCGTCACTTATTGCATTATTTGTGGTCGTTGTAGATGAGCCGATAGAGTCTACGGGCGAAGCCCTACTCTGCAAAGCATCATCCGCGCCCTCCCCTCCCCGTTGATCAGCTGTGACATTTTCGAGATCCCCGACTCTCGCCCGCCTGTTCAGCAAAGAGCCACTGGTGGTCCGTATGCTGTCACGTCCAGCACCAGCTCCAGACGTGCCCCGGCGATCACCCCCGGGCAGCGACCCTATTCGTATTCCAATATTAAGATTCTCCATGATTAATGGGTTACCTTTACCTTGTTAGCCGCGTAAGTTTCATTAGTACGCGTGTCCGCCCCCCGCGTGATCTGGTGTTCGATACGGACGCAAGGTAGGATTTTGGGGGCTAGTTTATTTAATAATATAATTTTATAAATTAAATTATATTATTATCTTTTATAAGCCTCTATAAACAATGAATCGTAGAAGAATCGAAGAAGAATGATTTACTTTGAAGTTTTTGTATGCGATGTGGTACTTAGTGTTTAGAGTTTGATTTAAAAAAATATTATATTTTTGTAGGTATTTATTTTACTAAACTCTAGAATTTTCATGATCACTATTCAATACCCTGTAAATTTTACATTAGCGTACAAATCCTATGGATTACCAATTACTTAATACCATTAACTGTTAAGTTCATGAATCATTATAATCATTATTTTCATATCTATCTGATACGATTATACGTACTAATACTTTGTCTATGTTTTATAGATAGATCTCTAGAGACTCTCTAGAGACTAGAGATCCTAAAATACAGCCCTGTGGGACACCAAAATTTACTTTGTATTTTGATCTGAAAAACTCCCCATTAAATATTTTATAGATTCTTGTGGTTTCTATTATAGATAGACTTTTAAAATTATTCGAAACGTTACCTCTGATGCCAAAGTAATCTAATTTCTTTAGGAATATTTCGTGGTTAACTACGTCAAATTCCTAAGCCGTAAATGTTTTTCTTGTCATCGACACATATTATACTGGAGACGAATTGTAAGACTATTATATTGTAAAGGAAGCACATTAAGCCATCGCGTGGTTATGGTACGCTCACAAATGGGGTCGCAAGTAACACTTTTGCGCCGTGGCGGCCATCTTATTGTTGTTAAAGTTGTTAAAAGAACCATTAAACTGTCTTCTACAATTACGTTGTAGATAGTAGTTGTTAATATTATTTTAACGGGAATTAACGCGATCTCTTATTTAGGGTATTACATACCCCTGGTTTGCCTGACGTTTCGACCAGGTTGCACCGGCCGTGGTCACAGGCTGACTGCCTGAGGCCCTGAGGCCCTGAGGCCCTGAGGATTCCCGTTAAAATAATATTAATTATCATGGAACGCGAAAGTTTAAAAGTTAAGATAGTAGTTGTGTTGAAAAAAGGTATCAGAATATCATAAACAAGTACCATGTGTACTGTATTATGAACTGGCTCACAAAAAGATTAAATTGTTTACTTCGAAATACAACCAATTTAATAAATACCAATTCAAGAAAAGAAGCTTATGTCTGTATTGCTTGTTCAACACAATACCTATTCGAGTACACCTAATATGTGTCTACGGCAGATTTAATATTCTATAATAATATCACTCCAAAATTTAATTAATATTGCCTGTAACCAATTAGTGCCGCAGTCTCAATACTAATGGAGGTAATAGGCCTATAGACATTAACCACTCTATTACGTTACAATTTCACCTCTATAATGTTATGTTGTGTTAATTTTCACGACATAATTAGTTTCAAATAATTAATAATGGAACATTGAGACTTCTGTTATTTTTTTGAACAGTAGCTGTCATTTTTACTTGTATAAAAAGTGTTACAGATGTAGTCATTTATTGAATGCGTTATGTATTGTCAAAAAAAAACCGGTCAGGTACGAGTCGAACTCGTGCGCCTACGAGGGTTCTGTACCTACCCAGATTTCACGTAGATTTTCGCGAAAATTTGTAAGTACCAAAATTTATCTTAACTTACAGGACAGACAGACAGACGGACAAGAAAGTGATCTTATAAGGGTTCCTTTTTTACCTTTTGAGGTAAGGAACCCTAAAAATAAAAAATGTATTGTTTTGTTGGAACGAAGTTCCTTATCACGCGTAATACTTTCTAAGCGGAAGGGAGCGGCACCGAAAAATTTATAACAAGACTTTTTTCCGTCAACTTCGTTCTGACCGGGGCTCCATAGACACGGCGGGCCCTTTTTTTATTTTTGAAATGTGAAATTTCTGGTGTTGTGCATAAATTTCATTGCCGACTTGATATTAATTTTCAGATGATTTATTTATGAAGATATTTTTTTTTATCCGACTGTTATTGTGGTATAGGGGGAAAATAGGCCGATGGGTCACCTGATGTTAAGTGACTACCGTTGCCCATGGACGCCTACAACTCCTGAGTCAAAGTTGAACTGCCGCCAGTTCCTCCCCCTAGAATCAGGAGGTGAGCTTGTGCTTGAAAGGCACCGACATAACTGCTAAACCGGCGGTCAGCTCGCCGCTTCCTACTGCGCTGAATGTTGTGGGTTCAGTCTCCACATGGTACATCACTTTGTGTGATCCAGAAATTGTTGTTCTGAGTCTGGGTGTTCTTTGTGTCCGTTTTATATATTTTTGTAAAGTCCCCCGCGATACATCATATACTCCTAAGCCGGGAGTTGTCTTTAAAAAAAAAACTACATTGATTGTCTAAGAGGCCGCGGTATCCGATCCTGGCCCGTATATGCCGAAGCATAGCTCTCCCGCGACAATCTATCCTCTATTTCCAACTTAGGTATAAAATAGTTATATATAGTTTTAAGACCTCTTTATTAAAATTATAATCTTTCTTAAAAGCTTCGTTGATATATTGGTAAATGATCAACAAAACTGTTAAGAAGAAAACAGTCCCAAAATGTGATTTCTATCTAAGTGTCACGACTTATCCTTTATAGTACTTTAAAACAGCCTTTAATAGTCTACTGAGGCACACAGGCCTTTATTGACGTGACAACGTCTTATAATTCGATGGAGCCGGCTGCACGCACGAAAAAACATGATGCAATGCGGCGTTACTTCGCTCTGAGGCGTTCCATTTAAGGCTTGAAGTGCAAGCGAGAGCGCGGAACGAGCGACAAAGAGGCACAATCGGCTTCCGCGTTCGGCAGCGTTCGACATCTGTCTCTCTCCTACTTGAGTCAGCGGTGCGTCCTCGTGGACAGTTGCTATACAATAATATATTTACATATTTTCGTCAAGTATTAAGCGTAATTAAAATTTTCTTTTGAAAAATGCAATGCTTTAAATCAGTATTTTTTTATGACGTTGTCACGTTCAACTATCGTCAGTAAACCGACTTTACAGACAACCGATTTTTTTAGTAAGGTTTTGGCCTACTATTTCACGATGGCCAAACGGGTTGGTATAGGGTTTGTGTAAAGTTTTTCTCCTTTTTGCACTGCTATTGTCCTGCGTAGTTTACTCTCTTCGTCGGCTCTTATGAGACCCACGGGGTGAATAGGGCTGGTGACTTTCCCTATTTTTTTATCTATTACCACACGGATACTTATTTTATTAATATTTATTTACTTAATTTACATTAAAATGTAACTTTACCTTCTAAAGTACCTTCTACTCAGAGTACACAACATTTTTACTAATATAACTTAATAATGATGTTTGAAAAAAATTAAACCAATTGTGCTTTATGTGCTATACAGTATCAGATCTACAATGTTTACATGGATATAAGTGAAAAAATACCTAGTAAACAAATAAATTTACTGATCAAATCAAATTTTTAATAACAGTTATGGCCTAATCTCGACCATTGGGTTAAAAGTAATACCTATCAATAAATATGCATCAAAATCATACGCCATGTTGGTAATCATCGCAGTATATTTTAAGCATTGTTATTTAGAACAATTTTTTTACACACGCATTTATAATTAACTATTTTTTATATCACATGAAAGGGATTAAAATAATTTGTTCAGTAATTTAAACAATATGTATTCAAGATATGAAATCTAAAAACAATGAAGTAGTGTTTTTTGCTTAACTTTTTTAGTTACTGTTGTCATAGGAACTGAAGATAGCACAGATAAAAATGAATTTCATATTGCAACGAGATAAAAGATTTGAAGTCTAAAAGATATAAAGGAATAAATCTAAAGGATGTTCAACTTTATTTTATCAAGTCTGAGTGATCTGATTGGATTATATGTAAATTAAGAGACATGAATGTCTGTTTGGATGACATTATCTTCGTCGCTGTGCTTAAGTCCGATCAGTGTTATCTGGGTTACATATTCGAAGCCGGCAACAGTTACTAATAAATGATTTATGTAATTGATAATAATATTAACTTTCTAACACGTCAACCTTATCTTAAATCCTAATACAATATGCTGACTGACATATTTTTCACAATTTCCTTAATTTTTGAAATATATTTTATTTTATCTGACATCAATATTGAGAGTGTATTATTTTAACATCGTTGTGTTGTGTTTCTACACTTTTTACAAGCTTTATATTAGCTTCACTTGTATGTTGTATGTTTGTTTGTAACCGACTCCTTTGGGCGTGATTTTGTCTGGCTTTAAACGGTCAGAATTCGTTCAAACTTTGTAGATATATCGAGGACCGATGACAATACACTAATAAAAAAAATAGATTTAAAAAAATAGTTTAAAAAAAAAGCCCGGGGTGCTTTTAACTATTAACAACAGCACCCAACGCTTTTTTCAAATTTATCAAAATTAGTTTTCTATTTTTTAGTTTGGTTTTTTTATAAAAAGCGTTTTTTAGTTTTTTTAAACTATTTTTTTAATTAAATATATATATAGAAGATCGCTATTCACTTTCGCTCAATTTAGATTTTATACCCATCAAAAATTTCTAGGGTTGTGGATATATATGTTTCTAAATTTACTGTAAATAATACAGCTACCTCCTTTGACTGTGCTTAAATAAATTCACTTGCTTGAGAAGAGAACGTGTATAAAAAGAAGTAAACACCTTCATAATTTCAGTGCCGTCAAAATGGTGGGAACACTTCTTGGATCTTGAGTATTTTGCGATAATTATATTGAACTGATTCTGTGCTATTTAGTTATCCTTATTTAAAATTTTGTGTTTGCAGTGCATCCATAGAATAAAAAAAAAGTATGTGGTCCCGTCATCTTGATGTTAATAATCACTCCTCGAATTCAAAACGGACAACTTCATGCTTCAGAATGTGTAAACCAAAATTTAGTGCTGGTTTCGTTCTCTATGATTCAAAATCAACTTCATGTTCCTCTAGTGTTTTCAGATAATTTTCCCTTCTTTTTAATTAATTATGAAGTCCTGGAGTTGAATACATGAGGTCACTAAATATCCGAATGGATGGTCCGTGTGGTGACGGATTGGTCCGTGTGGTGACGGATTAACAATACAGAGTGTTACCACCCCTATTCATCCCATGGGTATCGTAAGAGCCGACTAAGGGAAAAAAATTACGCAGAACAACAGCACTGCAGAGAGAAGGAAAACTTGACACAAACCCTATACCAACCCGTCTGGCCAGCGTGGTATAGTAGGCCAAAACCTCCTTTCTAAGGAGAGGCTTATGTCCAGCAGTGGACTATTAAAGGCTGTTGATGATGACTAAATATCAGAAAATCAACTCAACATGATAAACACAAAATACTTAAGAACCCAAGAAGTGGTTCCACCATCTTGACGTGATTTCTACTAAGTATTTTTTGGCGTGTTATTTTTAATTTTTCCTGACTTATTTTGTGCCATTAATATCATATACTCATTTCCGATAGTGCTCGTGGCCATTGTTATAAAAGTATGTTACTAGTTACCCTAAATTAACTTTATTGAGGCAAATATAATTCTATTTTTTCAAAAATAATACCAATCATATCACTGAAATACAATGAAACAGTTCACCAAAAATTCCTTTGTTCCAAGTAAATGAAAATTCAATCAGATGGGTCTCCGTAATTT
The DNA here is from genome assembly GCA_902825455.1 of Arctia plantaginis. NCBI lineage: Eukaryota > Metazoa > Arthropoda > Insecta > Lepidoptera > Erebidae > Arctia > Arctia plantaginis. Next base: position 1,253,792 of record CADEBD010000322.1, on the reverse strand, counting down.
CTTCATATACTGAGAAGATAAAATCGCATTTTTGGTATGACCGTTGGCCTCTCTGATTTGCTACGGAAATTGTCATAATATATATAAAATGGGGCTAACAAACCAACGAAATATTTTCTTCTGTTGAAATTTAAAATAAAAACATGAAGAAAATACTGCCTTTATTTTACGAGTGCAAAAAAACTGCTCTAAGTTTTTGAAAGCGATGTCATTAGCTGCGTAGTCTTTTAAGCACATCTTTATATGTACAGTGACATCAGATAGCTGTTGGAGCAGTGGAAGTTTGGACGTTGTAGGTGATGTTCAGATGAAATAAGAGTGTGTTATAGTTAACGTTAAACCCGATTTATTTCCACTGAGATAAGTATTACAGATTTACCTAATCAGCGATTTTATACTACTACGCGTCGTGTGTTTAGTCCAACGATCGATATTGCACACACGTTATAAAACGTGTATTATTCTATATATACTTTGTAAAGTGTAGAGTCATCAAATCATGTACGAGCTCGTACATTATATATATAATTCTTCTGTGCGTGGGTATGTGACTGAACTCCTCCTAAATGTCTGGACCGATTTTGATGACATTTTTTGTGTGTTCGAGTGGAATCGAGAATGGCTTAGATTTAAAAAAAAGTTTGGTATTTTCAGATTTCTTAGAGTTGAGTTTGGTTAGATCTGAAATCATTTTTGGTCTAGTGGTTAGTGACCCTGACTGCTTAGTCTTAGGTCATGGGCTCGATCCCAACCCAGGACAAATATTTGTGTGATGAGCACGATTGTTTGTTCTGTGTCTGGGTTTAATTTATCTGTAATATATATGTATTTAGAAAAATATAGGTATGTTTATCAGCAGTCTGGTTACCGTAGCACAGGATCAGGCTACCGTGTGTGAGATGTGTGCGGTATTTTATTATTATCTTTATTACATTAAATAATTAGATAATAATTTCATTTTTAAATATATTTAATTACAAAAATAATACATTTAGAAATTTAAAAAATAGTGTCCTATCGGTATCGGGTACAGGGACCAAGGTATCGGTGGTTAGAACTCCATAGACACAAGCCTCCTCACAATATATACCGTATCGAGAAGAACTGCTTTCTGCACCAGGCCCTTAATCCAACTGCCTAACGCGAGCCTCTGAAGATGTTGGTCGAGGCTCTCAGCAATGAATCCATGGGTCGATATGACTATCGGTACAATTATTGGAGAATCAACGTCCCACATGTCGACAATCTCGTGGGCCAAATCCAAATACTTTACTTGCTTATCTTTTACAGCTTTCAAGAGATTGTCGTCGTGTGGAATGGGAATGTCAACAATCATTGCTCGGCGCTTTAATCGGTCTATTACCACTATATCAGGTTTATTGGCAACAATAGTCCTGTCAGTGATGATAGGGCGATCTCAGTACAACGTTGCACTACCATTTTCAAAAGTGAGTCTGGCACATATTATTATTATTATAACTTCGTTTTCCTACATCGTCATCGACATCGACAGCCTTTAATAGTCCACTGCTGGACATATACCTCTCCTTAGACAGGAGGTTTTAGCCTACTATACCACGCTGGCCAGACGGGTTGGTATAGGGTTTGTGTCAAGTTTTCCTTCTCTTTGCAGTGCTGTGGTTCTGCGTAGTTTTCTACCTTAGTCGTCTCTTACGACACTCACGGGATGAATAGGGGTGGTGACACTCCGTATTCTTAATCCGTTACCACACGGATAACGTTTTCCTACAGTAGCACTAAAGTAACATGGAACTTGCTTTATTCTATCAATGTAGATAACAATAATAAAACTATACTATCGATATAGAGATAAATATCTACCATAATATTTCAAGTGGCTCACTTTTCTCATTATCATGAAACATAAGCAAAAAACTGTGCGCTGTTCAAGACACTTTTTGCCACAACCAATCTGTGCACCATCTGTGGTATGTTCACATCATCATCATCATCAACAGCCTCTAACAGTCCACTGCTGGACATAGGCCTCTCCTTAGAAAGGAGGTTTTGGCCTACTATACCACGCTGGCCAGACGGGTTGGTATAGGGTTTGTTTCAAGTTTTTCTTCTTTTTGCAGTGCTGTTGTCCTGCTTAGTTTGCTCCCTTAGTCGGCTCTTACGACACCCACGGGATGAATTGGGGTGGTGACAATTTGTATTCTTAATCCGTCACCACACGGACTCGGGGGTGGTATGTTATGAGGCGATAACCGACATACAGGCGGGCGGAGCCGCGAGCAAAAGCTAGTATTTGAAAAATGTAAAAGTGAGTTTTTGTTTGTTTGTTACGCTTTCAAGCCTAAACCACTTAACCGATTTAAAAAATTCTTTCACCAATAAAAAGCTACATTATCAGCGAGGCTAAGCTTTACCGTGATAACCGAGGTACACCCTGAAGCCGAGGGCAAAGCTAATATATTACAAATGTGCAACTGAGTTTGTTTGTTACGCTTTCATGCCTAAACCAATCAATCGATTTAAATTATTCTTTCACCAATGGATAGCTACATTATCAGTGAGTAACATAGGTGACTTTATTCCACGATAGCCGATATGTAAGCGAGCGGAGTTGCGGGCAAACGCTAGTACTTATATATGTATATATTAATACATAAAAATTATAGATAAACAACACCTATACACAGTTTTTTTTTATTATTTTTTTTTTTTTAAGACAACCGCTTTAGGAAAATATCCTGTGTCGCGGGGGACTTTACAAACATACATGAAACGGACACAAATAACACCCAGACTCGGAACAACAATTTGTAGATCACACAAAGTGTCGTCCCATGTGGGGTTTGAACCCACAACACTCGGCGTAGTAGGAAGCGGCGTGGCGACCGCTTAAACCACTACGCCATCCGTGCAGTTGAAATTGATCGTGCTCTTCACACAATTATTTATCCTGGGAGGGAATCGAACCCACGACGCAGCAGTCTAGACTAGGTTTTTTTATAAGCTACATACACGCGGGCCGAGTCGCGGGCATAATCTAGTATTATATATTAACTTAGTGTATACCTGTATCTTAACTGCCAATAAATCAATCAATCAAATAATCCATTTATGTTAACCGCTTTTTTCTTGGCCCTCAACTGAAAATCATTCAAATCCTTTTGGTTTTATACGTTTCAAATGACATGAAGGGTATTTTTAGAATAATGTATTCTACATGTGGATCACATTATTTACATTGATGATGTATTTTTTACTTATGTTTCTACGTTACCTTGATTACATTGTAGTCTGTTCTTTTATATCGGCGACACATGCAAATGTCCAATTTGGAAATAACGACGCCAGGGCCTCAATTCTGCTATTTTATGTTCACGCCAAGCCACTGTCATACCACTGACACGCTATTGAGATGCCATCGAGTGGCCATTGGCACCGGTATATATATCGGTAGTCTACACTAACTCAGTGTCTATACAGCGGCGATGGAATGGCAGTGGCTCATCAGTGGTCATATCAAAAAGATTGCCATATTTGGAAAAATAAATAAATCATTTCCTTATAATTTGAAAATATATTACGTTTTTTTCGATGGCATCTCAATAGCGTGTCAGTGGCTTGGCGTGAACATAAAATAGCAGAATTGAGGCCCAGGTCTTTTGCGCAGTGATGTACCTACGATACTTATTTGTTGAATCGTAACTTTTTTTTCAATTAGACGATTAGCTTCAAAGTTTTCTATTCCAAAGCGTATTATAAAAATTTACCTATATCACACCAGGAAAGTGGAATCGTTTTTCGTTCGTTCCTACTTCTAAAAGATCCCTTCGGATCTCCTGCTCCTCGAGGACTAAGGAGATAGGAGTATGTGGTGATTCTACCAAAAACCACCCTACGGCCAGCCTCAGGTGCCCTACTCTGAGAAGACCCGGACCATGTTATTTCAGGTCCTCCTCGAATCGACACCATACCTAATCAGGCCCTATCCCATAGCCCCCCCCCCCCCCCCCCTCTTATAGCGACGTGGCGGCCCAATTGCGCCATGTCGACGATCCACTTTATCCTACACGAAGGTTGTTACCACCACAAATTGGCCAACCATGTTCTACTTCTGGCGAGCTATGTAAATAAACTAATAACTAAACGAAAATTGAGTTTTGTAGGCAAGAAATAATACTACTGTTAAACAATAACAAGGTATGTACATTCTCAGAAAAGTTTTGGTACTTAACAACAACAATTTCTTAGCGATTCAGTGTTACCTACCAACGCCATCTATCGGTTTCGCCTTTAAACAAAAACAAACAACAAATTATCTTTAGACTCAACATATTTACATTGCAAACAAACAACAACTGTATTTCATTTATAAATTAGAGAACCATTTATTATAAATTATTATACTCTTTATCTAAATAATAATAATTATTATTGTTACATTAAAGTGATGACTTATCTACAATTTACTATTATGATATTTAGTGGTTTATCTGGTCAGTAGGTAAACAATTTTAACCACGAACTATTTAAATGCAAAATTTAAAAATATCGTCGCCAACTGCTAGCCTCCAAAAGAAGACTCATAATATAGTGATTGATACTACCAAAAAAAAAACATTTTGAAAACCAAATTTCGTTTAAGATTACTTTTTTCCTGATAAATTAACGGTTTTATTGGATAATCATAACGCTCTTAGAAACTTTCCATACATTCCAACACGTTCTATAATAAACATGTAACTAGTATCTACAGAAGATAACCCAGTATTCAACTATTAATGGACAAAATCTCTACATCTGTGTAAGTCAGGAGTCCTCGCACATGAACTTTTGCAATCAGAGCCCTTTGTGTCACGTCGCCAGCTCGATTTTACACTGACATTTAACAGAGAAGAATATAAGTACTCTCAATACGAGTTTTAAATGTGGCCATTGGAGGTATATAATTCTTTTTTGTCCTTTTTCTTTACCTTCAATATTTCGTACAAGATAACTTACCTTAACTAAGGGAACTGCTGAACTTGAAAAAAATTCTATACCAACCCATCTGGCCAGCGTGGTATAGTAGGCCAAAAACTCCTTTTTTAAGCTGAGGCTGGGTGCGAGAAGCCCAAAATCGATCTAAGTGGCGTGCAATGGGAGAGGCCTATGTCCAGCAGTGGACTGCGATAGGCTGATGATGATGATGATGATGAAGCTGAGGCCTATGTACACTAGTAGACCATTAAAGGCTGTTGACGGTGCTGATGATGAATTAAACTTAAAAAGTGTCAGATTTTAACACGCCGAAATCTTGGTAAATTGTAAACTGCATTGTCATGAAGATATAGCCCTAATGTTAGAAGAAGAACCCTTAGAAGTGGAATCATCAACATAATTTTTTTCCTAGCCTCTATAAAATTAATTTGGTCGTTTGTTTTTAATTCATCGTTTTGATTTGTGTAAAAATCATTTTATAACTTTAATTAATATCGATAACTTCGATGCCTATGTACATAAAAAAATCAATGGAATTGAGGATATCCACCTTTTCGAAGTTGGCTTAAAACGCTGTCGAGTAGCTACCGGAATACTGTCCTCAAATTTTCGCCATCCTCGCTCACCAAGAGACGTTACCACTACTATGGTAAAACTTGAGTACGATAGTAGAGCTATTTTACCCACCGGTGACCCCAATTTCAGCTGCAATAATATGTTGTTTCTTTAAAATATATACATTATAGGTCTCAAGGCGACGTAAATGGAGCATATAAATATCATGTTGTAGTTGATTAGTGTCAATTATACTCGTAAAGCTAATTATTATATTATATTAGATAGCTGCTAGGCTGGACTCAACCTTTTTTTTTTTTTTTAACGTGTGGAAATCCCCTAGGACCGTCACCCGCCGGGGTTCTTGTTCGGTTCTTGTTCCACACGGTGTGGTTCCTCTTTGCGCTTCCAGTTTAGGAGGGGTCCAGGTAGTTATCGCCTTCCGGACCCCTCCCAGCGCCGGCCCGCTCCTGGCGCGGACCTCTCAAGGACCTCTCTTTAGACGACGTCCGGCACGCAGACGCCGCCCTCTCGCGGCTGGCCAAACTAATGCGGGTGGAGGGGAGAACCCATTCCGTCCACCCAGGCTGGACTCTACCTATATGAAGCACTGTTCCAACTTTCATGTAGAGAGAAACTATAAGTAAGTTGTGGTTTTATATTTGATTTTATTATTTTTATCTTGTAATTTTTATCTTTCTTTATCTTTGTTTTTTCTTTTTGTAAATTTGAAACAGTATGCGTCTAAGATACCCGAATAAAGATTATTATTATTATTAGTCTTATTAAGATGTCGCTCAAATACATAGCTTGCCGGTTAAAATTCTTTGTTCTAAATTTTGTACTATCCCTGAAAAGTTTAAGTATTTATAATATACTAGCTGGTACCCACGACTTCGTTCGCGTGGTATTTAAAAAGCGCTGCCTTAGTGGATTCCATGCCCGGACCGGGCCAAAATTTTAAAGGCTTTTTCTGAGAGGAAAGCTAGCCTAAGTTAGTAAAATATTATCCAAATCGGTCCAGTCGTTTAAAAGATTACCCGGAACAAACAGACAGATTGACAGACAAAAAAAAAACTCGTTTTTAGGCAAGGTATCGTGCAAATAACCGTGTCAGCATGAAAACCTATAATTTTTACATTACAAAAAACACTTCAATTTTATTTATTTGTATGTTTGTATGTATAGATACATATCATACTTTAATAAGTAAAAAAACAGCTTTCAGAAGTGTCTTTTTCAGTAGTATCTTCCTAAATCGTTAACCATTCATGCAACAGAATAAATACGTTAAAAGAACCACACAAACACACAGACAGTATCACTTTTTAGTGGAACATTTTAGATTACATTTCATCTAACATAATATTATTATGTGTTCTTCAATAGTACATGTTAAGATGCTTTTAACGAGCATTTGGCAGCTTACCTCAAAGTTGCGGGACTTAATGGGAGCTGTTGAAGGAATTACTGTCATCGTCTTGAGTATAGTAAGAATTTTGAATGACGATAGAAGAAAATTATTATAACAGTTATTGTGGTTGGAACGGTGAATTTTATAGTGAGATTAACCCTCATAAAATATTATAAGTTGATTATTTAATATATTTGTGTTTATTAGTGGGTTTAGCAAATCACATCACATCAACAGCCTTTGCTAGTCCACTGCTGGACATAGGCCTCTCCTTAGGAAGGAGGTTTTGGCCTACTATACTGGCCTACTATACTATAGGGTTTGTTTCAAGTTTTCCTTCTTTTTGCAGTGCTGTTGTCCCGCGTAGTTTGCTTCTTTAGCCGGTTCTTACGGCACCCACGGGATGAATAGGGGTGGTGACACTCTGTATTCTTAATCCGTCACACACGGTTTAACAAATAAAATTAAAAAAATCTATCCGAATTCGTTTTCGTTCGAGTCTTCTTGCAGACTGAGAATTTCACATAAGCTTGTACTTAGTGATTCAAAACCAATTGGTTTTGAAGGCTTAGGTCGGTTTGTACGATAAGATATTCAATAGAAGTTTGAGTGTGTTTTGTTTAACAATGTATTTTTGTTGATCAACATGATAAAACAACTTAAAAGCTAAGAGAGACAATGGCTGCCTATACAATTAAGTTCAAGTTTGGCAAATATTAATGTATTTGACAACTGCACGAATGGCGTAGTGGTATAAGCGGTCGCCACGCCGCTTCGCTGAGTATTGTGGATTCAATCCCCACATGGGACAACACTTTGTGTGATCCACAAATTGTTGTTCTGAGTCTGGGTGTTCTTTGTGTTCGTTTCATGAATGTCCCCAGTGACGCAAATCCTAGTGTGGGAGTAGTCTTTAAAAAAAATGTCCTTTATTATCCGCGAAAACTAGCTCTATAGTTAAATACTAGTTTTGTGGTAGATTAGAAAGAATTTTTTTTTCTACATAGATTTTTCACCGTTGCTTATGAATACGCTTACAGCGCCACGTGGACTCAAACTGAGCCGCTTCTATGAAGACTTCGGGTTCTAGAACATGGATCAACGTACAAAAACTATATTCATCTTTGTTCTTTATTCTGTAGATATGTGGATCTTCAAAAACAAAAAATAAAAAAAAGACGTTTTTGATCATAACTATAATGTTATACTAAATTAATAATCTAAAACACAACGCCATCTAGTTTCAAACTAATCTGAGCTTGTACTATGAAAAATAGATTGACTGATAGAAAAAAAAAAAATGTTTATTTCAATCCCATAAATAAGTACCAAAAAATATTGCAAATATATCCTTAGAAAGGAGGTTTTGGCCTACTATACCACCAGACGGGTTAGTATAGGGTTTGTTTCAAGTTTTCCTTCTTTTTGCAGTGTTGGTGTCCTGCGTTGTTTTGCTCCCTTAGTCGGCTCAAACGACACCCACGGCATGAATTGGGGTAGTGACATTCCGTATTCTTAATCCGTCACTACACGGACATTTAATGCAATTTGTGCATTTAATAAACTAAAACCAAAGAATAATAATTCGGCACCCATTGAGCTCAAATTATGACACGACATAGAACCAGATGGCATTTATGTATTTTTCACATCAGTTTGTTCCTCATTTTTCATCAATTAAGCCCAGCTAGTATTAATAAAAATTCAAGCTCCAGCAAATAAGAAGACATTGAAGACATATTTCGAGAGTGATAAGCGCCCAAAGAGAATCGAACGAGCGACCTCTGATTAGGTGGTCTTGAGTGCTTATCAGTCACGCTAGGCTTGATTATATCATCTTTAATGGACTGCCTTTGTTTTCACCACAAAGGCATATAAAATCTTGCGTGAGGAACAATAACAGAGGAGTCCGTTCTCCGAAACGCAACTGTATCAGTTTCTAATACTGGTTTCGCGTGGTATACCGCTTTAGAAAGTGATCATTAGAGACCGGATTATATGCAACATGAAAAGCTTGTTATATGCATGCAAATATGTATGAAAAATACTTGAAATATGCACGAACATTGGCGGAATTATGCGAAATTAAATGATAAATTTTAAGAAAACCCCAAAAAAAAAAGAGAAAAGTAAGTTTTCATTTTTATTTCAAAATCAGCATACAATGAGTAAATTATTTTTTGATTGGCGATAATAAGTACAGTAACATTACCTGACTTTTTTTTTATCGTAACTGTCAAAACAAAAGACGCGCGCGGCTACTGACACTGCGTTCCGGGTCGAATTCGTGATATTATCGCTTTTATCGCATTTCGGCACACAGGGTGAATGCACTGCACTCGGTAAAATATTGTAAATGTACCGATAATATGCATCATATCTAGATCTTAGGTAAAATATGCTATTACCGTTGAGAATGGCTTAAATAAGCAAAAGCATATGCAAAGATGCAAATGCATATAATCCGGTCACTAGTGATCATATTATTAAACTACCACAGAATTTTTGATAATAGATAGTAATTTGGTTTTGTATTACTGTTATAAATACTTTTTACGAGATACAATGGCTATAAATGACTTCAAAGAATACGTTAATTCCTTATATTACAGACTAATTCTTTGCTAATCAATCAATGTGTATCAAATCAATGTGAATCCATAGAAGTCTATTGAATCAAAGCTGTGAAAAGAGAGAGGGAGAGATTTAAACTGCTTTTTCCAACGATTTTTTGTGATAAATGAAATGAAAAGACACTTAAGAAAACCATAGGTAAACCTTGGTGAACTATCACCCTAAAATATGTGTGGAATTCTACCTATATAAAATTTAGGCCTGAAGCATTGTTAGAATCATCTACTAAATCAGTCCGGCCAGACGGGTTGATATAGGGTTTGTTTCTAGTTTTCCTTCTCTTTGTAGTGCTATTAGCCTGCAGAATTTGTTCATAAAACGGGCATAAAAATATCTGTAAATTGGTGATTATAAGATCATGAAAATGGTTGCTATTTTATTCCAAAGGACGTGACTTAGATTCTTTTAAAAATATTTTGTTTGGCATTAAATAAAAATGATGTGATGGTAGAAAAAAATATCCATTTTAAATGTTAATCGTTTAGGAACCAGCCAATCCGACAACAAAAATGAGTTTTAAACTGTAATGCTACATTCACAATAAACCCATTAATGTTAACGCATACCTATCTTCTATACAAATAAATAAAATTGGAGTGTCTATTTGTAATATTAAAATAACCGCTTTTTACTAAATGCATTTGTATGTTTACACGGTACATATGCCAAAATAACAGCTTTTAGACTAGCTTCGCCCCGCGGCTTTGCCCGCGGTTATAACAACAAACGCGGGTAAAACCGCGGGTCTCAGCTAGTATACCTATTATATTATTATAATTATAATATAGTTATCTACATTTTATATACTATATATATATATTATCTGCTCGTCTGCCACCTTTAACATAAAAAAATGATCTTTTGATCTGAAGGTTGAACGCTTTAATTTATAACAAGTAAATATGTAATCAAAATCGATCTAAGTGGCGTGCCATTTGAGATGCTTATGTCCAGCAGTGGACTGCGATAGACTGATAATGATGATGATGATATTATATAAAAATAAATAGATTTAGGTGATATAAAGTTCGCCAGGTCAACTTATAGTGACTTTATACCTGATATAATAAATAAATAAATAAATAGACTACCAATTATACTGACCAGGAACCTCAATTCTAGAAAAGTCATACTCAAGTTATGGAGGGCTAGAAAAGAATAGTCATTAACTAGGCATTATAAGAATTAAACATGAAGGAAAATTAGAAGTGAAGTCAAGTTAAGAGATATTACTTAGGTATTGTGAAGGAAATAGGGATTAAGCAGGTGTGTAACCAATAGGTTCAGGTTTACTTACCTAAAACTAGCGTTAGGCGTTCATGGGAAGTCACACCAGGTGATCCGTCTGCTCGACTGGGGCAGTCTTCCATAAAAAAAAAGAAATTGGAAATATTTTTAACAGTAAGTCCATGCTACGTAGTCAAACCAGGTTTTATGATCATAAGTTGCAGTGCTAAGAGAACGCAACCAGGGAAAAACTTAGTACTTTTTTTGTTCTAAATACATTTAAGCAAAAACAAAATATGTCACAGCATAATATAAACAACTATATTGATCAGTCCGTATTACAACATATATTACATAAAATAATCTAAACAGAAGTATCTAGACTCTTTTGTACTCGTATAGGCACTTGAAGAACCTCCTGAAAATCGAGCAAAATAGTCTGCAGGGATCGCAAACTCGCAATTAACGAGTCAAAAAAATGCTCCGTCGGATCTTTTGTAATGTAAGGTCAAAGAGCAAATTGATGTTCTTTCTTTCTCAGATAGACTAATCACTTTTATATGTAGCTGATATATATACAATTGTATGATATGGATAAATGGAGTATTAGACAAAACTTTGTGAATCAAGGATCGTAAAATTTACGTAAATTATGTTATCGCTTCTGCCTTGTTAAAGATTCGTAAAAAGCTGATTTCATCAACAGCCTTTAACAGTCCACTGCTGGACATAGGCCTCTCCTTAGAAAGGAGGTTTTGGCCTACTATACCACGCTGGCCAGACGGGTTGGTATAGGGTTTGTGTCTTCCTTCTGTGTGTTTTTATTCTCTCTGCAGTGCTTTTGCTCCCTTAGTCGCCTCTTACGACACCCAATGACCCGGATGAATAGGGGTGGTGACACTCTGTATTCTTAATCCGTCACCACACGGACAAAAGCTGATTCATATTGATAATTTTAAATATTTGAAGAACAATACTGAGTGTCTACCTGTGTCTATAGTTATTTTTGCATCTACCCAAAGTTTTCACACACAGTTACGCATAGTTTTCTTTTCAAGTTTATTACAATCAGCTCAGCAATATATTCTTCATATTTGGTTACTCATTCCTTGGACTAACGCCCGGTGATTTTATTTCGCTGTAAAGAGAAACTGTTGAACTAAGTTAATAAAAAATAATTTGAGAAATTAGCTGTGTTGTGTGTTGGAACACTATTCTTTGAGGGTATAATATTTATCATCATCAGTCCACTGCTGGACATATGCCGCTCCAATATCACTTAGATCGATCCTCGGCATCCCGCATCCTCCTTCTTCTTCTCTCCTCCTTATGTATAAATTTTTAGCATGGGCAGGTATTAATAATGTTTTTGTTGCTTGGTTTGATACCCGATTCATGATATATTTTCTGTTTAATGGTCTGCTTAGGTTCAAATGTCTTAATTTTTAGCGTTTTCGGCTTTTGGGAGGAGGGGGGGGGGGGTTCTTTTCTTGAAGGTTTCACGGGTGCAACCTACTAGTGCAAATCACAAGCGCGTTTTCGGCCTTTGAGGTGGTAGTACGCTCTTTTCTTTTGGGCCACTATGTTAATTCTTTTTTAATCCCATTATGCTTCTGTAAAGTACAATGTAACTATATTTAAATTTATGTGTGTATGATACAAATTGTTAACAGAAGATTGTGTTACGTCTATATTAAATACTATATATATATAATATAAATATAATAATAATAAAATTCTACCACATTCACACATAGCCATCTAGCCCAAAACTAAGCAGAGCTTGTACTATGGGTACTAGACAACTGATATAAATACAAATATACTTTATTTTTAAATACATACAAATTATACATAGAAACACCCAGATCAAATCAAACATTAAATGTTCATACACACAAATGTTTGACTTGAGCGGGAATCGAACCCGCGACCTTTGGGATAGCAGTCCGTTACACAAACCACTACGCCATCCGGTTGTCAATAATAGGACTTTCCCTATGAAATTGGAGATTTAAAAAACCAGCATTTTCAGATTTAATTATTTGTGGATTGGCGAGCATCCACATTATCGAAGTTCTGTAGAAAGACTTATTGAACTTTTTGGGGCTCCTTTTAACTTTACCCGTAACTGTTACCACAGATGTTCGTGTGACAACCGGGACCAACTGTTTAGCACACCCACCTAGAATATTCACCCATCCGTGGACTGACGTCAGTCCATGGATGGGTAGCCAGGTGGCTAGGATTGCTTAACTTTGCAATGTGTTAACGAGTAGGTTACCACCTAGCCACGAGCCTCAACCAAGTGACTTTTAATAAAAAAAAGACAATCAGGAAATTTCTTAAAACTGGTTAATAAAACCTTTTGTTGAAATATCAATCAAGTTTATTGCTGCTTTTATTTGAGACGGAAAGGTTGCAAACACATCGTACTAGTAGTAAAAAGAAATTGAAAATGTTCGGTTCTTGTTACGTATTCTCGGCCTCGGGGTAGAACATTTGTTCTCACACCAAAATGTTGAGATTTTGTTGATTCTCTATTACAGAAGATCCTTTTACGATCCGAGTATATATCTGTGCTGGTTTTTATATCTATATATATAAAAGAAGAAAGACCGACAGACTGATTGTTTGATTGATCGATCAACGCACAGCTGAAACCGCTCGGTCTAGAAGTACTAAGGTCTCTAAAGATCTTTTGCATAAATGTTCCTGAGGAACACTTGTGACGTAGGTGTGTACGAAGAAAGGATTTTTTTAAATTCTACCCTGTATGGGTTCAAATTGAGGGATGGAAATTTATTTGAAACTTTTTTTTATTTTTGGTAGCAGCGTTTTCTAACTCACAGTAAACATTCTTTATTAAAAGTAATAAAAACCTTGTCATAAATTTTTCGTAACTACCCTTAAAAATGGTGCGTGTTTGTGTAGGGAACTATTTTTTTTAACTTATCGATTCCAAACTCTCATTATAATTAAATTCTCTTTTAAAATAATATAAATTAAACATCAATTTTTTTTAGTTTTCATAAGGTAAGTGTGTTTGTAACGCCAAAACGGCTTCTGGATCTGGACCAGATTTGGCACATAGATAGATTCATAGATGATAGGCACGCTGCGACTGAATGGTGGTTTGTGTTACGGGCTGCCATATCGAAGGTTCGATTCCCGCTCAAGTCAAACATTTGTGTGCATGAACATGTAATGTGTGATTTGGTCTGGGTGTTTCTATGTATTTGGTGTATGTTTTTACAATATATATATATATATGTATTTATATCAGTTGTCTAGTACCCATAGTACAAGCTCTGCTTACTTTGGGACTAGATAGCGTTGTAGCAGCAAAGTAGCACAGAGGATACTATTTATCCCGGCCCAATTTATTGACGAAATTCACATTTACGCGAGCGAAGCCTTGCGCAAAATCTAGTTCTAAAATAAAGACTGGACTGGCCTGTTGGTAATGGTTATCGATCCTGACTGACTTCTGACAAATAAATTGTGTGAGGGGTACGATTGACTATTTATTCTATGTCTAGGTGTATTTTATTTAGAGTTTCTATCTATTTAGTTATATTTAAATACTAGCTGACCCGGCAGACTTCGTACTGCCTCAATTGATAAATAAAAGACCTAAACTTTTGTATAAAATTAACAAATAAAAGGAATCCTTTTTTTATGAAAACAATTCAAAAATGCTCGGAGTTAAAAAAAAATCGAGCATTTTCATATTTATTCACCTTTTAAACCTTCTCTGGACTTCCACAAATAATTCAAGACCAAAATTAGCCAAATCGGTCCAGCCGTTCTCCAGTTTTAGCGAGACTAACGAACAGCAATTCATTTTTATATATAAATAGAGATGTTTATTAAAAGTCTGGTTACCATAGTACAGGTCCCGCTTTCTGAAGGGGTCTGTCGGACTCTTACTGACTGTAACAAACCCAGGTGTTCCTATCCTAGCCAATGGCCGAGGGAGCGAGAATCGCAATTGCATTCTGTCACCCTCGACCTGTCTTAAGGTAAGACAGGTCTCATCTGCGTCGACTGCTGCTGCCGTCACCCTTCAGACGCAGTGCTTAAGTGAAAAGCTGTTGCCGGTATTAGTCCGAACGTTGAAGTAGCATGTCGCAATCCAATCGACTAAAACCACATGGTGTTCCGTCCCATGTGAGTCTATTGAAAGGCCATGGTTATGCCGTAGGAACGAAGTCCCGAGGAATTTGATGTAGGGATGGAAATTTTGGAATTTTGATCTAAATGTCCGTGTAGTGACGGATTAAGAATACGGAATGTCACTACCCCAATTCATCCCGTGGGTGTCGTAAGAGCCGACTAAGGGCGCAAAACAACGCAGGTCACCAGCACTGCAAAAAGAAGGAAAACTTGACACAAACCTGTTATGTCTACGCACTTCTTTACCGGATTAAAGGGCCCGAAATTATACCACACGACTTTGCTGTACAACGTATATTGGCCGAATGGTTTGCTACATTGCTACCCACTAGTTACAATATATTACACCTCCACCACGAAACAACAATTGATTACATTCATTACAACGCAACTTATGCTTAAAACTTAATATCTATAACTTATTGCTAACTTAACCTAACATTATACATAATAGTTAAATTTTAAATCTGTCAACTGGTTTTCGTGTTCGCTTTGAGTATCGATTCACTGGGGGTACAGTTGGCGCTGGAACGGAAGGTGACTTATTAACTTTAGGACTATTATTTGGCAAAACATCAGGTAGGTCTTGGGTGTCATTTACAGTCTGTCCTTCACTACTCCTATCCTCACCAGCATGGTCTTCCATGCTAAACGTTTCACCCGGGAACCCCCCAACTGTCTCCCCTTCCGTTAACGAGTTACTTTCGCCTTCGGGGGCAGGTACGGTAACATCAGACAAGCACGATCTACGACGAATTTGATCAACGTGTCTTTTAAGTAATTGACCATCATCCCCTGCCAAGGAATACCTTCGTGGGCTGTCAGCAGTTTCCACGATACCCTTTACCCATTTATCTCGTCCTCTGTAACCGCGCGCCCATACCTTGTCGCCTTCTCGAAAGTTTCGTGATAATCCGCCGGCGTATTCTACTTGGCGTCTTTGAGTTTCCCAAACCTTATCCTCGACCATCCGGTCAGAGCGCAACAAATCCAACCTCGAACGCAGAGACCTCTTTTGCAACCGCATAGCCGGTGTCTCACCGGTCGTACTATGGACAGTGTTACGATAAGCTAGAAGAAACGTTTGTAACGCTGCATCTATATCTACATTGTCCCTATACGCTTTTTTAATCGCGCGCTTACACAACTTAACAGCATTTTCGGCTGCACCGTTTGAGGCCGGGTGATATATCGGTGAGAACGTTTGCTTTATACCATTATTGGATAAGAAATTTTTAAATTCTAAACTTGTGAAGGGCGGGCCTTGATCTGAAACCAATTCTTCTGGTAAACCAAACCTTGCAAAAGTGGATCTTAATATTTTAATTACACTTGACGCAGTAGTGCGAGTCATTTCAAAAAGTTCTATCCATTTTGAAGTCGAATCTACCAAAATAAAGAAAATTAACCCCTTGTATGGGCCCAAAAAGTCAATATGCAGCCTACTCCAGGGACGGGTGAGGTACGGCCACGGCTGTATTTGAGACCGCAGCGGTGCGTCGGCCTCCGCCGCACACGTCTCACACTGCTTACACATAATTTCTACATCGTCATCTATCTTAGGCCACCATACGTAACTTCGAGCTAAAGATTTAGTTTTTACTATACCCATATGGCTGATGTGCAATTGTTTTAAAACGTGATCCCGTAATGATGCCGGTATTACCATACGATAACCCCACATTACACATCCATATTCGGTATACAATTCATTGCGCCTAACAAAATAGGGTTTTATGTGATCATCGGGGCAAGACAAAGGCCATCCCGATTGAATATACCCTAAAATCCTACTTAGAACTACGTCACCGGCCGTTGCCTGTTTGATCTCTTTACTCGTTACCGGTAAGAAATTTTCTACAAAATTAATGTATGTGTTCTCATCCCTATTTTTATTTTCCTTACTGTTGCTATGAGGTAGCCTTGATAATGCATCCGCGCAATTCCCCTTAGACGACACAAATTCTATCTCGTAACTGTACCCAGACAATAAGACTGCCCAACGCTGTAATCTCGATGCGGCCATTATCGGTATGCCTACTTTATTTCCTAAAATATATGTTAATGGCTTATGATCCGTTCTCAGTATAAATTTTCGACCATACAAGAATTGATGAAATTTGCGGACGCCGTAAACAATAGAAAGTGCTTCTCGATCAATTTGTGAGTAAGCGCGTTCTGCAACAGTTAGCGCTCGAGAAGCATATGCCACCGGCCGCTCGCCGCTCGTGGTCGTGTGCGATATAACAGCGCCAATACCTACGCTACTCGCGTCTGTTGTCAATATTAGTGGCAATTCAGGCGAATAGTGCATTAATATCTTACTACTTGCTAACAACTCTTTAACCTCGCGAAATGCACGTTGACACTCTTTGCCCCATTGAAACTTAACCCCTGCCTTGAGCAGGTTATATAAAGGTGCCAAAATTGTGCTAATATTTTTTACAAACTTTCCATAGTACATAGCCATACCGATAAATGCCCTTAATTCGGAAACGTTGGTGGGTGCCGGCGTCTCCACAATAGCTTTGATTTTCTCAGGACATGTGTGAACTCCATCCTTACTTATTGTGTGACCCAAATAGTTTATTGACTTTTCGAAAAACACACACTTTTCCTTCTTTACTCTTAACCCGTATTTACGTAAACGATCAAATACTTTACATAAATTAGTTATGTGGTCTCTATTGTTATATCCACTAATAATAATATCATCAAGGAATACGCCTACAAGGGGTATATCTGCAAATATTTGTTCTAAATGTCTTTGAAATATACCCGGGCTTGACGATAATCCATAAACTAGTCTATTATACATAAATAAACCCTTATGTGTATTAATTACTGTATATTTCTTTGTGTCATCCAATTCAAATTGCGCGTATGCCTGTGACAGGTCTATTTTACTAAAACGTTCCCCCCCCTTCAAACGTAATAATAATTCCTCGACTCTCGGCAACGGATAACGGTCAATTTCTACGACTTTATTTAAGGTTAACTTATAATCAGCACAAATTCTGATGTTACCGTCCTTCTTCACGACCGGCACGATCGGGGTCGCCCAGTCAGAACGCTCCACGGGTGATAGAATGCCGTCGCGCACCAGCTGTTCGAGCGCGCGCTCGACGGGCTCGCGCAACGCGTAGGCCATCGGCCGCGCGCGCATGAACACCGGCCGCGCCCCCTTGCGGACGTGGATGCTCACTTTACCACCAGTAAATCGACCCAAACCATCCGCGAACACCTCAGAGTATCTGGAACTGAATGCAGATACATCAAACACCTCCCCTTTAAACATAGATAAATTATTACAATTGTAAACAACGGGGGGTAATTCCATTTTTAGTTCTGCCATCCACTGACGGCCTAACAGAATAGTTTTACCATTTTCGACAACAAACAGTTCTAATAATTTAGTTACATTTTTATATTTCACTACGGTTAACAGCTTTCCTAACGGTTTAATTAATTCACCCGTGTAATATTTAAACATTAATTTACATGGTGTAAGGGTTAAATTTTTAAACAGTCTGTTATAACATGCCGAGCTTATACATGACACAGCACTACCTGTATCACATTCCATTTTTAAATAATGACCATTCACGTTCAACGTTATATAGATAGGTGTACATTGTGTTGGCGATAATAAGCGTATATCTATTACCTCGTCACTGGACCCGCTATTGTCGTCATCAATTTCGGTATGTTGCAGGTCAACATAGTGTGGTCCCGTTAACCTTGGGCAAACTCGCCGCAGATGACCTTGCTGATTGCACACTCTGCACACATAACGCCCGTATTTGCAAGTGGATGCCTCGTGCCGCGCTCCACACACCCGGCATTCTTCTGGAGTCGGCGCGACAGCTGGCCGATATGCCTCACGCCTGCCACGCCCACCCTGGTTTCTGCCTCGCTCACTCGCCGCAGGCCTTGCACTGCGCCTCGGGTTCGGCGTCAGCACCTGACAATCGACATCGGTCGCGCTGGTGTTGGCGGTCGGCTGTATGTATCTGTTACGTTCCACCACCGCTGCTGCGTCTTTCTCGGCCGCCTCCAAGCTGACCGCCAGCCTGTACGCCTTGGCAAAATCCAACTGACTTTCCGCGAACAATCGTTGCCGTATTATTTCACTGCTTATCCCGCAAACCATCTGATCTCTTAGGCTCTCTTCTAACCACGTTCTGAACCCACACGTCTTGGACATCTTTTTCAAGACTGCTGTATACTCTGATATGCTTTCGCCTTCCCTTTGTTTCCGGTGCCTAAACTTATAACGCTCTGCTAATTCACTAGGCTTAGGTTGTAAATGCCGCTCCATAATATCCGTTATCTCTGTAAAAGTTTTACATTTTGGTTTATCGGGGGTGCACAAATTAACTAAAAGTTCGTAACTTTCCGATCCCATAACGGTGATTAGTGTAGGTACTTGAAGGTCTGTCGCAATTTTATTAACTAGAAAGTACTGTTCTAATCGTTCCACATATAACCGCCAGTCGTCACAGTTAATTTTGAACTCGGAAATTTTCCCGATCGACATTTTACCCGATTTATTATTTATTTAACTGCTATCGTATACGCGTAATATTCTTTATTTTATTTATTTTTTTGCCTCGTCGCCACTGTTATGTCTACGCACTTCTTTACCGGATTAAAGGGCCCGAAATTATACCACACGACTTTGCTGTACAACGTATATTGGCCGAATGGTTTGCTACATTGCTACCCACTAGTTACAATATATTACAAAACCCTATACCAACCCGTCTGGCCAGCGTGGTGTAGTAGGCCAAAACCTCCTTTCTAAGGAGAGGCCTATGTCTAGCAGTGGACTATTAAAGGCTGATGATGATGATGTGATCTAAATGGAGGTAAATATTAGGTTTAGGTTTATCATCATCAGTATTTTGCCGTCCACTGCTGAACGAGGGCCTCCTTATCCAGGCTTATGCCTAGATCTTATTCTACAAATAGGTTTAACATTATACTATCTCTGATGTCATGACTGTTATTGATAAGTATATTGAAATAAGCTCCTATTGGACATCCTTTATATTTAGTTTTATTATTTTTTATAACTCGCTATTTGTTCCTGCGTATATGCTTTTGATGTTAAACCTGACATCTTACCTGACTATTCCATGATGACTTACCATGATCTTCTAACCGTTGGCAGACGTATCTCACAATAGCCACAAAACCTAAGGAAGACTTACCATTTAATTTTCGTACTGACATTCGTGTCTTAAGAAAACAACTACCAAGTCAAAATGAAAAAAAATGCAGGATCGTGGAAAGAATGAGCTAACATCATACACGTAATAATTGACATACTAACACAAAGTAAATGATAAGACTAGTAGTCCCTCTTATCGAAGAATATAACACATATTTACTTAGTCATATTTACTTACCGTGTTTATACTGATTTAATTATGTAATATGACAGTTATCAGAACCGAACTATTGCTACAGTATAGAATTTAGACAGCCAGTAGGCAGAAGTGATCTTAATTACAATGAATATTGGCCGGTTTCGTCAAGTACATACAGCCTTTGCATGTAAGGATTCTTTAATTTTATTATTATTCTATTAATTTAATTGAATATACATATAAATTACATTTTTAAATACATTTATGATTCATATAAAAAAAATCCATCGGTAAGATAGAGACTAAGATACCTGTGGTTATAACTCCAGAGACAGAAACCTCCTCACAATACTTACTATGTCGAGAAGTACTGCTTTCCACATCAGGCCCTTAATCCAGCTGCCTAACGCGGGCCCCTGTAGATGTGTTATTATTATTAAATATTAAGACATGTGTCTTAAAATGTTTGATTAAACTGTTATACTCGTAAATGTTATGGCCAAATCGAAGCACATCAGCCGGATTGGTGAGAAACTGATAAGAATTCCTTCTGGAACTCGTGCAGTTTAGTCTCTTGCCAAGGTTATCCAGGGGAATTTCTGTAGCCATACCTTTCCACCCCTGCAGATGGAAGACAATTCGTTGGGCTATGATGCCTAGGAGAAAGCCGATCTCCTAGGCAAACTCTTTGCATCCAACTCGACTTTGGATGACGGGGGAAACGTACCGTCGCACAAATATCAGTGCGTAAAGCACTCTTTTCCCTCGACATCTATAAGTCGTGTGGGCTCGACGGAATCTATCCTATCGTTTTGAAGCCGTATGCTCCGGAGTTGGCACCGATTTTAACCCGCCTTTTTCGACTCTCCTACTCCCGAGGCATCGTCCCGAACTCCTGGAAGGTAGCATTTGTGCACCCGATCCCTAAAAAAGGTGACCCCTCTGACCCGTCCAACTCTGTAGTTGGACAAGTCAGAGGTTAATCTTAGAGAACAAAGGAGTTATGGCTATTGGCACAGGCCTATAGTTATAACTCATTTGTTCTCTAAGATTATGGAATCCCTAATCAACTGTCTGCTCCTCCGGTACTTAGGTACTTAGGTACTTACTCTCGGGTACTTAGACGATCACAAGCTGCTCAATGACCGACAATATGGTTTTCGCCGGGGTCGCTCAGCTGGTGATCTTCTCGTCTTCTTAACACATCGGTGGGCACAGGTGATCGAGACTAAGGGAGAGGCTTGTACGGTTGGTTTGGACATAGTTTAGTTGGATCGGGTCTGGCATAACGCGCTTCTCTTGAAGCTCCCTTCTTATGGGCTTTCCGAGAAATTGTGTACTTGGGTCACCAGTTTCTTTGTGAACAGTAGCAAAAGTGCTGGTGTCCCGCAAGGCTGTGTGCTATCACCCATACTGTTTCTTCTGCATATCAATAACATGTTGTAAACTAGTAGCATCCATTGCTATGCAGATGATAGTACGGGAGATGCTACACCGGCCGCCCCAATACTTCTCGGGAACACGTCGTCGAACGTTTCCATCCGACGATTCGTCTGCTCGTATGCCCCATCTAACATGAAAAAAAAAACAAAAGTGTGTGCATTTGTACAAGTTTACGCGTTTCACCCAATTAAAGGATGATTTTTGCGATAATTACTATCATATCCTAAAGCCCATTAAAGCAGGAGTTGCACAGGGTGGCGTACTGGGATCTATACTCTACATACTGTTCACTGACTTGCCGACATCTGGATTCCTATTTTCTGGAACCTTGAGCTGAAAATACCGCCATACTAGCTGCACATAGTAAAAATAGCCTCTCATATACCATAAAAAGGTCTAAACGACATAGCTAACTGCCTCAAAAAGTCGGAAATAAAAGCATTCGAAACAAAATCAGTCAATGTAACGTTTAATTTAATAAAAGGATCTTGTCCTCTGGTCACATTAAACAACGTTGAAGTTCCACAGTTTACACGTTATCAGCAGTGACTGCTGTTGGCGAGCGTCCACTTCTGTCATCATAACTACTGTCTAAACAACAAGGATGTGAACACAGGTGATATACTGAGAGCGCCATTGTTAGCACCAACCAACATACTGCTGAATTTCCCATGAGGGAGACAAATTGTAGTTTATCAAGAGGCCAAAAAAACAAAAAAAAAGTATCCCATGTCCTTTCCCGGGACTAAAACTATCTCTATACTAAATACCAAGGTAACGGACAAACAGCCACACTTACGCATTTATAATATTGATATGGATGTACGCGGGCTGTGCCAAAGTGAAAAACAGTTGAAATCACAAGAAACGTTTATATAGCATCTCAAATGTTCTCCTCCAACCCAATGCACTTACAGAGCCAGGTGAACATGCATTCGAACCATGTAAAATTGTATCTTTCGGGAGCTCGAAAAAATAACAAGCAGTGTTTTGCCCACAAAGCATTTTTCTGTGGGAATTAAAAAATACAAATATGGGTAGTAAATAAAAAGAGATTGTATTTATTTTGTAGCCAACCAATTTCTGAACAATCTAGGCAATACCTGCAATACCTATTAACCGCTTTGATTCCCGAAGTAACAAATTTATAAGATGAAATATTTTGAAGTACGCAAAGAAATCAACTTTTAATGTCGTATTGAAATGAAAATTTATATATATACGAGTATGTAGTTTGGATGACAAAACTATAATTTGAATTATTGGATCTGATCCACCTCTAGGTTGCATCATCCAAATAGCTTATGAAATTCTTTATTAGTAGTTTTAAGTTGACTTTAGCATTTGTGCCGATTCATGACCCTACGGTGGGACTCACTTACCTTCACCACCCGTCTGGTCATTTACCGTTTACATAAAAAATACTTCAGTTTATAATATAGTACATTAATTCGTACATTATAATTATATGGAAGGAAGACGTCGCTGGCTTGTAGTGAATATGGACGCACATCAACGAAGCTCTCATTAAACAGTTCATTCCAAGTCGCCAAAATTTAAATCTCCAGATGTTTCCTTATTCTATCGATGTAGTATTTAGCAGATAAAAGTCATATTAGAGGAATATTTAGTAGTATGTTTCTTAAATCCACTTAATTTGGATGTAAATAGTGGCTGTGCCTTTGTCAAAGTATGCAAATAAATATTATGTTTATCTAATTTGTTCGGTTTTATTCGTGTAAGTGACCTGTATTAGGTCAATGACATAATGTCACTGCCTCAGAATAATTAAACTTTTAAGGCTTTACACAGGTCTTATCTCGGAGACTTTGCATAAGCATTACTGAATTTTGTTACAGTCAAATCACTTATGTTATGAATAACTTTAAATTTGACTAATTATTTTTTTATTTTGTTTTAGGTGGCTTTGGCTCTTTCGTGATGGGGATGGCCAATACATGGCCTTCGTATACC
The DNA here is from genome assembly GCA_902825455.1 of Arctia plantaginis. Taxonomy (NCBI): domain Eukaryota; kingdom Metazoa; phylum Arthropoda; class Insecta; order Lepidoptera; family Erebidae; genus Arctia; species Arctia plantaginis. Next base: position 1,230,035 of record CADEBD010000322.1, on the reverse strand, counting down.
TCAGAGTTACTCTTATCAAACTCAACACCTTTATCTGCTCCTATGACTAAAGCAGAAGAGGCTTTATTAGGTAGCTTGCCTTCACTAGGGGCCATATTTGGATCTTCAATAATTGGTATTATGATGGCACGTTTGGGAAGGCGAAATGGTGGTGTTGTTAGTTATTTACCGGCTCTGGTATGTAATACTATTTATTAATTTATTTACTGCGGTAATTTATTAAATTATGTTAGAGGGGGCAGACGAGCGTATCGGTCACCCGATGGAAAGCGACCCTCGCCGCCCATGAACGTCTGCAACTCAGGAGTCACAAACGCGTTGCCGGCCTTTTAGGAAGGAGTACGAGTAGTTAGGAAAACTAACAGTGACTTAAATGATAAAGGGCAGTTTGATATACAACATCAAGCCGACAGGTTTTCCCGAATTGCAACATTGCACACTAACAGAGTTTTTGGAACACAAACTAAGTAGACTGTGTAGACTAAGGTCTAAAATAAAATAGTATTTTATATTTAAAAAAGTAGTACTTAAAAGATGAGCTCTCTGAAAATACCTAATATGGCAGGAAAAAAAAACTATTACCGGATTTGAATCGGTATTCTTAAGGTATTGATTGTAACGATTTCCCTGGATCAAAAGGTTTTTTTTATGACCAATTATTAGTTTCACAAAAGTTCAAGTAAATTTGTTTGGCGTGAGTCAGTGTTCGAAAACTAATTCGGAAAAACCTATAATTGGCTTGACTTTGTACATGAAACTGAAATTTTTGTAGCTATTAGTTTTTCTAACTAAAAAATTGAATAATTGTAATTGATCCTACCATTCATTCACATATCTAGCTTTAATTTATTTCTATGTTTGGTCTTTTTAATAGGCATTCCTTTTTAAAATGTACAGTAAAGATAGTGAAATAATTAAAAGAATAATAATAAGATTAAACTGAATAATAATAATATAATGAATAAATAGAATATCTATTGTCTCGTCTGTTTATTTTATGTATGTGTTATGATGATGGAAATGTCACTAAGGATTTAATTTTAATCTTGGCAATTTGTAATTTTATTTATTAGTATGGTAATAATGTCATTTATGAATGTATGTGTATTAAGATGCGATGTATTAATATGGGTTGTGATGATACCTGAAATAAAAGTATTTATTTTTATTTTCAGTTAGCATGGGCAATAACAAGTATAGCATCTTCAATCAAATTAGTTTTGGCGGCAAGGTTCCTGGCTGGAATAACGGGAGGTGCTGCTTTAGTATTAGGTCCTGTCTTTATATCAGAAGTAGCAGATGATTCTGTTAGAGGATTTTTAGCATCAGGTAAGACCATTTAAATCAATTCTATTTTGTTAGGTAGAGAAAAATATTTTATTTGTTTACTTTACATCATATTGCAGTGAAATTTGTTTCAAAAGCTTGACTTTGAACATTTACAACTACACAGTTCAAACAATCGATGGTGATTACCATGCTTCAAAGCGATCTTTTTTTTTCCAGCACCCATATTTCTCTACTGTTTTGGGACGTTCTTTTCATATTTGATTGGTTGGTACATGGTCTACAGGACAATCATCTGGACAAACTTGATAGTATGCGTCTCCGTCACAATCCTTCTTGGATTAGTGACAGAAAGTCCAATATACTTATTAAGGCAAAAACGCGAGGAGGTGAGAAATTTTCTACTAACATTAGACTTGTTTCTTTGAATATAATAGGTAAAGTAACATGTAAAATAAGTAACGTGTAATATATTGTTTTCTAACCAAGACAAATTTTGAAAAGCTTTGAAAATGATGACCAAAAACATTAAAATTCTCTGAAATCCTATTTAAACGGCTGGATAGTTATTCTTGAATCATAGCCACACCCTGATACTAAATCAAAGAATAAACAAAAACAAGAAAACAAATCTGGTTAAAAGAAGATGCAGCAACAATTATTTCGCAATAGTTACTCTAAACCAGTTAGAGCAAGTCGAAAATTTAGTATTCGCAAATCAAGTTTTCTTTTTTGAGTCGGTTCGTTTTGAGAAGAGTTTTAGTAAGAAGTTCAATTTCATTACTTTTTTTTATAACAGGATGCAAAATTGTCAATCGCGAAATATCGAGGGTTACCTGTGTCGTCTATGTTGGTGACGGACGAGCTCACTAAATTAAAGCAACAAATTACATCATCAGTAGAAATGGTGCCAATTACAGGTAGGACCTTTAATATATGAAAAAAGTTTAGGTTACAGGTAATCTTGATTTGCTTGAGCTATTGAGGTAATAGACTCCATGACATAAGTGGAACCAAACTGCAAATCTGCAAACTGTGGGTATTTAACCATAGGAGAACCATGCTTCGTCACAACAATTAATATAGCTTTTATAGTACTAGCTCTGCTTAGTTTGGAACTAGATGGCGTTGTGTGTCAGATTCAGAAAGAAAATATTATTATAAATCGATTGAAGTGGCGTGCAATAGGAGAGGCCTATGTCCAGTAGTGCAATAGACTGATGATTATGATGATAATGATGATTATAAATGGGCAAGCTCGATCGGAGTGATAGCATGGCCTCATATAAAACCGGAATCATTCCATAGCTTATCACCGAGTGTCTGAGGAGCCGGAGCCCAAACCAATTCTAGGTCCCTTCAGGACTCAAAGGGCGGCAACTCACTTGTGACTCTTGATGTTCAGATGTCCATGAGTAGCGGGAGTTACCTACTATCAGGTGACCCATATGCTCGTTTGAACCCTTTTCCCATAAAATAAAAACATGCCTCTGCCTTACTGGGGATAAGTTTATGTGTAAGATTTAGGGCATAGTGTTGATAATTTATCGATAAAAATAAAACACGATAAAATGACAATTAAAGCTTCTCAGAAAGGAAGGTTTTTAAATGTTATCAAATTCAGAATGTAATAAAAACTTAACAAACAGAATCTAAGAACATATAAAAATAAATTTTACAAAAAATTTATGTTTTACGCTAGATCCTGATACGAAAACCGATGAATCTGAGAATGAAAAACTGAACCTTGAGGAGGCCATACCACAGAAACCAGAATCGAAATCAACTATCAAATTATTATGTAAGTTGGTTATTTTAATGTTTTTTTTTTATATAGTAAGTTAATTGTAGGTTGTATATCTTCTTAAGGATTCATCAGGATTTCTTGGATTCTTCAGTCGTGAACCCATAAGTGTCAATATTTTATGACTTAATTTTACCGCTTAAATTATTGGAAAATGGTAACTTAAACTATCAGTTTAGTAACTATGTCACAGTTTCAACTTCTGGCAAAGTAGAAGTTGAAAACAACATTTTATGTGACGCAGCGCATCTTGTGAATCTGAACCTTCAAAGAACCTTAAAGGACCCATTTTCAATTTATACAAAAATCATCAAAATCGATGTAGCAGTTTATTAGGAGTCAGGTAATATAGAAGAATTACCTACATACTCGTACAAATAGTTATAAACAATTACTTTCTATATTAATACATTTGATATACTATACACAGTCGTAAATGGTATCTCACTACATGACACATGAAGACGAACGACGAAGAAAACATGCAGTTTTTTATTCACTGTTCCAATATCACAAATTAATGATCAATCTTTTTTTTTAAAGAAAATATCGTTACCATAAAAATGAGTAAATAAAAATGAATTCCCAAATGTGTCGCTAAGCGCAAAACTCGATCATACAAATCACAAAGTAAATTAAAACCCCTGGTCCCTAGCTGTCAAACATTTGACGTCAATCAAAACAAAACAAAAGGGCGCCAGGATTATCTTTTTATGCTTTTAAGTTGAAAGCGCGTCAGGATTATCTTTGGTGTGCTTGTAAATTGATGAGGGTATATATTCTATGCCTGCCCAAATAAAAGTTCGAAGAAAAGTGATCGCTCTGAAATACGTTTAGTTTATTATTTATTTCTATTGGACTGCGACAGGTCAATACTTTTGATTTGACAAAGTCTTTGAAGGCGGATAGTTCATAATAAAATCAGCAAGTAATTCACTCTTTTATACAATTATTAAAAACTGGGTACACGATGAGTATAATTAGAATAAAATAGAATAGAATAATCTTTATTGTACACCAATTCAGGATATCATACACACAATAGGATTCCAAGTTAATGACCATGTACAAATGGCGGCCTTATCGCTAAAAAGCAATATCTTACAGACAACCTTTGGATGGACAAATAGACTGTAAATAGGTAATTTCATGCGCAGATTGCGTGAGAAGAAAGTGTTAAGGAAACAAAAAAAATATATTTATACAGCACAACAACATTCCTTTGACAGTTATAAAACAAAGTAGTGTTAATTATATACAGCAATTACTGCAAATTAAATATTGTTTTATTAGAATAAAAACTTTGACTATGTCACGTATAACATATTGTAATACTCCATGTTGTGGTCCAACTCGCTCAGCTTGGAAAGAAGAATCTTATTCAAGAAAGTGATCTATACTAGGAGATTTACAATTAAATTTCAACAGCATAACAGTACTAATTTACAATATTTTACAATTATCTATTAGTTGACTTTTATCTTCTTGAGAGCTTCTGTCGTTAAGTTTCTGGATTGATGTCCAAACTTCAAGTCTTCATTTTGTTCTCAATAGTTATAGAAACTAATATTAATGAAATCCAAAACACCATTCGCCAGAGAGATATTGATGTGTTACAATATTTGAGTTCTGCAGTTTCGTTGGTAAGGCTTATGATGTCAGTACTCTGGTCTAAAAAGAAATAAACTTAATTTATATTCCAGTCCTGGAACCGGCTTCAAGACGTGCATTTACCATTGTGGCGCTCGTCATATCAATCCAGGTAACTTTAAATTTTTAACTATTATGTAGTTTAGAGTTGTCTTTCTGCAATAGCTCATAAAAATAATCTTTATAGCAATTATCATTCTAGGTTTATGATTTTATAATATTCAATGCATTTTTTGGACAACTGGTAATAGAGTGCAAATTTCTATGAAATTCATCATATGTAGGTAACAAACTCTTGGCAAATCACTTTTCTGTTTCTGCTACCTAATTTATTGGCAACATGGTCTAAATTGTGCTTAAGTGTGCTCTACGCTAGATATATTAATAATTAAAAAACCAAAATGATGGAGTTTAGGTGTCATATTTCATCATCATCAACAGCCTTTCAGCCATCAACAAGTCCACTGCTGGACAAAGGCCTCTCCTCAGAAAGGAGGATTAATTTATATGTTTAAATATAATTCGGAATGAAAAATACTCAACAAGATATAACATGTAATCAAGTTTGTGAATTTAAGTACAAAATTTTCACACATTCGGGTTTCCTGTTCTTTCCAATAATCATCTTGTTAATTTTAGTGTTTCTCTTCGTCATCATTATTAGTTAAATTTTACAATTTAAATCTTAATGTAACCTAATCAATTAATTTGTCTTCTCTAAAAATAATTATCAGATAGTATGTTCTTCTTATCCTTGTCAAAATATTTAATGATGGAAATTATCAGGCTTTAATGCTTAAATAAATATTTTTTCACGACATTTTAAAGACTATTTATTCTTACTATCAGAATAAATAAAACAGTTAGTATTGTATCTTACAAGACAATGGTTTTTAAAACATTAAAATGAAAAGATTTGCTTGGCCATCTGCTTATAAATATTATATTATGATATTTATTCTTATAAATATTCCGTGTCGTGACGGAGGTCCGTGTGGGGACGGATTAAGAATACAGAGTGTCACCACCCCTATTCAACCCGTAGGTGTCGTAAGAGCCGACTAAGGGAAAAACTACGTAGAACAACAGCACTGCAGAGAGAAGGAAAACTTGACACAAACCCTGTAATAACCCGTCTGGCCAGCGTGATATAGTAGGCCAAAACCTAATTTCTAAGGAGAGGCTTATGTCCAGCAGTGGTGATGGTGGTATTACAGGCTGATGGTGTGATGGTGTGGATACTGTTTTACTCAGAGGCCCAGGTGCGAGTTTATTTGACATCAACTCGATCGTCACGGTGACAGCGTTCGGCGCTACGATTGGCCCGCACTGAATTCTCCACCAATCGCAACGCTAAACGCGCTCGCCGCCGAGAGCGAGTATGAGATATGAATTAAACTCGCACTTGGCGCTCAAATCATATATCTTACTATTGCCCACGGCTTCGCTCACTTGGTTATTTCTTAGCACGTGTTTTTAATGTTGTTTAAGGCGAACTTCCATACCACTGTTCATACCTTATTTTATGTCTCCTCATGGAGGAAATTTCCAAAAATCCTTTCTTTTATTACTAACTTTTAAACTTTCGCGTTCCATGATAATTAATATTATTTAACGGGAATTAACGCGATCTCTTATTTAGGGTATTACATACCTCTGGTTTGCCTGACGTTTCGACCAGGTTGCACCGGCCGTGGTCACAGGCTGACTGGCTCATCGGCGCACGCCCTCCGTCGTCGAATCCGTGAAGTAGAAGGCTCTTCATCTACCCGCACATTTTCGATATTATTTTTGTGTCGCCATGTACCGTCACATACCACACTAACAGTGTCCCTATTCTGTAAGCAAACCGATGAGTCCCTATTCTGGTGTTTAACCGATTGCGCAGAAAAGCGAGGTGGTATGTTTTTTAACACTGGATTCCACGCTGTAGATAATTTAAAACCATCTTCCCGATTGAAAGTTTTATGCTTTTTAATCTCAATCGCTTCACGTACAACTCTTGAGTAAAAGTGACGTTCGGTGGAGAGGACTTGCGTTCGGTGAAATTCAATCCAGTGGTTGATGCCTGCATCGAGTGCATGTTCTGCAATCGCTGATTTGCTCGTCTGTCGGTTCTTCACAGCAGCGATATGCTCTTTGACCCTTTCTGCAATAGTCCGCTTAGTTTGGCCTATGTATGAGCTTCCGCAGCTGCAGTCTATTTTATAAACACCCGGAGTTTGTAGTGGCAATGTATCCTTCGGTGTGCCGACGATGTTGTGAACCTTTATGCCTGGTGTGTATACTGTCGGAATGGAATATTTCTTTAGTACAGACCCGATCTTGTCCGTAACTCCCTTGACATAACTCATATAGGCCGGTTGCCTGTTCACTTCTGGATACTTGCGTCTTATTTTCGGTTGCTTCCGTCCTCCTTTCACTTGATATCCGTTACCTTTGAGTACCTCCTGAACATGTTTCAGCTCCTGTTCTAAATGTTCAGGGTCACAGAGATCGTAAGCTCTGTTTTTGAGTGAAGTCATAACAGATTGCAAGTGCCGGGGGTGATGATGAGACGTGGCGTGTAGGTATCTGTCCGTATGAGTAGGTTTACGGTACACACAGTGTGACAAGGACCCATCCGATCTCACGGCTACTTTAACATCTAAGAAGGACAACGACCTGTCTGTCTCCATTTCATATGTAAACCTCATTTTGGGGTGAATAGAGTTCAGATGTTGTATATATTGATCCACTTCTTGTTTGTTTCCTTTGACGATACTGAAGATGTCATCCACGTATCGCTTCCATAGCTTAACGGTATTCGGGCCGAGATTTAAAGCCTTCTCTTCAAAATGTTCCATCCAGATGTTGGCCAGTACTGGGGCTACAGGACTTCCCATCGCGACACCATCAATCTGGAGGTAATGTTGACCTTGGAAAAGGAAATAGTTGCCTTCTAAACAGTGTTCAAGTAGATCCATATAGTTTAAGGGCAGCTCGTTGTCTCTCAGTAGGTCTTTTACGACGTTTAGGCACTCCTTTATTGGAACATTGGTGAAAAGCGACTCCACTTCAAAGCTCACCATGACGTCATCCGGTTCCAACGTCAGATCTTTTATGATTTGTAACGGATATCAAGTGAAAGGAGGACGGAAGCAACCGAAAATAAGACGCAAGTATCCAGAAGTGAACAGGCAACCGGCCTATATGAGTTATGTCAAGGGAGTTACGGACAAGATCGGGTCTGTACTAAAGAAATATTCCATTCCGACAGTATACACACCAGGCATAAAGGTTCACAACATCGTCGGCACACCGAAGGATACATTGCCACTACAAACTCCGGGTGTTTATAAAATAGACTGCAGCTGCGGAAGCTCATACATAGGCCAAACTAAGCGGACTATTGCAGAAAGGGTCAAAGAGCATATCGCTGCTGTGAAGAACCGACAGACGAGCAAATCAGCGATTGCAGAACATGCACTCGATGCAGGCATCAACCACTGGATTGAATTTCACCGAACGCAAGTCCTCTCCACCGAACGTCACTTTTACTCAAGAGTTGTACGTGAAGCGATTGAGATTAAAAAGCATAAAACTTTCAATCGGGAAGATGGTTTTAAATTATCTACAGCGTGGAATCCAGTGTTAAAAAACATACCACCTCGCTTTTCTGCGCAATCGGTTAAACACCAGAATAGGGACTCATCGGTTTGCTTACAGAATAGGGACACTGTTAGTGTGGTATGTGACGGTACATGGCGACACAAAAATAATATCGAAAATGTGCGGGTAGATGAAGAGCCTTCTACTTCACGGATTCGACGACGGAGGGCGTGCGCCGATGAGCCAGTCAGCCTGTGACCACGGCCGGTGCAACCTGGTCGAAACGTCAGGCAAACCAGAGGTATGTAATACCCTAAATAAGAGACCTTTCTTTTATTGTTGACTGATCTGTTATTGTTGACTGAAGTAACCGGGGTCTAACGGATTGACAAAACAGAGATTGTTGCTATTGTATGTGTTGATCTACGACTTAAGAGTCTACATAAAAGACGATTTCAAATAGTTTTATTTTTTTTATGATCTAAAGATATTTTGAGGTTGAGTTTAATCTGAGAGGGGTTGGGTTGGGCTCCGGTTACCGGTTTAACCCCGTTAAGAACGATTATATTCCCAAGGACTATAAGGGTCAGACAGACGGCCGGGCATAAGATTGAAATTCAAAACCATTTGGCAAGGAAACGAAAAATTGCGGGAAGAAGAATAGAAGACGAAAACTCATTGCACCGACCTCAAATATATTTTTTAAAAGGATGGTGATGAATGTAACACATTTTCATCGATAAAGTGTTTTCAAATTTATGTGCAATAAATATTTTTCTTCAGGTCTTCATGGGTATTGTACCTGTACAAGTATTTGCAAAGATGGTATTTCTCCAGACCGACCCCAGTATGGCTGATCTGTATACTATCGTTTTCGCAATAGTAATGCTTGCTGGATCGGCAGTAACTGCTGTTGTGAGTGACAAGGCTGGCAGAAGGGTGGGTAGTATTTTAAATATAATTTTAATTTAAGTTTATTTAAGACTTGGCCATAAGAATGTTACTGTTATAATTATACTGCATGATTGGTGTAGTGGTTTAAGCGGTCACCTCACCGTTTCATACTGTGCTGAGTGTTGTGGGTTCGATCCCCACGTGGGACAACACTTTGTGTGGGCTACAAATTGGAGTCCAGGTTTTATATTTGCTTAAAGTTTTATTACATGGACTTGAGGCATATATTTTTTTCAAATTTAAGGCTATTTACTACACATCATTAGGCAAAGTAAATGTCACAAAACTGAAAATTAATCTGTATAAAAACAATTGTTTGTTTAGAAACTAACATTAATTTGGGTTTTTTTTTTATGTTTATTATTCATAAAAAAACTGCCTGATATGAAAAAAGATGTGCGATTTCATTGCTCTCAAGTTGATATAACATACTCCCTGTCATACATACCCGACGGACGTTGTCCTGTACACTTCTTAAATCCAGAAACTTCAACATTTTGGACCGAATTGTGAGTCTTAATTATTGTCGAATTCACTTGAACAAACACCAAAATTTTCGTTAGCTGTTTAAGAGGAGTTCAGTCACATACACGCACAGAAAAATCACATTTATAAAAATATAAATATATTGCCTTTAAAGTTAACTAGCTATAAGCGAAGCAAACTATAATTTGTGAGTGACATAACGGCCCTAAAAACCAACGCTAACCCATTCTCGCATGATACTGACTGAAGTTACTAGAAGCTGAACTTTCCCACCCTTTCACCCCAGTTTCAGTTATCACTTGTATACACTTGTCATCAAGTTACCCATCTATTCTTTGCCAAAAAACATTATTTTTTTACTTTGACTGCATTTGTTTTTTTCAGCTGTTAATAATCTCTTCATCTGTATTAGTGTCCGCGACTATGGGAGTGCTTGGTTACTTAGTACAGTTCAAAGCAGGACCACCATTCCTTACCGTCATGGTGATCTTCATTTACTGCTTCTCCTTCATGCTGGGAGCTGGTAGCATCCCATATGTGCTACTAGCCGAGGTGTTTATTCCTGAGGTGAGTATTAATATAGAATTTTTCATTCAAACATGATAAAAACGTTCATACGAGGCATGCCTTTTAAGTTTTAAGAATAAAACACAACTAGAACCTTATTGTACTTTTTATTGTTTTTCAAAGTATTCGCCACGTAGCTTAATACACTTTTCCATTCGCTCAAACCAGTTATTATAACATTTATTCCACTCTAAAGTGAGGGTGTTCAAATCTTCGAGAATTAGTTGTCTCACAGCAATATATCTTCAGTGAAGGTGGATTTTGGACGTCTTTCGTGAGATTTGTCACTAACACTAGCATGTCCTCGCTGGAATTGTAAATACCAGCGCTCGACAGTCCGCAGACATGGGGCTTCATCACTGAACACAGATGTTAGCTCTTCAAAACACTAAAGCCGTGTCAGGCCTTTTCTAAAGTTGTAGAAAATTATTCCACGAACATTTTCCTTAGAAAGATTCATTTTCGCACGTAACCTGACAGATTCCAGTCGACACTGTGACTAAACAATAACATTAATCCTAATACTTTCAACTATTTTGAGATTAAACACATTCGAATATAGAACAGTTCCAAATTCAAATTTGCCGGGAAATATTGAAACGACAGAACTTAAAAGGCATGCCTAGTATTATAACAACTTAAAATCAGATTCATTTAAATTGTGACTGTGTTTATTGGGATTATATAAACACTATGAACAGATAATTTTAGCGTTTTGTATAAATACTTTATAAATACATCTTTGTATTAAAATTAATTATTTTCCGTGTCGTGACGGATTAAGAATACGGATGTTATCACCTCTAATCATCACGTGGGTGTCGTAAAACCCGACTAAGGTAGCAAGAAAACAGCACTGCAAAGATAAGAATCACTTGAAACCAACCCTATCATAACCCGTCTGGTCAGCGTGGTATTATAGGCCAAAACCTTCTTCCTAAGAAAAGGGCCTATGTCTAGCAGTGGACTATTAAAGGCTGTTGATGATAATGACAATGAGACACTGTAATCAAATAATTCTAGCGTTTTGTATTAAATCTAGTATAAACAATTGTATTGTTATAAATACTTTATAAATACGTATTTTTAATTAATTACTTAGTGCAGCGATGGTGTTGGCGAATATTACTTGTTTTTTTTAGCACACTATTCGATACTTTAATCATTCCATAACCATGCTTCGGCACGTATGGGCCAACACACGGCACGTATGGGCCAACGCACGGCACGTATGAGCCAATGCACGGCACGTATGGACCAAACCACTGCCTCACAAAAACCCGGTGTTAGGCAAAATGTTTGTTGCTTTTTACTTTGTGAGCGAAGTTACCGAAGGGCTTACCAAACTAAAGTCAGGTTTAATAAGGGACCTAATGTAAGTTTATTTCACTTCTACTCGATCGTCACGGTGAACGCGTTCTGCGTTGTGATTGGTGAAGAGTTTAAATCGGGCCAATCACAACGGCGAACGCGGTCGGCGGACTTTAACGCACTTGTGGCTTGTTGATGTTTATTGGTAGTCTTGTCATCAGGTGACCCATCAGTTTTCTTGCATCCTATTCCATAAAAAAATACATATGTGGTTTATGGCCCATACAGTTTGTTCTTTTAATCATTGTTGCTCTTAGTACCTTGAAACTTCTTAAAATATTTTAGTATATTTTAGTTACCTTGGTTGATTTAAACAATTAACCTCAGGAAAATTACCAAAAAAACTAGTAGCTTAGAGAGTTACATTTATTTTATTTAAAAGATACGTACAGTTATTTGGGAACGTTGCTTTTTTATACGTTCAACGTTCAATGATGATTTTAAATAATTTTATAACATAAAGATATTTGGAGTCTGAAACTCATCTGCTACTAATTTATTTAATTAACGAATTCTCTACTCATTAAGAATTCATAAATCGAATAAAGAGACACTAATTGTGGCATCCATATTTTTTTCAAAAACTACACTCGAAATCTGCTCTCTGTATCTCTATATTTACTATGTAATATCTTAAATAAATAAAACCAGAGACAAGTTGACTAAACTAAATATAAATGTTTATCACTGTGTATCTGATTTATACGCCTACATGCGTCATAAAATTCCTAAACATCGTCACTAACCGTTATCTTTCTTTAATAGCTTGAAACATTTTGATAAAGTAACTATTAGCGAAATTAATGATTACCTAAAAACTTCAGGTCGCAAAACGACCTCCGTCCTTCATAAGTGCAGGCCTGAGGGTGACAGGTGAGGCCATCTGTCACTCTAGCAGAAGCATGCCGGGGTGGGTGGCGGCGCAACGCACTACGGAGCGCGCACGCCTTTCGAGGGTAGGAAGGGAACATCCGGGTCCCCACACAGAGAGGGGTCATCTATAAGCCATAAGATGGCCTGACCGGGCCATTTTACGGCTTATATATAAAATCGGGATAGGGGTTTCCTTTCTTAGGTATACCTGCTCCTACTCCGCATTAGAAATATATCCTGTGTCGTGGGAGACTTTACAAACATACATGAAACTGGCACAAAGAACACCCAGACTCGGAACAACAATTTGTGAATCACACAGTGTCGTCCCATGTGGGGATCGGACTTACAATACTCAGCGTAGTAGAGAGCGCGCTCTCTACTACGCTGAGTATTGTAAGTCCGATCCGATCGATCCGATCGCGGCGTGGCGACCGCTTAAACCACTACGCCATACTTGCAGTCTAATTATATAATTATTATTACTAAAGCATCTATGCGATTAGTACAGAGTGAGTCGAAGAAACAATAATGGGATCAACTCGGACGTTTAGTTTCGCCACTAATAAAACAAATAATTTTAATGACATCACACACACACACACACACAGGCAGGAACGATACTTGGCAATTCACTACGATCCTAACATACAGTGTTTATGAAAATAATCTTTTTTCAATTTCATCAGACGTTTAACACACGATCACTGGTGTCAGACGCATTTTACTTACAATACGATATAATCACATTACACTGAACGTTAGATGTTTAATACTTTACTACGAAAATACTTTTTAATCCATTTGTGAAATCGAGAATACATCGGAACTGAATTCCGAACGAATTTTTATTACGAAAATTGACATTCCGAACAGTATAATGTCCTTTGAAATTTACACGCAGTTACTCATCCAATTGTAGGAAAGAGGCTTATACATTTATTTAGAAATTCGTTAATCTTTTCAACTTACCAACATGACCTGACTCTAACAATACTGTACTATAACTAAACGATGATATAACTAGTGTTATTATTTACAGGTTCAAAATCTAGCTTCGATAATGAGCATCGAATTAATGTGGTTGCTCAGCTTTATCGTAGTAGCGCTCTTTCCGTACATGAATGATTTGTTCGGTATTTACGGTACTTTCTACTTCTTCGGTGTTATGGGATTCGGTAACTCTGTTGTTTCATACTTTTTAGTGCCAGAAACAAAGGGATTATCTAAAATTGAAATTCAGGATAAATTGATATCGAGAAAAATCTAAGTAATGATTAGTTGATTCCAAAACGAACTAGTCTAGAGATATATTAGTCACTTATTGAATATCAATGTTCAACTCAAGAAACAGTATTTGAGTTTATCTTTTAAAAAGATTATTCTCGTAATATAATTGTTCTCAAAGAAATTCTAATAGGTATTTCTTTGACTTAATTATAATTTTTGTTTTGTTGTTTATATACCTAATGCTTTTTTGATAACTTGGTGCTAATATTTAAATGTTAAGGAAATTATCAATGTTTGCGTTTACTTGTCACTGATAAGTTCTGTATAGTTTTATAAATCTTTAGTAAATAATTATTTGTTGTTTCATTTCAAAAACTGCACATTGTTTTTTAAAGTAGGTAGTATTTGAATGTAAGCTCTTTCAATGAGCACTGTATTAATAATAATATTTTCGGTCATCTGCCTGTCATACACAACGCCATCTAGTTTTAAACTAAGCAGAACTTGTACTATGAAAGTTAGATTGATTAATAGAATGCGTACAATTTTTTTTTGTAAATACTTGTATGTATTTGTATGTATTTAACAAGAAAAGCATCAAAACTCCAAAACAAAAAAAAACATACAAACATTTGGTCCGACCCGGGAATCGAACCCAAGACCTCGGCACAGCAGTCGTTTACGCTACCACTGCACCAGCACCAATTGTACTTATTGTATGTTGATCTTGCATTTCCTTGCAGTCATTGATTATTGTATTTTAGGAAAGTACTTAAAAATGATATATATTACCGATCTTATTCTGCTTCTTGATATAAAACAGAACATTGTAGAAAATTAACTCCTCTAAAAAATTCATTACTTTAAAATTGAGTAAAATCCAAATTACATAATCATTCAAACTTTCATTCTTTTGGGTGTTTCGTGACTTAACCAAGTGATATATTTCACTTTTAATTTTCTATTCACCCGGTTGTTTTGCCCAGTTGGCTTGCCCCATATTAGATGAGAGTCAACAGTTAATAGGTATGAGAAATATGAGTGTTTAATACATCTCTACTTACCTACTTACCGAGTTACAATCGTGGGTACGTACCCACTGCAACAATGATAAAAATATTATTTACTTCACACTTGTTACACACAGCAGTCTGTTATCGAACTAGAAAGAACCTGTACTAATGGTAACTAGACTGCTGATAAACATAAATATATATATATTTCTAAATACATACATTTATTTTAGATAAATTACACCCAGACACAGAACAAATGATCGCGCTCATCACACAATCATTGGTCCTGGGTGAGAATCGAACCCATGACCGCTGGCTAGGGTCGCCTACCGCTAGATCAATAGGCGAATGTATAAATGAAAAACAAAACAGAATACGAATAAATGCATTTTGGAATTAAAACCAAAACTTTGAAAAAATAAAAGGTTCAAAAAGATTTACAGAAATTTTAATGTAATGTAATTAACACAACAAAATCCGTATTAATGTTGCTTTTAGAGTTAAAACAGCTTCCACTATAAAGTTACTAAAGTCGTAAACATACTCTGTAAACTCATATAAATAAAATTAACATAGTGAATACAAGTGAAATGGTTCCGAACAAAGACCTCACAAAGATTTATTTCGGACCCTCTCAGCACATGTACAGGGCATACATTGGCAAAACCAGTAATAAAAATGTCACTAACAATAAAAAAATCTATATCATTTTGATTTAGGTGCTAACAGAACCTACATCAAAATGATAAAGAATTTAGAAGTACACCGGGTGAAAAACAACCTTACTTTTTTTATTAATCACAACACAAAAACTCTAAATTAAGTTGTTGCTAGAACTTTAAAGAGTAGCTGAGAAAAAATCGGTGGATTATCCTAACTAATGAGTCGTTTCACTTGAAAACAAGAATTACTATTTGTAAGTTTGAACTTTGCTAATGCAATCGATATCGAGATTATTATAATAATACCTTTACACGTTTCACAAACGAAAGTTTGATTAGAAAATAGGCAGAGCCTGTGCTGTGAGGGATTGCTGGTAAACACATTTATATATATCTATAACAAAATACGGATTCAAATCATGTCTAAAGTCTTGTTAAAGGTATACAAGTTTAAAGTATCTTCGTTTCTGAATCTGTATTGGAAACTATACTGTTTAAGAAGTAACTAGAAGAGGATGTTATTAGAATTATTTGTTATGTAAATTGTTATTTCACTCCTAAATTTAACTTATGTATATTCTTAGAATAATAGTATGTACAACTCCTATTGCTGAACCCCCACTCCAACCCATTACTGAGCTCAAGCTAAACGCTCAATGTTTGTTTTTCAAGCAACATGTTAATCTGAGATAATTTTTCCACTACTCTTAAACAGATCAACAAGCATGTTCTTTCAAATCCTTTGTTTTTAATGTATATGGGACAAAAGGGTAAATGTATCACCTGGCGGTAAGTGATAGACATCTACAACTCAAGACGTGTTACCAACGTTTGTGTGACCTCCTCACAGCAATTACTTAACACCGGTTTTCTGTGAGGCCGTGATATCAATCAAGTCGAACCGACCCAATGTGCAGAAGCATGGATCTCGCAGTAAACGATTTTGTTTATCATTATCAACAGTCTTTAATAGTCCACTGCTGGACACAGGCCTCTCTTTATAAAGAAGGTTTGGCCTACTTTACCACGCTGGCCAGGCTGGTATAGGGTTTGTGTCATGTTTTCCTTTTCACTGCACTGCTATTGTCCTCCGTAGTTTGCTAGTAGAAATGGTTGCTAGTAGTCGGTTACACTCTGTATTCTTAATCCGTCACCACGCGGATGGTCCGTTATAACGCGGAACGATTTTGTTACGAATACTCAATTAGGTATATGGTGTGTTAACTACTTCTATTACTTACAGGTACAAAACCTAGCATCCATCATCATCATCGAATTCGTGTGGCTCCTTAACTTCGTCATTATTTATATCTTTCCATACATGAACGACATGTTCGGTATTTACGGCACTTTCTACTTCTTCGGAATCATGGGTTTAAGTAACTCTATTCTTTCATACTTTTTAGTGCCAGAAACTAAGGGACTTTCTAACATCCAGATCCAGGATTTACTAATACTAAGAAGGAAAAAATATTTGAAATAAATTTATTCTGTAAGTTCTGTAATAGTTTTAGTAATAAATTAATATTGTATTAATATATATTAAATAGAACGAGTAGGAAAAAAGTTCGATATCAAGAAAGGTGTATAACAGGGAGATCAGCTGTCACCTAAACTAGGAGGGAGCGGGAGGGACCCCAAGAGCAGCAACGCACCTATGAGTTTTGAGTTGCAGGTGTCTATGGGCGGATATAGTTGATTACCATCAGGTGACCCTGCTCATTTCTCCCTTATACCAAAAAAAAAAACTCTTTTCTGCTAATCTGGAACAAGTGTTTAGGAACCTGGACTGGTCAGAATATTGAATAAAAATAAATGGAGCGCCGTTCAACCACCGAAGATGATGATCTTATCATACAATCAAATAACCCGAATCACTTGCGAGTAATGCTGAAACAACTACTCGTAGTAGTGAAGAGGAATAAAGTGGGACTAACAATGATAGTACAAAAACCTAAATTGATGGCTAATTCCATCAAACAACCCATTATGATCAACAACAATATAATTGAGTATGTTTTTTTTTCGGTATAAAGGGGCAAACGAGGAGACGGGTCACCTGATGGTAAGCAACTACCGCCGCCCATGGACACCTGCAACCCAAAAGTCACAAGTGCGTTGCTGCCCTTGGAGTCCCTCCCGTTAGAGTCAGCGGGACGGGGGGCTTGGGCTCCCGTAACCTCACTCACTCAGTGAAAGGCAACGAAAGAATTGCTTAACACCGGTTTTCTGTGAGGAGATGGTATCACTCCGGTCGAGCCGGCCCATTCGTGCTGAAGCATGGCTCTCCCACGGTAAAATGTTGAAGATTAAACTCACCTTGGACAAATCATCTCACTTCCAAGGAAATTCAAAACAGGATAAATTCATCATAGGAAAGGTACTGGTAGTTAAAAGAAGTTACAAAAAACCCTACAATAATTGTGTGCATCCTATAATGACTTACGGCTGTGAGACATGGCCCGTAACTAAATAAAACATCAGTAGGCTTGACACATGTCAGAACAGCACAGAAAGGTGAATGTTGAACATAAGGAGAAAAGATAATATAAACTTAAAAGTCATAAGAATAAAAAACGAAAATAACTAACATAACCAACACAGTCAAGAAGTTGAAATGGCCATCAAATTAGAACAACGAAAGAAAAATGGGCAAAAGATGTTACAGAATAGCATCCTAGGGAAGGGAAAAAAGCAAGAGGTAGACCATTCCGAACTTCAAGGAGACAGCTGGCGTACACTGAAGGAGAAAATCCCACGCCCGTAAACTTTGAGAGAGTCTGGGAGAGGCCTATACTTTAAGCGAAAATAACCTTACTACTACTGATATCCTATAGATTATTAAGTAATTTATGTTCTAAAACTAGTATTAAGTTTGTTAAATAAAGGCTATTGAATTGAATAAAAAAAATTAAAATAACCTCACGCATGGCACACACGGCTGTCTGATCTAGGAGGAGCCTGTACTATCTTAAATGTTTCTAAATTCCTACATTTTTTTTATTTTTTATTTTATTTTAAAATGACAACTCCCGTATTAGGAATACATATATCCTGTGTCGCGGGGTACTTTACAAACATACATGAAATGGACACAAAGAACACCCAGACTCAAAACAACAATTTGTGGATCACACAAAGTTTCGTCCCATGTGGGGTTTGAACCCATAACACTCGGCGCAATGGCACACAAAGCGGCGTGGCGACCGCTTAAACCACTACGCCATCCGTGCAGTCACTTGTGCGCTTAATTTATATTAGTGTAATCAAAATTAAGTAACGCTTATATTATTATGTTAATTATCGTGTTCATCGCACAAATATCTTAGTAATAAAGGCCACTATTTATTGGTTTTGACATAATGAAAACGAGTGCGTAACTTCGACTGCCTCGGTAGTGCAGTGGTAGCGTATGCGACTGCTGTGTTGAGGTCTTGGGTTCGATTCCCGGGTTGGACCAAATGTTTTTATGATCCACAAATATTTGTCTCGGAGTTTAAAGTTTTACAGTCTATTTATCCATCCAAAGGTTGCCTGTAACAGATAGCTTTTTAGCGATTACATTACATGTTCATTAACTTGGAATACTATTGTATGTGTAATATCCTGAGTTGGTGTACAATAAAGATTATTCTATTCTATTCTCATATGTATGTATTTACAAGTATTCTATCGGTCAATCTAGCTTTCATAGTAGCTCTGCTTAGTTTAAAACTAGGCGGCGTTGTGTCAGATATCTGAAAATATTTTATAGTAGTTTCGTATGATGATGTCACATTTGATTTCTCATGTTAGTTCACAGCCTACTCTGGAACCGGTTACACTTATTGGTTCAATCACAGTGCCCCCAAATTCTCTGAAATCTTCGTGAACTTGAATCCAGAAAAGAACTGACTGCACGTAGAAGAAAGAATTGACGAAATCGTAGGTGGGAGTGAGACATTTATTTTACGACAGGACATAACCCCTTCTTCTGAATGTAATCTTTTTCGACCGATGAAAATGAATGATGCCAATGAGACTGCAGTTAGCCCAAAAAGGATCAGGACTTTCATCAACAGCTTTTAATAGTCCACTGCTGGACCTAGGCCTGTCCTTAGAAAGGAGGTTTTGGCCTATTATACCACGCTGGCCAGACGGGATGGTATAGGGTTTGTGTCAAGTTTTCCTTCTTTTTGCAGTGCTGGTGTTCTGCGTTGTTTTGCGCTTTTAGTCGGCTCTTACGACACCCACGGGATGAATTGGGGTAGTGACATTCCGTAGTCTTAATCCGTCACTACACGGACAATCATCAGGACCTTAACTAGCCCCAACAAATAAAATTTTTGAACAACAACCAAAAGAATGTATTTTATGGGCAAAAACACCGCTATTACCGCTACCGACACCTCTGTTGAAGTGAAAACTTCTTTAGGCGAGTTAGGCATTTTTTAAGATGGGAAAAACAATTAAACTCGCCTCACTGTTGCCGTTACCGACACCTCTGTTGAAGGGAATAGTTCTTTAGGCGCGTTGGCCATTTATTGAGATCGGAAAAACAATAGAACTCACAACACTGTTACCGTTACCGACACCTCTGTATATAAGTTTTCACATCTGTCGGCACTCCTGGAGTGTCACTGTTTTTATTTTCATTGTTTAGGGGGCCAAACCGGCAGACGGTTTAACTGATAGCAAGTGACTACCACCACCAACGAAGAAGTGCAACTCAAGAGTCATAAGTAACCACCCTTTCAGTCCCTCCCCCTACAATTTAAACATAAAAATAATCGAAAATGTTCCCTAGTCTTATGAACTTAGAGCTTAATTTGTATTGAGCATAAGTTCAATTTAAATTTTGGGTGTAGTTGATATCTAACCAAGTTTGGCTACGTGACAGAAACTGTTTGGTCCCTTATATTCACAGTATTGCACACATGTAATATCACACAGGGTTAATAAGCCTTCACTGTATTTTGCTGAATATATGCTATTGTCAAATCACAAGCCGTATTCCTTGTGCAAGGTGGTTATTAAGTTGCATTCTGTCCGAGATCCGCACAGTATTTCGAAATATTAGATTTTAAATATTTCCAATGTTGACGGTTATATTAAGAGGGCCATTATTTATTGGTATAAATAAAGATAAATATTTATTGTGAATTGTGGGAGGGAAAACTCACCCAGGTAGTTACTTACCACCATGTGACCCCTCCGCTCGTCAGCCCCCACCTCCCTATATGCCCTAAAAAAACTCACATACGCATTTTTAATGTTAGTAAGGTTTTGCATATCTACATCCCTCCATACTTAAATTATAAATGTGAAAATGAGTTGGTTTGTTACGCTTTCACACCTAAACCACTAAACCGATTTAAACAATTCTTACACCAATGGAAAGCTACATTATCAGCGAGTAACATAGGCTTCTTTTAACCGCAATACCCGTTATACACGCGGGCGTAGCCGCGGGAGAAAGCTAGCTATGAATAAAATAACTCTCAACAGTTTTTATAAATATTGTATTGCATTGATTTAATTCCTATTTTACAAGCAAAACTGAATTACATACTAAGTGTCAATCAATCAACAGCCTATCGCCATCCAAATCAATCAACGAAGGCCTTTTTTTTCGTATGAAAACCACTTCCGCCTCCAAATTCACACGCACGCCGCCACAGCACACCGCCTCTTCGGTCACAGCCCTCAGATGCAGCACAGCATCGACCGTCGAACGCCCCGCTCGAAAACAGAATTCGAATTCCGACAGATCGGAACCCACCTCATAGAGGTGGTGGACGATGCGGGCAGAGAGTACCCCCTCAAACAATTTACCCGCCTCATACAGCAACACGATGGACCTGTAGGCCGCGACCGAATCGGCAGGCCGTCCCGGCTTCCTTAACAAGACCAGATACCCGCTCTTTCAGCACTCAGGGAAACGTTCAGACGCCAAGCTAGCGTCAAACACCTCCCTGAGGCGGTCTGACATGTGGTGCTCATAGAAGGCCTCTACCAAGCGCCAACTATACTAGCCTTGGGTAGTCTGTATTCAACCGCTGCCAGTCACTTTAAGTCACTAGTTTTAGTCTTAGTTTTATTTCTAAGTCAGTCGTAATGTATTTGTCACTGACAGATTATAAATACCGTTGCATTATAATCTATGTCGCGAGATTAGAAACTGTCAAAAGATTATGAAACGGATCATTTTTTTACAATTGAACGCATTGTTTTAGATAGACTACAATCTATCGAAGTGAAACCGTCAAACTGTGATTTTTTTATTGATTGATCTTCTTTTTCTGAGATCTAAAATTAATGTAATTTATTGTTCGAAGAAATTTGCGTTGTATTCGATATAAAAAAAAAACACTCGTATAACTCACAGGTTAAGGTAGAAAACGGCTTGATGATTAATAAAGTGGTGGTAGACCCTTCTTAGCAACCACGAGACAGGTCACTTGACGTCTTAATCAAGATTCCCTGTCAGATCCAAAACTACAGACACTTACACGTGAGTATTACCGTGTAACTTAAATAATTATGTTTTCTTTTAAAACTTTCCATCACACATCAACTGAGTTTGGGTCGAAATATGAAATCACCAATACATTATGTCTCGTTGCAATGATAAGCTGTTAAATATGCTGACTTCACATGTATGGTAATCTGCTCGTTACGGTAGGGTACAACATTCTTAGGGTTCCGTAGTTACTCGCAGTTTTTCTATTCTTTTAACGCATATAAATTGATAATTAAACATAACTTCAATGATTTAAAGTGGTTTAAAATGCTTATAAACTTTGGGATTCTACTGCTCTATGAATAGTATGTATTTAAACTAATTCGCTAAGTTCAAAAGGTCCGCAAAAGCTTAGCGAATAAATGTTTAGATATACGGGTTCTAGTAAAAAATGGCTATTTGTAACATAACAAACATCGTGAAACATCAAAATAGAGAGAGTCGCAGAGTCACTTGCGTCGCCATGCGTAGCGTCGCGTTATATGTTTCATAAACTACCACATACGACGTGGCGACGCTTGCGTAGATGTTTCAAATTAAAAAAAAAGTATACATAATAGCGAATCGACATTAAAAGTAATAATAATAATATTCAACCACATTCATACAACGCCATCTAGTCCCAAACTTAGCAGAGCTTGTACTATGGGTACTAGACAACTGATTTAAATACATCTAAACTTTTTTTGTTGTAAATACATAGTTATTGTACATAGAAACGCCCAGACCAAATCAAACATTAAATGTTCATGCACACAAATGTTTGAATTGAGCGGGAATCAAAACCGCGACCTTTGGAATAGCAGTCGGGTACACAAACCACTACGCCATTTGGTCGTCAAAATGAATATTACCTCTTAAATGTAACACACATTTCGACTCCATCCACAGATTTACCGTGGGAGAGCCATGCTTCGGCCGGCTTGACCGGAGTGATACCACAGCCTCACAGAAAACCGGTTTCATGCAATTCTTTCGTTGCCTTTCACTTAGTGAGTGAGCTTACCGGAGCCCAAATCCCCCATTCCGCTGACTCGAGCGGGGGAACTCCCCCGCGACACAGGATACATTCCTAATGCGGCAGTTGTCTTTCAAAAAAGAAATGCTATTCCAAAAATATATAACATTTGCTAATGCTAAAAAAAACGACAGCGATACTGAATTTGATGTGTACAATTTTTTAAAAATTACTGAAAAAAACATCTTTAAGTGTAGAGAGTTGTATATTTATACAAGTAATAAATTATATAGTTACTGACTGTGATAAAATAAGGTTTTTACTCTTCCTGCAACAACATCCACCCTAATTTGTGTAAAATTAATTCCACGTCAACCCTTACACAAAGGAATATGCTACCACTCATATGTTGTAGATAATACCGTGATTATTTATGTTGACAATTGTCATAACCAACATCACAGAATTTTATTCCGTCCCCTAATATTTGCTTAATACGCATAATTTGTAGATTAAAGGCATTCTGTGTTATTTATTTCGTAATAGCCTTGTAAAAGATTGCTTTGAAAGTTGGATCATACCTGACATATTGAGAATGTTGGGGGCAGACAAGCAGACTGGTCCCCTGGTGTAAGTGATTACCACCACCTACTAACACCTGTAATTCAAGAGTCAGAAGTGGTTTGTGCGACTTTTGTGTACTCTATTCCCCCTTTATTTGTTTATTGTGCGGAAATTCCCCCGGATAACACCGGTGGTTATGTCGAACTCGAACCGAAAAACCGCACGTCGCCTCGGGTACTAATAGGTGTACCCTTGAAAGGAAATCCCAGACATACCCCGTTCATTATTGAGCCTCCTATAGCCTCGCTCACTTATTGAAATACGCCAAAAGTGTAGTTAAATACCTGTTATCTGTGACGCCGTGGCATTACTCCGGTCGAGCCTCCCATAACGATATACGGTATTTTTGGTATTATACGCCTTCAAACTTGAGGTTGGCAATACGAAAAACTGCAAGAAACAATATCTTTAGTTTAACCATACCTTATCAGTCAACTATCTGATTGTGAAGGTTTTCAGTTAAGTTGAATCTTGTATACCCTGGGACAGCTATGCTTCAGCACAAATGATACCACCGGCTTGACCGGAATGATACCACAGGATAGGAACACACACCTAACGGGAAACATGTGTTAAGCAATTCCTTTGTTGTTATACACCGAGTGAGGTAACCGATGCCCAAAAACCCCTTCCCGCGAGTATGAAGGGCGATACAAAGAAGAAGGTTTAAGAAGGTATAATTTTATTTACCCGCATTTTTATTTACTCTCATAAGGTACAGTAGGTTACAGGCTGTTGTAATAATAATATAAACAATAATATTATCATACCGGCCCATGGATTAATTACTAAGAGCCTCGACCAACATCTCCAGTTGGATTAAGAGCCTGGTGCAGAAAGCAGTTCTTCTCGATACGGCACGTATTGCGAGGTTTCTGTCTCTGGAGTCCTAACCACAGATATCTAGGTCCCTGTACTCGATACCGATAGGACACTATTTTTTATATTACACGCTTTATATTAGCTTCACTTGTAGGTTTGTTTGTATATTTGTAACCGACTTCTTTGGGCGTGATTTTGACTGACTTTAAACGGTCAGAATTCGTTCAAACTTTGTAGATATATCGAAGACCGATGACAATACACCAATAAAAAAAAACAATTATAGTTTTAAAAAACTAAAAAACACGCTTTCTATAGAAAGCCATGGGGTGCTTATTACTATTGACAACAGGCACCCAACGCTATTTTTCAAATTTATTTTCTATTTTTTAGTTTGGTTTTCTATAGAAAGCGTGTTTTTTAGTTTTTTAAAACTATAATTTTTTTTGTACATAAATATATTTAAAAATGTACTTTACATGTAGTTACATTTAATAAAATAAAGAGAATAATAATAATATTGCTTTATTGTACACCAGGTATAAATAATCAACTTAAGCTAGCTTAGACAAGTATGTACATGTGGCGGCCTTATCGCTCAGAGGCAATCTCTTACAGACAACCGTGGTATGGAGAGAAAATATGAAAGGAAGGAGGTATATGGTAGTGGCTCGTGTATTAGGAAATAGATAAGAAGAGGAATATAAATATAAAAAATGTTGTATTTACACGTTTTAATTAAAATACTATAAAGTTCTCCAGTGAGAGCTGAAGCGTATATAGTGTGTATTGTTTGAAGTCGTTTCAATTTTTTTTTAAATGATTTATTTTACC
This sequence comes from Arctia plantaginis, assembly GCA_902825455.1. NCBI lineage: Eukaryota > Metazoa > Arthropoda > Insecta > Lepidoptera > Erebidae > Arctia > Arctia plantaginis. The sequence continues at coordinate 1,204,804 of CADEBD010000322.1, read as the reverse complement.
AGTTGTAGAGTAATATATGTTTGTAATGAGTAGATAAGTACGATATTTAAAACATTGCGTACCCCAATGTATACTCGTAGTACCAAACTGTAGTATGTTAGATTATATGGGTCATTACGCTGCTGTGCCAAGACTTTGTAGGCAATATAACACGTTAGCCAAAACTACTGAATTAGATATATGCCTATGTTTGTCTAAATATAAGAAATGCTTAACAGCTTTAATGTAATGTAAGCCTCAACGTTTTTTTTATTATTATTTTTTGTTTTATTTCGTATTTTTTAAATTTTATCAAAACAAATTTTTTAATTATATTTTTTGTTACTTTTAAGAATTTAAACTTTTAACATCGCTTGTAACTTTGTTCGCTTGGTTGATGGTATTAATTTTTTTCACTGTGCTTGCTGTGGTCTCCTGTAAGTGAAGGAGTACACCGACTTTAAACCCATTCTGTTAATTATTGTTTTTTACTTGTGTATATCTTTCGTAGGAGATCCTAATAAATAAATATTAAATATAGTTTATTAAGTCCGTTACTTTATTTAGATAAGGTAGTAAGAAGTTACATTTGACCCCGAAATTATATTATTTTCCACATTACTTAAATTTCACAAACTAGGAGTGGTGTTTTTTCTTCACATTAGAATGGAACAAAAATTGAAAAATATACCCTTTCAAATAAAAAAGAATTGTCATAATCGGTTTACAAATAAAAAACAAACATGAAAATAATTGAGTAACACGCATTTTTTGTCTAAATGTTTTGTAATCTCATATACAAGGTGTCTCAAAAGAAAGTTTATATTTATTTAGCTTACTGCGTGAACGCAACGAGTCCGAGGGGCGCGGGGGTTATGTCAATCGGTAGCCTGGGTCTTGGGAATTCAGTTGCTATGGAGCTTTCTTCGGGAGCAGACCGTACGTTGTGCGTGCGAGAGTTTTACAAAAACGGTGATTCGGCGACTGTAGCGCGTAGAAGGTTCTGTAGTGTTCAAGGTTTTCGCCATTTAAATGATGCGCCAAGCATTCCTCTTATTCGAAAATGGGTCAAAAAGTTTGAAGAGACCGGTACAACGCTGGAAAAACCAAAATCCGGGCGACCAAGGTCATCAAGAACGGTAGAAAACGTGGAGAGTGTTAATCAGTCTGTTCGTGACGACCCGAACCTTTCAATTCGGAAGCGCGCAAGTGCTTTAAATGTGCATAGACCATCATTACACCGCATTTTGCACAAATACCTAAAGCTGCACCCCTACAAAATTCAATTGGTGCAAGAATTAAAGCCCCAAGATGCCAGTCAGAGGCTTGACTTAGTAAATCAGGCGATTGAGCGCTTTTCAACGTTTACCAACATCTTGTTTTCGGATGAAGCTCATTTTCATGTTAATGGACACGTAAATAAGCATTTGCCTAAAGTGAAAGTATGGGCTGCGATGTCGGCCCGAGGAATTATCGGCCCTTACTTTTTTGAAGACGAAAGGGGGCGTGCAGTTACAGTGAATTCAGAGCGTTATGTGGAGATGTTAAACGACTTCTTGGCGCCTGTACTGAAAAACTTGCCTGGCCATAACTAAAGAACATGGTTCCAGCAGGACGGAGCAACGTCACACACGTCCAATACGTCTCTGCCACGAGTTTGTGAAATTTTCTCAGGAAAATTGATCTCCAGGAGAGGTGACATAAATTGGCCTCCACGCAGTCCTGATTTTAGCCCTATGGACTTTTTCCTATGGGGTCTTAAATCTAAAGTTTACGCGAATAAACCGACTTCCCTGGCACATTTGAAAGAAAATATCCGTCACGAAATGGCAGCCCTCACTGAGTCCACCTGCCGATCCGTCATAAGTAATTTTACTGTTCGATTAAATGAGTGCCGCGAACGCGAGGGTCTACATTTGGAGGATATTATTTTTAAGAAATAAATGCCCAAATTGTGTACTTTAATAACTAATAAACATTTTTTCGATACACTGCTTACTTTTTTTTTAATCGATCTACTAAATATAAACTTTCTTTTGAGACACCTTGTATTACTCTTTCGTGCACATATCTCTGTAATTCAACACAAAAACCTAACAAATTTCTTGAAAGAATAAAATAAGTTCAATACATGTTTAGATTTTTGAAAGAGTTATTTTCCAATTCCAAATGGTCAAGGATCCTTCCATCATCAGCTCAGCAACATAATATAACGATTACTAAACGAACTCACCTATTAAGCTAAAGAAATAAGTTAAAACATGTTTTCAGGTTTTCTGATAGAAAATAATATTGGAGTAGAAAAAGAACAAAATATTATAAGTTTCTCCTCATCATCAGTCATCATCACTCATGAGCTATCGGGGATAATGATAACTCTGAATTCTGATGTCAGTATACTACATAAGGTACCATATTTTAATTTACGACGGAACCAAAGAGCTGAGTATCTTTATTTTTGTGTATTCTTCTGCCATTGCAATAAAACTCAATATGTGTAGGAAAATTGATGTCGTGTTAGGAATCACATTAATCATACATTTTTATGATAGCAGCCTGCAGTAATACGGGGGGACATAACTACAATATCGCATTGGAAAAAATCTGTAAAAATATTGTAAGAAAATAAATAAAAATAAAAAAACAATTTTATTAATTAAAACAATATTAAATTATTTACAATCTTCGAAAATATATAACTATCAACATAAAGATGGTCTTCTCAACTGTTTCTCAATTTTTCTATTACTCATATTCCTCGTTTTTGGTACAACAAACAACACGTACACCACACCATACAAGTTAACGCCGGCAAATATGTAGAACATAGTATACACTCCTATGTAGTATTCCAAGTATTTGAACGTGTGTACGTGAGCCAATTTTATTATTTGCGAATAAGCATAGATAATGCCAATAAATGTTGCTCGAATCTGAAAGTTAAAAGATAAATATATATTTACTAAGCTAATGATAATAGTACTTAAACAAGGGTAGGTACAATTGCTTTTAAGATTGCATTCCACAAGTATTGAGTTTTATCTCCTTTGTAGAATCCATTGTCATTTGTGCGAAAGTTTGTTTATTATTAAATATAGGTAATGTGGTTTGAACTAATTATTTTGGCAATGATTTTACGTGGACAGGTACGATAAGAATCTGAAGGTCAATTTTCGAATTGAAAAATTCGGTAAAAATTCAGTTCCGATCTACTGACGATCTTACAATTGTCATTTTATTCAACGACTAGCTGACACCCGCGGTGTTATCCGCGTTTGTTGTTATAACCGCGGGCACGCCGCGGGGCGAAGCTAGTGTAAAAAAAGTAGCCTAAGTTACTCCTTATGTCATCAGCTAACAGACCCGATCAGATTACCCGGAACAAACAGACAGACAGACAGACAAAAATTGTAAAAAATGTTATTTTGGCATATGTACCGTGTAAACATACATATGCATTAAGAAAAAAGCGGTTATTTTAATATTACAAACAGACACTCCAATTTTATTTATTTGTATAGATGACTGTTGTAATGTGATTGTATCATATTATGATCGAAAGTTGAATCGGTATACCTTTAGTCTTAGTAAAATTTTACTACGAGAATACCTTTTGTGACAATACCAGAATACAGAATTTTGAACGCATGTTTATTACGAATAATAATAAAAATTAATAAGTATAATACACAAGAATCACTTTGATTCTCAATTGCCTAAAACTAAAGTGCCAAAACTTTATAGTATCTTCAATTAGTCAATTTTACAAGTATTTGTTATGATATGTTGTGTGTGAGATAATATAATATTATTTCGTGATTGATCTTAATTTAGTAGTATTACCAAGTTAAAAGCTATTTTTGTAGTTAAGTTTATAGATATTTGACTGCACGGAATGCGTAGTGGTTTAAGCAGTCGCCACATGGGACGACACTTTGTATGATCCACAAATTGTTGTTCTTTGTTTGGGTGTTCTTTGTGTTTATTTCATGTATGTTTATAAATTGTTTAACCAAAAAAAATATAAGAAAAAATACTAGCATTTAGCGATTTAAGTTCATATATAATATAAAAATTAGGAGACGAAATGAATACATAACATATTATCTATCACGTTATCATTTCAAATTATGTTATCACTTAACGAATGCAATTGAATAAGGGCGCGCCTCTCTATTAAAGTTGACCAAGGTGTCGAATGTTAAGGAATTATTTCATAGAATTTCACCGAGTAAGTTGAGGGAGTGGCACACACCCCCGAGTCAAACACCCCACCCTTTGAGGGTCAACACAACTATGATTTTATTGGTGGCAAAGGAAGTCACTTGCCACCAAGCCACCTATACCTATATATACTTATACATAGAAATAAAGAAATTACCTCCATATTAAATATCTCCACCATGAGCACAGTGGGTAGTCCCCAAGCTATACCATATCCAAAGACTAGTATACCTAAAGACACTACAGGTATTATTGAAAGCGTGGTCACTGGTAGATCTACTTGTGTGTATACCGCAAGGACTCCGGAGGCGACGGTGATGATGGAGTAGCCTATCATCAGAATATACTGAAAAGAGGAAAAAAACGCATTTAAATAATTCGTGAAGGTTCTCATCTAAGTTGATTCTTCTATTCTACCGTGGGTGAGCCATGCTTTAGCACAAATGGGACGGCTTGCCTGGAATGATATCATGGTCTCAGAGAAAACCGGTGTTAAGATTTCTTATTCGCTTCTTGATTCCTACCAAGTGAATGAGGTTACCGGAACTCAAACACACCCTCCCTCTGATTCTGGGAATTACCTAATTAACACCTATAAAAATTTGCTCATTTAATGATGCACCTCGCCGCTTACTACAGTGTTGTGGGTTCGATCCCTACATGGGACATCACTTTGTATGATCCATAAACTGTTGTTCTGAGTCTAGGTGTTCTTTGTGTCCGTTGCATGTTTGTTTGTTAAGTCCCCCGTGACACAGGATTTATTCATACTGCGGGAATTGCCTTTAAGAACAAAAAAATTTTCTTTATTGTGTTCTTCCTAATTTTTGATTTGCAACATGTACAGATACGACGAGAGGTGGTCATCGTCAATCCTCCTGACCAAGTTGGCCCATGACACTGTAGCGTCAGTATTTCAGTGCCTTCTTAACACAGTCGGATACAAAACTAGTCAAACATCCTTGAAATTAACATGTAAGAAAATACGAATAATCAACAGCCTTTAATAGTCCACTGCTGGACATAAGCCTCTCCTTAGAAAGGAGGTTTTGGCCTACTATACCACACTGGCCAGACGGGTTGACGACCACTATACGAATATCTACTATAAATAGTCCTTGTGGTGACGGATTAAGAATACAAAGTGTCACCACCCCAATTCATCCCGTGGGTGTCGTAAGAGCCGACTAAGGGAAAAAATTACGCAGAACAACAACACTGCAAAGAGAAAGAAAACTTGAAACAAACACTATACCAACCCGTCTGGCCAGCTTGGTATAGTAGACCAAAACCTCCTTTCCAAGGAGAGGCCCATGTCCAGCAGTGGACTGTTATAGACTGTTGATGATGATGATGACTATAAATACGCCTGGAAGTAATTGCATTTATAAAGAACAAAAACGTGTAGTTCGTATTACGGTTGAAGCAATGTTCTTGTACCCATATCGTAAACATGTTATGTTATTGTCCTCATTTTGTCCTCAGACAGAGCTCAAGGGCAACAATTTATGATTGTTATAAAGAACATAGAAGGCCTTTTTTTCTACATTTTTATAGAACCAATACTAAATAATACTTATAAAATATTTGTAACATTTGATGTCTAGACATAAAATCATAATCTTACTCCTATGAGCCGGTTTTATTATCAAATATTATATTTTTTAGTTAAGTTTGTTGCCAAAGCGTACTCTTTAGTTTTGTAAACAATAAATTATTTTATTTTTTTAATCTTTTATACGTGTCCAAAACAAATTAATCGGTCTAGAAGAAGAGAATGTAATAATAATAATATATGTCACACATCTCACACACGGCCGTCTGATCCCAAACTAGGCAGAGCCTGTTCTATGGTAACCATATTTTCGGATATTATAGATAAATTACACTCAGACACAGAACAAATGACCGTGCTCATCACACAATATTTGTCCTGAGTGGGAATCGAACCCACGACCTCCGATTTAGCAGTCAACAGGCCAGATAGTGAAATCGTGACTAGATGAAATAAACAATAGTATAATAAACTTGAAAATTAAAAACAATTACTTCGAGCCAATGGCAGCCATGGCCAATTTCATTTATTATTTAGTATCTCCCTGCCTAAATAAATCATAGATAATAGACTGACAATGAACTCTTATGACTAACCTTTTTATCCAGAAAAGCAACGCAGATCAGACACGACACACTTCCTCCCAGTAAACAAGCCAGCACCAACTTGCTCTCAGGATCTTTAGTTAATGGCAACTGAATCAGCGTTTTATGTTCATCCAAGAACAATAGACTTCCGCAAAGGACGTTCACAGTGTATAAGACAAAGCCCATTTTTATAGCATCTAGCCAAACTTTGGTACGATCTGGAAGAATATAGGCACATTTTAAAATGTATGTGAGAGTTCTGGAATAAAAGACAATATTTTATTTAAACACGATACGTACGAAGTCAAAGTCAAACCCAACATATATTTTTAATAATATTGTTTGAAATCGTCTTTTACGAAAACTAAACTAAAATCATAGACTAACACACACAATAGCAAAAATCTATTTTGTTAAATATTTTGCAAAATAGTAGTAAATAGTTCTGAATATTAATACCAAATGGCCACGAATTACTAAACATACCATTAAAGTGGAAACTTCAAGTAAATACTAAAATATATCAAATTTATCGGCTGTGGTATTTCCGGACCGATACGACCTTCAAACCTTCAAGAAAAGAGCGAGGAGGGACCTCAAAGGCTAGCAATGCGCTTGTGACTCCTGAGCTGCAGGCGTTCATGGGCAACGGTAGTTGCTTTCCATCAGGTGACCCGTCTGCTCGTTTGTATTCACCACCCCTATTCATCCCGTGGGTGTCATAAGAGCCAACTAAGGGAGAAAACTACGCAGGACAATAGTACTGCAAACTGAAGGAAAACTTAAAACAAACCCTATACCAACTCGTCTGGGCAGCATGGTATAGTAGGCCAAAACCTCCATTGTAAGGAGAGGACTTTGTTCAGCAGTGGACTTTCAAGGGCTGTTGATGATACCTGATACCTTCTAGTTGTACAATGCTTTATTTTTACTCACATACGGTATAAACAGAAAGTTTTCCATTTGATTTCGCCCTTTCACTTTCATCTTTGAGATTTGATATTTCTTTTGTTATAGCATCACAATCCTCTGGCAATAACCGGAGCTTTGATAGATTTCTTCTCGCATTCTGTAATCAAATAGGTGTCAAATCTTTTTGGCTTAATGACATAAACAATAGTACCGAAATTATCATTTAGTCTAACGCTTGGAAAAAAAATATTATTAATTTAATTAGGTACTTCTTAACATTACTTTTTTATGATTTATATTACTATTTCATACTAATACAGTTATTTTATTTATGAGAAACAGATGACTGCAATAAAACCTGATAATTGAGCTCCCTCTACAACCAAACAGAGCACATTTAAAAACATTACCCACTAGGAATATATCTTGAGTGAGGGACTTTACAAACTTTAATGAAACGGACACAAAGAACACCTAAACTCAGAACAACAATTTATGGATTACACAAAGTGTTGTCTTATGTGGGAATCGGACCCACAACATTCAGCGCAGTAGACCGCTTTAATTACTACGCCATTTTTGCAGTCATTGACAATATTCATGTGATATTTCATTATAGTGTGATAAATTAAAATCTTGAATTTTTAATCATTCTTATGTGAAAAGCATCGCAAGCGTCTGTTGTGGTGTTGCGTGAGAGTGTATGTGTTTATTTGTGCATCCGTGTACGATTTGTTGGTAAAATGTGTATTTATGAGAGCTATCAATGTTCAATTTGATTATTTTATTGATGTAATTGGAATAAGTAGCTTCTAAGTTATTCTGTTTCAATTTATGATAATTATAGCCATTATATCAGCGTTACTTTTAATTAAAAATCACTAGTCTGTTAAAAGAAGGGAGATAGAGAAAGGGAGAAGAAGGAGTCTTTATTTCCTTTTCGCATTACTGATTTTGGACATTTTTGTTGTTGTTTTTACTGGAGTTTACTTTTTGTTTACAGCTGTAAAATACTTTAAAAAATATTTCTATAATTATAAAATATGTAGGTTTTTGGTTTTCTGGAATTGGAGATTTGTTTTTTTTTTCTTACGCATAATTTACTTTATTTACTCGTATTTCCTATAAATCACATTTTAAAAGCAAAATTGTTTGTGAAGCCGTTAGTTTTTAACTTCGTACGTAATAATGATATACATACATTAACCGATAAAGGTACAATAAAAATTCAATATTGCATCATATCCAAATTAGTATATCGATTGGGTAAGATTACATTTGAATGAATAACAAAGCCGTAAGCTATTAATATCACTATTTATAGCACATTTTTCAAATATTGTCAGTTACTTGACGGGCTTGTTGGTCTAGTGGGTTCGATTCCCACTCAGGATAAAAGAAAAGGTGACGGGCTGCACTCCGGGAGTGCCGGCAGAAGTGAAAACTTGAATATTAACGTTGTGAATTTTTGATATTTACAAAAAAGTGTACAACGCCGCTAAAGAAGTTTTCACTTCAATAATTATGTGATGAGCACGATGATTTATTCTGTGTCTGGGTTTAATTTATCTATGATATGTATGTATTTAGAAATATATAAGTATGTTTATCAGCAGTCTGGTTATCATAACACAGGCTCTGTCTAGTTTAGAATCAGACGGCCGTGTGTGAGATGTGTGAAGTTATTATTATTCTCTTTATTAAATTATGTGTACTTACTTCGTAATTCTTCTTCATCACCATGTAACTAGGGCTCTCCACCATGAGCATTATTGAAAATAGCTGCACAGCAACTAACCCCACCATCAAATACAGTCTTTCTTCCAATGTCATCACTAGCTTCATCGCGTAACCCGCTGTTGTCATCACAATCATCACACACACACACAAACCTCTCAATAGTGTTATTTCTCTGACGTATATTGGTAATATTGTAAACAGACCACCCGAAGTGATTCCAGCTAATATATGCAGGACAATTTCTACAGTAAATATGTTTTTCTGATTCAAGAGAAAATGTGGTATCAATGTCGCCTGAAATTAAAAATAATGTGTTAAATCAAACGCTACCTAATTTCATAGATATTAAGACCACTACTATTACTAGTCAGGTAGAGTTTTGGTTCTAATCCAGCTGTTAGTTAATTTTTTTTCTTTCTGTTTAAAGTCAACTCCCGCACTAGAAATATATCCTATGTCGCAAGGGAATTTACGAACATACGAGAAACGGACACAGAACAATAATTTTGTTTATTCAGCTCCTCATAAAATTAGGAATTATTAAATTCATAATTTAGAAAAAAAAAACAAGATTATGCAATGTATTCGAAATGGATTTTCTTTCTTAACCCTATACGTATATTATCCGAAAATTGAAACGGTCATAACTTTAAACGGGTAGGTATTTCAAAATTTCTCCGGTCACCTCACTCATCATCATCATCAACAGCCTTTAATAGTCCATTGCTGGACATAAGCCTCTCCTTAGAAAAGTAAAAACCAACAAAGGAGTTTCTTAGTTCGCTAGTTATCTGTAAGGCCGTATAATTAATTCAACAATAAATCTAACACACTTGCTAGTACTCTGTAACATGCTTACCGCTTGCAACATACTAATCGTAAAAATTCCCGTCTTTCGTCCAAATCTGTCTATCACGTAACAGAATATTGGCCCTGCCACTGCAGCGGATACCACCATAGCCGTAGTCGCCCAAGGAACATTTTTTGAGCTTATGAAATGCCCTGAGTGAATTGATGTCGTCAGGTGTGTGGATTCCACGCCGTGTGTGAAGAACGGGACGTTGACTGAAAATGAAAAGAGGAATAAAGTTTTTTTTTTGTTTTTTAAAAAGACGCCGCATTAGGAATATATCCTGTGTCGCGGGGGACTTTACAAACATACATGAAACGGACACAAAGAACACCCAGACTCAGAACAACAATTTGTGGATCACGCAAAGTGTCGTCCCATGTGGGGTTTGAACCCACAACACTCGGCGCAGTAGGAAGCGGCGTGGCGACCACTTAAACCACTGCGCCATCTGTGCAGTCGAATGAGTGAAGTGAGTTAGTATTTAGTTAGTTAGTTTTTAATTAAACATCATTAGCTCGTAGATCTTTTGCTGCATCTTTAGATATTTTTTTTATTGTATAAGGGGGCAAACGAGCAGACGGGTCACCTGAACATGAGAGTCAGCGGGAGGGGGGATTTGGGCTCCGGTAACCTCACTCACTCAGTAAAAGGCAACAAAAGAATTGCTGAACACCGGTTTTCTGTGAGGTCGTGGTATCACTCCGGTCGAGCCGGCCCATTCGTGCCGAAGCATGGCTTTCCCACGGTAAAAGACGTATACTTGCGTGGGATATTCAATATTATTATTGCGTTTTTCTTTTAAAATTCCCATTAGCAAACCTGCTAGGGGCGGCAAGATCCAGAGCCAAATAGCCAGAGGTCGTGGGTTAGATTCTCACCCAGGACAAATAATTGTGTCACGATCATTAGTTCTGGGTATGAGTGTAATTTATCAGCTATCATGTATGTATTTAGAAATATTTAAGTCTGTTTATTAGCAGTCTGGTTATCATAGCACAGGGTCTGACCAGTTTGGGATTAGACTGCCGTGTGTATGTGTAACTTAATAATTATTATTTCATTCACAATCTAAATTATTTATTCAAACATACCAGTACCAAAATATTCACATCACGAGAGTTCAATATAAAGCATAGTGTGCCTTCAATCAAGTATAGTCATGTGAGTTAGTTTAAGATCGTGCCCCGTTTTACAAATAAAATAAATATTAATTAGCATATTAGGTTAAACCGTTCTACACACATATCACATTATTAAAAGTATTATATTAATTATGGTAAGTCGTCCTTACTACACTGGAGAGCAACAAATCCGGGTCAGATCGTAAATGAGTACCGTGAAACTCAACTATGTGGTGTAGTCAGCACACACACAGACAAGACGATGATGACGACCCTGCCTGGATCACATGCACTTCACAAGTCAAGAATGCTTTGCAGGTTTTTAAGGCTACACTCTTTTTTGGTAGGTTTAAAGTATAATTTTAGTAGAAGAGTAAAAGAAGAGGAGACCTCGCTCTTATGGAATATATGTACATAATACAAACGAGCCACGGTTTTAAATTTAAACCGACAGACGGGTCGCATTATGATAAGTCATTACCGCCACCCATGGGCACTTCCATCTGAAGAGACATAGGTTAATGCCCTTTAAGTGCGACCTCCCCCTCGGGTTGATTGATGGTATATATTTTTTTTTGTTTGGAGAAGTTCAAAAAGAAAAATAGAAAGATTTTATTTTTATTTTAAAAAGCGTGGAGGTTCTTTTAGATATTCTGTAATCTAATACAAATATTTGTTAATTAAAAATTTACAATGTTTTTGACACACTTAGCACCCTACGCTTATTTAAAAAGGGCTTAACTTATCTAATTTTATTAAATCACTAACAGTACACTATCATCACAACAATTGTTAAAGATTATGGCTCATTCGGGTGCAAATATTACCATTAGCGAATTTATTCACCAAAAATCAGCTATTATTTTAATATTTATAGAGTCAAAACTTTGTGTATATCATCTTCGTTAAGATTACTGAGCTTTAACATATTACTGCGTACAGCATTGCTACACACAAATACTTTATTTATTATTACTATTACAAATAACATTTAAATGTTAATTAAACAAAATTCAATAATAGTTTTCCGGATTTTAATACACGAACCGTATCATTGCTCTGTATTTGAATGTGACATTTGTAAACAAGCCAAAATTTAATAGGTCACGTAAAACATTATTGCATAAGGCACATATCATTTCAAATGACATTACACGGGAAATGAAATGTGCCTTATGCAATGTTTCATGGAGCTTATATTTATGTGCTTTGAACTAAACCTAAATAAGTTTTGATAAACATTTTTGAATGATCTTTGGTGCCATCTGAGTTTGTTAGTTTATTTGGACGGATTTTTTTTATGTCATTATCATCAACATCCTTTACTTGTTCACTGCTGGACATAGGCCTCTCCTTAGAAAGGAGGTTTTGGCCTACTATGCCACGCTGGCCAGACGGGCTGGTATAGGGTTTGTGTCAAGTTTCCCATGTATGATGAAGTTGATGATGATGATGAAGTAATCCTTGCATGCAACAGGATATATTCGCATTATTAAACAAATTCGTCAACTACAATATTTTTTATGGACAACTCACGCTCGACCAGAAAAAGAGAACTTGAAGACACAAACAGTGTACATTGTGTCATTTTTCACATTTCTAACTTCTTTGATCAAATTTCATACAAACTTTGATCCCTCTGTTTAACCCTTTTATAGGGGATGAACTTCTAAAAATCCCTTCTTAGTGTACATTTACGTCATTAAAAGAACATTAATGCAGCATATTATACTCCTTTTTTTTTTCGTGCGGAAATCCCCTCGGATACCACCTATCGGTGGCATGTCGGACACCGACTAAAACCGCACGCCGTCTCGGGTACTAATAGCCGGGGAACCAGGTATACCCTAGAAAGGAAGTCCCAGGTGAACATATTATACTCCTAGACCTCGTGGTTTTAGCTGTGCGTTGATCTATCAGTCAGTTTCTAAATTTATATAAAACTAGCTTCCGCCCACACAGCTTCGCCCGCGTGGATTATGGTAACCGTTTCGGTACTCTTAGAGTTTATCACGTTCATACAGACAGACAGATGCGTGGGAGTGCCATGCATCGAGTGAGTGGGGTTGCCGGAGAAACCCCCTACCCCTGATTCTGAGGAGAGGAGGAGTTAAAGTGCAGATTCAGTGACTCTTGAGTGGCAGGTGTCCACCGGTGATCTTACTGCTCCTTTGTCTTCCTACACCACAAAAAATATAGATTGACTAGCTTTTGACCGCGGCTCCGCCTGCCTGTACGTTGATAATCGCGGTAGAAAACAGACTATGTTACTCGATGATAATGTAACTTTCATTGGTGTAATAATTTTTCAAATCGGTTTAGTGGTTTAGGCGTGTACACGTAACAAACTTACTCAATTTCACATTTACAATATTAAGTATGAATTATTACAGCCTGCTATTAGCCCTGTATTTAACTGTTAGTTCATAGCCTAAGTCAAATTTATTCAATCTTTTATTTTTAAAGAGATAACTCCCGCATTAGGAATATATCCTATGTCGAGGGGGCCTTATAAACATACATGAAACGGACACAAAGAACACCCCGACTCAGAACAACAATTTGTGGATCACACAAAGTGTCGTCCCATGTGGGGATCGGACCCACAACACGTAGCGTAGTAGGAAGCGGTGTGGCGACCGCTTAAACCACTACACCATCCATGCAGTCTAAATCCGTGCACCGATCATTTATTACCATAGTGTAACAAATGTATTTGTATCATTAATAAATTATGAATATCATGCTATGTTTGTTAACTTTGTTATCACCATGCGACGAATAATATGAAGTACCTTAAACGTGACATATGTCACGTTTAAGGTACTTATTTTAGGTATTTGTCTAATATAGGTATTTAGTAGGTATTTGTCTAATATACTCCATAGTCCAGTTTTTTTTTTTTCCCGTGCGGAAATCCCCTCGGATACCATCTGTCGGTGGCATGTCGGACTCGAACCGACTAAAACCGCACGCCGTCTCGGGTATTAATAGCCGGGGAACCAGGCTATATATACCCTAGAAAGGAAGTCCCTGGTGCCCCGACATACCTCGGGTCATCTACAGACGAGTAGACGACCCCCCCCCCCCCGTGTGGGAACCCCATGTTCCCTGTGCTCCCTGGACGCTTCGCAACGCGCTCGCCGCCACCCCGGTCCATAGTCCACCATAGACTCAAAAACTTTGTATAGACGTAACTCGAACAATTTCAATAACCTTTTCCGTAAAACCATGATGTTATGTAGCTATTTTTAATTTGGTTGCAAGATTCTTAATGACTAAATTTAAATCTTTGAAATAAATCAAAATAACCATTTTATACATAATAGATGTTATTTTCATTTCAAAGTCACGTAGTTAGGTCTAGGCTCTTCAAATTTAATTGAATACGAATAATAGTTAAAATGTCCGAAAAATCGAATTTATTAATAACGAATAATTTTGAGTCCGGCGTCTTAAAGTGTTTAATAATACTTAAAATTCATCTGTATGTTTATCCCGAGTAATTTTCAAAACTGCTGGACCGATTTTAATAATATTTTACTATCAGAGGGCTGTCTATATAGGGAGTAACTTAGGCTATTTTTGCTCTCAGAAAAACCCTATTAAAAAATGCCCGGTCCGGGAATCGAACCCACTAAGGCAGCGCTTTTCAAATTCCACTCGAACCAAGTCGCGGGCACCAGCTAGTCAAGTAATAAACACATACAAACAAGTTTGCAGTAGAGTTGAAATTCGTCTCTTTTGAAATTCAGCTTCAAATGAAATATCTAGAATGAAAGCAAAAGTTGGTAAATGATTTAGAAACCATCCATCCATTTTTGTTGGCAATAAATTTCGGTTCAATTATCTAGTGTAAGTCTAACTGTAAATAAATGCGGTTTATTTTCACGAGTTTCTCAGTTAGGGCTCTTTCTTCACAAATTGAATATTTTGTGTTGTGTTTAAATAGGATTTCGTTCAATTTGCCGGCAATATAGCTTGCGAATATACCAATGTTCTAATTTTCATTACACCTAGGAGAAATTGTGTTTGTTTTGAGAACATATTTGTGTAAAAGAAAAACATTTTTAAAACGCATGCAATAACATCGCTGCCAGGATCTACATTATAAGTGTTTTAGATTCTCCGGTTTTTTTTTTTTTACATTACCAACTTGAAGTACATGAAAAGTAGAAAAATAAAATCATAATAAAATGTAGACTTTTATGGCGTCAACTCATTGGGAATCTAGTTATTTTCTGATTGCAACATAAAGATAAGGCGTTCCTGTGGGAGACCCATGCTTCTGCAAAAATAGGAAGGCTCGGAGCGATATCATTTCATTCTTCCTCACTCAATCTGAACTTCTCTGGAATGGTCTTCCCAAGGAAATCAGAATGGCAACCAGTCGTAATTTGTCAAGGCGAAGGTTCAAGCTCTCCTTACCCACAATATAGCAGAATCATCATAAATATGATACTTGATATATTATGGTACTCGTATATATTATTATGTATGTGTCTGGCCAGCGTGGTATAGTAGGCCAAAACCTTATTTTTAAGGAGAGGCCTATGTCCAGCAGTGGACTATTAAAGGCTGTTGATGTGATGTGATATTTAAAATATTTTATATGAATATGAACGTATGTATTTTTGTATAACGTTGTTATATTTATATTATTTCACAGCTTTTTCCCATTTTTTCTCCAGTTTTTCTTAATATTTAGTTATTTTTATGTTCAGCTTAAAATTCTCAACCAAAGTGTAGTTCACCTCCTCATTCATTACCACACCACCCTAAGGTAAACTAGTAGAGAATGCCTATGGCATTAAGTCCGCCATTGTGCCTTTTGTGCGTAAAGTTATTAAATAAATAAAAATATCACGGCCTCATAGAAAACCAGAGTTAAGCAGTTCTTTCGCTGCTTTTCACCGAGTGAGTCAGGCTACCGGAGCCCAAAACCCTCCTCCCTGATTCTGCGGTAGGGACTCTATAGAGTGGTAACGCACTTGTGACTTGACTCACTTAACATTAAATGAACCGTTTGCTCGTCAAAGAAAGGTCAGATCGAAGAAACTGGGGCCACGCACTCATCTAGTCCATTGCCTGCACTTGAAGAGACCAGTAAGACATCGGCCATCGCCTGACCAGATCAACACATTTTACTAAATATTGTATGAACCATCCGGTGATTTAAAAGCGTGGGTTGAGTTTTTTTGACTTATTCTGAAGACTTATTTTATAAAGATATAATTTAAATTGCAATAGTTGAACCTAGTGAGATGAGTTACTACGTAGACAGCGATTTTTATTATTAATCAATACAGAATGTAATAATCCTACTGCAGGTTGATGAAATTATTGGTCAATCAGGGAGTCAGGTCTAACAAGTCTAGTGATCCTAACTGCTGAAGACAGAGGTCGTGAATTCGTAGCACTTTGAGTACCGGCTTTTGGCAACCAAAGAAACTACGGGGTGGGGTGGTTTTGATCTGTACAAGACTGATAGACCCCTTCGCCCCTCCCCTCCACAATGGGCGCAGGACATTCATCAGGATTTTCTATCCCGTTTCAAAAAAGGCTTTCTCTATTTCTAGAGTTATGCAGTACCTAGTAATAAAAACAAGTTTTAATATATTTTTGCTAACCTTTGAATATAAATTATGAGTTAGGAGGGAAATAAGTTACCATAGTGCTATACTTCAAACTCGTTGAATTATTTATAATGCGGTGACTTTGACTTGTAAATATGCTATACGTTTGACATAGATAAGTACAACATTCCATTAGCTGTAAAATTAGCCAAATTAGGACATTTTCAGATCTAGGTCTTGATGGCATTACTTCAATTTTTAGAATAAGAAACAATATGAAACATCTGACTCGTGTCTTAATCAGAAATAATAAATAATTTAAATATATTCATGCCTTACAAAAATTTAAGAGAGTTTAAATTTCCTTTTGGATGTAAACTTTGCTGAGAATTTATTAAAGGACCTGAAATGGTTAAGGTCAAAAATGGTACTAGTGATAACTCACATAACGACAATAGTGGGTATGTCAAGCTCATCTTTGACACGCACCAACATGTCTCGGACTGTGGAATATGTCTCCCTCCAGGGATGATGGAGGATGGGTGTATGTTTACAACAATTCAATATATTGTTGACCAGAAGGAATGAAAGTTGCAACAAGCTGTGCAATTTTTACTTTATCTTAGTACTATAATTTTGCTTGATTCTTTAATTGATCATGCTATTATTCTGCTACTACGAGTATCTCATAAATTTTTGTTTATGGTATATGGGTTTACGGTGGGCTAACGAGCAGACGGTTTACCTGATGGAAAGTGACTGCCGCCGTAGATGGACGACTGTTTTACTTTTCTTCTTTTAAAAGACAATTCCCGTATTAGGAATATATGCCCTATGTCGCGGGGGACTTTACAAACACATATGATATGACACAATGAAAACCCAGACTTGAACAACAGTTTGTGGTGTGGGTGTTCCTCCCACAACACTCAGCGCAGTAGGAAGCGGCGTGGCAACCGCTTAAACCACTTCCCTATCCGTACAGTCACTATAAATCTTGAGTTACAATTGAATTGCCATCCTTACAGACCCTCCCTCATAATCAAGGCGACTGAGGAGTTTAGGCTCCAGTAACCAGTGAGAGAAACTCGCTGAAAACTAACGAAATAATTACTCAACACCAGGTTTCTATGACGCGGTGGTATCACTCCGGTCGAGCCGGCTCTTTTTAGCCGAAGTACGGCTCTCCCACGCTATCACTAAACATTTTACTGTAGAGTATTAGTACATACGTACTGGACTAGTGATAACTGCGTAAACAAGTGTACTGGAAAACGCAGCGTGGGTGGTCCGACGTCCTGGTGAAGGCTACGGGAAGCTGTTGGACACAGCACAGGACCGGTTGTTGTGGCAAAACTTGGGGAGGCCTATGTCCAGCAGTGGACGTCTTTCGGCTGAGATGTTGTTGATGATGATGATGATGATAAGCACATAGTCAGACAGACTATAACAAGTCAAAACTCACAGAAATTTTACAAATATGTGAGCTAAGAAAGAAATAAAATATATTGTAATAAAATAATAAATTGAACAGCAAAGATTTTAATTCGATTCTCTCTCCCGCGTCTCTGTAATAAGACGTAATGTCCTACTCGCCAACCTAATTATCACTTTTTCAAGGAAAGCGCATGCTAAGTAAGGAAATTAATTAAGTTTCCGCAATAAATCATTTTACGTAGTAAAAAAACTAATGAGTATTCCAAGGTTGTCAGCCGCGTGTATGTCACTTATCGCTTTAACCTATATTACTTGAATGAATTTGAAAAATCGGTTTAGTGGTTTAAGCGTGAAAGCGTAACATACAAACAAACTTACTTTCACATTTATAATATAAGTATCATCATCAGCCTACGGCAGTGCACTGCTGGACATAGGCCTCTCCCATTGCACGCCACTTAGATCGATTTTGGGCTTCTCGCATCCAGCTCCTGCCAGCCATCTTACACAAATCGTCACAATATAAGTATAAGTATATGTACACATTTTCTTCGAGTTTGGGTATGTATGTACTTAGAAATTTACAAGTATGTTTATCAGCAGTCTGGTTACCAGAGTACAGGCTCTGCCTAGTTTGGGATCAGACGGCCGTGTGTGAGATTTGCAAGGTTTTTATTATTTTTTGGATCATGGTAACGATAGTAAGTTTTTTTTAAATAAAATAACGTTATTTAAACACTATTAAACAATTTATATTGTTTGTTTTAAATAAAATACAATACATTTCAATATTTACCTACCACTTATTTTAGTAACAAATACACTAATTGTACATGCACTAAAAAACAACAATAAATTGTATTTACTGTAGTAATTTCAGTGGTTTATTTTCATAAAATAAAAACACTATTTTTATTACTGTAAATAGTTCATAAAAACCCGTTAACGGAGATACTACTAATCGCATGATGTAGATATTATTAAGACGATGTATCATAACTAAAAGTTTGTGTTTTAGTTACGAAACTATACATTTATATGACAACAACATAGTAAAATATTCACACCATAGATCAGATATTTTATGGCATAGGAAGGCAAAAGAAGAGACGAGTCAACACCTGATGGGAAGTGATCTTTAAGTCCCCCCTCTCAGACTTAGAGGGAGGGGTGGTTTCGGGCTCTGGTAACGTTACTTAATTTTTTTAACTAAGGGGGCCGAATTTGTGTCGAAGTGAGGCTCTCGAAAGGTTAGAATTCTATAATTTAACCCTTGTTATTTTAAGTAAATCTTAATTTAAGGTTTAAGCTATTCGGGTCCAACGTCAAATCGGTACTGCTATATGGATTCGAAACGTGGAAGGTCGCAAAAGCCATCTCGAATCGGATCCAGGTCTTCGCCTAATTCTTGGGATATACTGACTCGAGAAAATCTCCAATGAAGATCTGTTGGAACGCTGCAATAAATCACCGATCGAACTCCAGATCAAGCACCGTAAGTGGAACTTGATTGGCGACACTCTGCGTAGGGACCTTGAGCAAATCGCCAGTCAGGCTCTGGATTGGAACCCGCAAGGAAAACGTAAGCGTGGCCTGCCAAATCGAACTTGACGGCGCACTGTCGAAGATGACGTCAAGAGAATAGAGAAGACGTGGAGTAAGGTTAAGTGCGAAGCTCAGGACCGTACGCGATGGAGAATTACTGTGGACGTCCTCTGCCCCTTCTCTGGGGCTTAGGATATTAAAAATGTTTTCAGTATGCTATATAAAATACACATCACACATCACATCAACAGCCTTTAATAGTCCACTGCTGGACATAGACCTCTCCTTAGAAAGAAGGTTTTGGCGTTGACTATACCACGCTGGCCAGGCGGGTTGGTATAGGGTTTGTGTCAAGTTTTCCGTCTTTTTGCAGTGCTGGTGTCGGTCTTGCGACACCCACGTGATGAATTGGAGTAGTGGCATTCCGTATTCTTAATCCGTCACTACACTATTACACTATAAAATAAACATGACAACAACTAAAGTATAAAAGGAGAAAGACAAATCCTCTATCAATAGCAAAATATGATGGTTGATTATAAAATTTATACCGTTTAATAAGTCAGTCATTCTATTTTCATGTAACTATCTAAAAAAATTTAGAAGTTTGCTAAAAGTACATAAATTTTACTCAAAGAATTGTTACAACTGCAATAACTAAACGTTCAAGTGTTGTTAATAAAACGCATTCCTACGTTTTCTAAACTTGCGATGTATAAAATATAAATTACAAAAAAACGACATGTTTACATCGAGATTAATGAATGAGCTCACTAGTGTACTCGTATTAGCAGTTAAAAATAAACATTTCTTTATTTATACTGACTGTTGACTGCACAGATTAGACGAAATAATAAGAGGATTATTATTTTAAATTAAGCAACTTAAGGAAAGGGCTTAATAAATTTTATTTAAATCGATTAGATTTATCGTGAATATTATGTAAAAAAAGTAATAAAATTGATCAACAAATCATAAACGAATGATTTTAAAAGATATTTAGGTTAACTTGTTGACAGCAATTACAGCTTATTTGTGACAGCTGTTATTGGTATCGACTTCAGTACAGCCTGTATGCAAACTACAAACTGAAATAACTTTTAAAGCAAAGTTCTAAAAATCTTGTAAATCAAACTGTAATTGTCGATGATATTTTTAGCCAAATAAATACAACAAAAATCCCTACCATGAGATACGCAACGGCGGTACAAAAGTCCCATACATGCCGGTCCTTTTTATTTGCTGACATTAGTTCATTTCATTATTATTTTTTGACATTAATTGAAAATTCTAAATAAATATTTTGACTATATGACATTTTGTATTGATTACGATCATTTTGGATATAAATGTCTCTCTCTCTCTCTCTTTTTCCTTTGTATGCCTTATTGTTAAGTATGGTGAAAGAACAATGATTGCATTAGCTTATAAGATCTGCAAATGTATAACCATGTTCGCAAATAATTAATTGTATTATGAATTATTAAAAATACTTACATATAAACGCCAACAAGAGTTCTTTCCAGACGCAATATTTGGGTTGTATTTTATTTTTTTCTTGACAATTCACTTGAGTTATCGTATACACCATTATGGCACAATCTTTGTACTGTCTCTCGATTGACACAAATAATATTAATTAATGTCAATTTCATCTACCGTCTTATTCAGTATCACAGAATATTGACACGTATAATGCCTGAGTTACACTATCACTCATGAAAATAACACTTAAAGTTATAAAGAAAAAAGTGATAAAAAAAACAAAAACGAAATCACTGCTGTTGTAATACAACGAATGAGTGAATTAAGGCCGATTCTTATTGATTTATATGCGCGTGCGCGTACTGTGCTAGTCTGCTTAGGAGCATATCTGGTAAGATTATAAACCTTTTATTTAATTATCGGGTGTTTACAAGCTGTTATCTTAATAATTGTTGATAAAGAGTAGTTCACACATCTTTGTAAATAAATTCTACATTTCCATGAATAGGTTTGTTCTACCTGAGCGTAACCTAAACTCCTGATTTGGAACACCGAATTAATAAGATGGTAATTTTTTCGTTATGCACAAACTAAAGTAAATTTTAAGATTTGAATATTTAATTTATTTACTTGTTGATATTTAAATTTAAATTAGTATTTCTATTAGTCTTGATACGTAAATTCAAAGATGCGATAATAAAATACAAAAGCGAGAAAAACAAGAAATTCCGTTAAGTATTGTAATATGAAGCCACTATCTTTTTTTTGTTTCAATTAAACATGATAATAATGTACTTTAGATACCCACTATACACTTTTTTGCCTTCCAATAATTTTATTGAATTGTAATCCGATACGAAACTACTCGCAACAAAAAAAAAACACCAGTATGTATATATCACAATATAGCACTTTTTATATAAATTCCAGCGAACATGATAGAGTTTAACAATGTTTGTCGATTCATTTATTTTGTAGTCACTATTTTATATAAATCCCTAAATTATATTTAAGGTAAGTAATATGCTAAAGAAGCTAATATAAAGCGTGTAAAAACGTGACGGCTGGCGCGTCTGAGACTAGACTGTTGCATACTGCGCAAGAGTGTTCGTCTGGCTCAAATTGTCCCGCAATAGCTTAAAAAGGAAGCGAGACTGCAATTTATTAATGTTTGAACATCTAAATGTGAGC
This sequence comes from Arctia plantaginis, assembly GCA_902825455.1. Lineage (NCBI taxonomy): Eukaryota > Metazoa > Arthropoda > Insecta > Lepidoptera > Erebidae > Arctia > Arctia plantaginis. The sequence goes on along the minus strand of CADEBD010000322.1, from coordinate 1,182,599 downwards.
TAATTTGAACTTGTAATACAAGTAATACAGTCAATTTGGACTTCACATGAACATAACATTTCATAACTGTGAGTGAATGTTATTTTAATTTCAAGCGTGTAGCGTTCTCAATATTCTTGTAGGTTTTAATGTTTTCGTGGATCTATTCAAACGTCAGAAGGTCAATTCTATGAAGAATTCCAATTCAATGAAGAATTGAAGTGAACTGTATTTGTCATTCCTTGATTTGTCACTTTAAATTACCTTCATTTTTTCCTCGAATTTAAACGATCGTGCCAAGTAAACACATTTTAAATGTTTTACCCGTAAATGCAGTATCTTCACTTAGTAATAATTATTTTACTTCAAAATTTAAAACACTTAACTAAAAGAAATAGCAAAATTTATGTAGGACAGCAATATTATTCCTGTGTTGTTTGATTTCCATGACTTGGAATTTTTGAGTACAATATCCAATCCAAATTATATTTTAAACTGTTATTTTTATTAAATACCATTGATTTATTTTCTTATGTTTTTCCTCGAATTTAAACGATGGTGTCATTAAAATAAATAGATAATATACTCGAACTATTGCAAAATTTCAAAAAGATTTTTTCAAAATTGGTTTGTAAATGAATAATTTAAACTATAAATAGGTATTAATATGATATAGTCAATTCGTACCTTAAAAAAATGAGACATTTTAGAAAAATCTTATCGTAAAATTCTCAATATTCTGGCAAGTTTTAATGTTTTTATGGGTCTATACCAATGTCAGAAGAATGTATGTATTCTTGTATGTATACGTTGGTATTTATATATTATTTCATTGCTTTTTGCTCAGTATTGCTATCATTACTTCTTTTATGTCCACTTTATAATTCTCAACCAAAGGGCACCTCCACACTCATTTCCACACCACCCTAAGGTAGACTGGTAGAGAATGCCTATGGCATTAAGTCCGCCATTGTACTTATGTGCATAAAGTTGATAAATCAATAAATAAATTTTCAGTTCCGAACTTCTCTCGATCTCACAAATGTCGTGAAAGGTATTCTCGTAGTAAAGTATTACTAAGACTAGCAGAATACCGATTCAACTTTCGATCACAATACGATATAATTACATTACAGTCACAGTTGAATATTCAATGCTTTACTACGAGAATACCCTTTATAACATTAATGATATCGAGAGTAGATCGGAACTTAAGTTTGAATGTTTTTGACGTGACAACGTCTTGTAATTCGATGGAGCCGGCTGCACGTACGAAAAAACATGACTCATGCGGCGTTACCTCGCTCTGATGCGTTCCATTTAAGACGTGAAGTGCAAGCGAGAGCGCGGAACGTGTGACAAAGAGGCACAATCGGCCTCCGCGTTCGGCAGCGTTCGACATCTGTCTCTCTCCTACTTGAGTGAGCGATGCGTCCGCGTAGACAGCTGCTACTCGTATACAATAATACATTTTTGAAAAATGCAACCATTCCATCAGTATTTTCTTATGACGTTGTCACGTTCAACTATCGTCAGTAAACCGACTTTACAGACAACCGATTTTTTTATGAGAGACTGGCTGTCGTCGTTTAGAGCCGTAGAGTTCTCTGACTACTCAATTAAATACGACTAGTCTAATGGGCGCCGTATCTAATTATTCCGATATTTAAATGGTTATTTCATAAGCGTAAATAGAATTGAATGTTTTCGCTTGGAATAGTGAACACATGTGCAAACTGTTAAATTTGAAGAACGGCTCAGCTTTAAGTTTAGACCTCGTTTGCAAAATATATTTCGTGCTAATTGTCATTCGTAAATAGGAAAGGTCTTTATTTTATTTTTTTACTAATTCGACGTGGCAGATAGAATAATCTTTTTAGTAAACTTAAAAATTGAAAAAGACATATCAAAATAGTTTACATATTTTCAAAACCAAATTACAAAACATGAATAGAAACATAAAAAATATTAGAAAAGGAAATATTAACCTGAAAAAACGGCGGAGGAGAATAGGGCATTTTTAAGCCCTTTTTTTATCACACTTCCGTCTGATTCCAAACTAGGCAGAGCCTGTACCATGGTAACCAGACTGCTGAAAATTATTTTTCCTGGGTGGGAACCGAACCCACGACCTCCGGTTTAGCAGTCAGGGTCACTACCACTAGACCAACTGGTCCTTCTTTACAATACATACTTGTAAAATCACCACTTACAATCTATCTACACCTACTGTAGATAGATTGTAAGTGGTGAGTTACCACCACTTAGTTACTTAAGACCACTTACAATGTATCTACACCTACTGTGAGTGGTAGTTACCACCGCTTACTTACTTAAGACCACTTACAATCTATCTACACCTACTGTAGATAGATTGTAAGTGGTAATTTACCACTACTTACTTACTTAAGACCACTTACAATGTATCTACACCTACTGTGAGTGGTAGTTACCACCGCTTACTTACTTAAGACCACTTACAATCTATCTACACCTACTGTAGATAGATTGTAAGTGGTAGTTACCACCGCTTACTTACTTAAGACCACTTACAATCTATCTTCACCTACTGTAGATAGATTGTAAGTTTTGAGTTATCACCACTTACTTACTTAAGACCACTTACAATCTATCTACACCTAATGTAGAGAGATTGTAAGTGGTGAGTGCCATGTTGCATGTGTGAAAATAGGCCGACTTAACCAAAATAATAACAATATACCTCACACATCTCACACACAGCCGTCTGATCCCAAAATATGGTAACCAGACTACTGATAAACATAATTATATGTTATAACAAACATACATATTATAGAAACCACCCAGACATAGAACAAATGACCATGCTCATTACACAATATTTGTCCTGAGTAAGAATCGAACCTCGGACCATTGGTATAAGTAATTCAGTAATCAGTAATATGTACACGAACGAATACACTGGCCTCGATATTAAGAATTTGAGTCACACAATTTCTAGGCTATCACCAGCTTATTTGCATGGTTTGAGACAGTATGACGTCACTTTTTTTGCTACCCAAATAACGTATTCATGAGGGCCACGCTTCTACAGAAAATGGCCGGTTCGACTTTTATATGTTATTTGTTATTATCATTCATCAACCCACTGTCCACTGCTGGACATAGGCCTCTGCTTACAAAGGAGGTTTTCGCATACTATACCACGCTGGACAGACGGGTACAGATAATTTAATAATAATTAAGTGCTAATAATCGGTAGTTTGGTATACATTTACACTTATTTTTATGTTAATACGTAGTTTTTTAAGTTTCATGTAATCTTGTCTTGTCATTGACATGTTGTGTACATATATTTTGGAACATAGCTAAGATTGAAATTGTGAGCGTTAGCTATTTATAAGACTAGATTTTGTGTTATGTTCTATTTTGTGTGACTAAAAAAATATATATCATATGATGAAATGATATTTATTTCTGCAAGTAAATCTTTTCAGATATTTTTACAAGGCGGACTTTACAGCTAGAAGGCGCCGAACAGAACAAGAACACTATAAAAAGATCAGTATGATCAACAACATCAACAGCCTATAATAGTCCAAGGCCTCTCCTTAGAAAGGAGGTTTTGGCCTACTATACCACGCTGGCCTGACGGGTTGATATAGGGTTCGTTTCAAGTTTTCCTTCTCTCTTTTTTTTTTCTTTTTCTTTTTTTAAAAAGACAACTCCCGCATTAGGAATAAATCCTGTGTCGCGGGGGACTTTACAAACATACATGAAACGGACACAAAGAACACCCAGACTCAGAACAACAATTTGTGGATCACACAAAGTGTCGTCCCATGTGGGGTTTGAACCCACAACACTCGGTGTAGTAGGAAGCGGCGTGGCGACCGCTTAAACCATTCGTGCAGGCAGTGTTGTTGTCATGCGTAGTTTGCTCCCTTAGTCTGATGAATAGGGGTGGTGACATTCCGTATTCTTAATCCGTCACCACACGGACTATGACATAAAAAGGTACTTAGTTTCACAATAATTGCGATATTTACTGTCACTAGAAATACCATACATTCTTATTCATTTGTCCACGCTCATAATAAAGTCTTATAAGAAATCAGTTTCGCTATAAAAGAAATGAGATACCATGTTATGGGCCCTATTAGTTGCACGTTGCACCTGTGCGTCTCGACTATGTGATAGAGACTCGTGTTTGTACTTAAGGAACCTAATTAACCGTGTATAGGCTGTAACATTATAATGTTACTTGAAGAGGATCTGTTAGCACTTAGAAGATCTTCTGTTTAAACCAAGCTTTTTTCCCAAACTAGGTCAGAGTCGGCTTTAAGCCTACTTCGACACGACTGAATTTAAATGCGGAGCGACTGCCATTGTACCTTCACAACCCAAGTACTAGGCGATATCAGTCCTGTAGAAAGGCTGTTGGCTTTTTAGGGCTGCTAATACCTTAGCTCTTAGGACGTCGCGGCGCGCGGATGTGTCGTCCCGTTACTGTCGCGCCCTTGAACTAGTGACCTAGTCACAGCTGAGCGAAGTCATTATTACCTCAATATATACGTTATTTTATAATTATATTCAATGAAATAAACATATTTGGAATCCCTGATATATATTCTTCTAAATGTTGTGACAGAGACGCTACTAAATGGTGTCACAACTGTTGTGAAGGCGACGCGTCGGAGGTTAACGTGCTCGCCGAGGCACGGCTTTTAAAATCCTGGTACTCAAAACATATAAAATTCATATAAATTTGTATTTAAACTAGACTCGACAAAACCTCCTTTCTTGTCGTACTTTTGGTAGTACGACAAGAAAAGTTCCTTAATTAACTAAAAACAGGTGGACGGAATAGCACTAGCCTAGAATTAAATATGATTAAATTACATTACACAAACAAAAATGGTGTCATAAACAAATTTGTAGAATGCTAATGATAATATTTATAGAAATGAAAATTACAAATAACACGGTGTAATTCCATGGCGTCGGTGACCTTTACATGTACAACATAACTTGCTAAATGTGGTGACAATTTGTAATACTAATAGATTCTTGGATATCTATTGAATTTTTTACACGACACATCAATTACACTAACCTACACCTGAATTAAACTTGCAGTGTCATATTCTGGACATAAAATTCAAAGTTCTGATTTCTTATAGCAGTTATTGAACCAAACTTAAATAATCGTACTAATTTCTTTTAAGGTTTCCGTAAATAAATTTTACATAAAATAACTTTAATAATAATAGTTTCATACATTTTACACACGTAACCAGTCTGCTGATAAACATACTTATATATTTCTAAATACACACAAATTTTAGATAAAGTACACCCAGACATAGAACAAATGAACGAGGACAATTCCCGCATTAGGAATATATCCTGTGTTGCGAGGGACTTTACAAACATACATGAAACGGACACAAAGAACACCCAGATCCAGAACAACAATTTGTGGATCACACAAAGTGTTGTCCTATGTGGGGATCGGACCCACAACACTCAACGCTCAGCGTAGTAGTAAGCCACCGTGCGTACGTGCGAGCGTGCCACCAAACCACTACGCCATCCGTGCAGTCTTAGCAAAGCGGGCGACAAAATGAAGTAAAATAGGCACACACGTGCAAACAGGGAAGCACCACGGCCAAAAAATATTATAGGTCCTAAGTGAGCGAGCTATTTGATTACTATAATATGTATGGCAGAATCGAAATGCACCCTAGTTGACACAAGATCCACATAGTATGCCGCCCCAGATGTCACCTGTAAGCTGTCAGCATTATATTACGTTCATTATACCAAAGACTACCCTACACCAGGCAACCTATCTGCGAAAATTGGCGATTCACATATTTTGTACTAGTTTTATAATGTGTATTATAAGTGTGAATCAACAACTAACCTGCGCCATCATAGGTCAAATACCGAAGTCAATAAAAAGTCGTCGCTTTCGTTTATTCACTTATTATTTCAAATTACGTTAAACAACTTCCCTATTGCCAGCGTTCAACAAGGCCCGCTACAACCCACGTATATTGATGCGCAATTCTTTTTATAACATCTCAACAAAGAAACATGAACTCTACGTTTGAAGGGTTAAAGTTTGAATTCAAAAGTGACGTACACTTCTAGATTTTAAAACAGTAACAATGCTCTCTTTAAAATTGAATACACTTTTGTACAATCATTTTACATACATTGCGTTGCACGATTGGTATTTTATTTGTAATCTGTTATGAATTTAAACTCCTTTTAGGCGTTTAAGTTCTTTTATGTTTTTACTAAATATGAAGTAAAACAAAGCTGTGAATTTTTCATCTGTTTTTGCTCTTGATTTTTATGCGTCTAGTTTTTTTTGAGTCTTCAAATGGACTGTGAGCTTGTTGATGTGATTGATAGATGGCTAGATTGATATTTTATTGAAAAGAATGCACCAAAAGTTTTGAAAAGAGCTCAAATGGTTTTCAATACGTATATATTCGGTTCGCCTGTTTATTTTATATTTATGACCACCATTGTTAGAACTATCATTACATAATTTACGTATGGTAACACGGTAGTATTTATATTGGACCCATCTTGCTTTTTGAGAGACTTAACGCGTGCGTCAAACAAACATCGGATCAGGACAAGATGACTTGAACAAAATGTGGGTTTTTATTTACGCTCGTTATCACGAATTCTTCTTCTTAAGCCTTTAATTATCCATTGTTTGGTATAGTACTCTTAATGAGCACGCCAAGCAGTTCCATTCCGTGCCATTCGCATGCAGCCACTACCCGCTATTTTTGCGATGTCCATCATATATGAACTTACTCTATATATTATTTTAACGGGCTTTTTGGACTAGAGGTTAGTGACCCTGACTCCTAAGCCGGCTGTCATGGGTTCCATTCCTACTCAGAACAAATAATTTTGTGACGAGCATTCTCAGTTGTTAAGTGTCGGGGTGTATCTAAAATATTAGTCTTTGGGGTTATTTAAGCATGTTTATCAACAGTCTGGTTGCCATTGTACAGGCTCTGTCTAGTTTGTGATCAGACGGTCGTGAGTGAGATTTATGAGGTTATTATTATATTTTTCATTTAAAAGGAACACTTTTCTTTCATATTGAAGACTCTTAGGATATAGGTACATCATTAGCTTCTGGCAAGCAGTTGCGATATATATACATCAGCCTGCAGGCGACATACAATACAATAGCCTAAATGAGATGAAGAACATGATACTTTGATTGTATGTTGACTGCACTGAGGGCGTAGTGGTGGCAATTTCTAGTGACAATTAACATATCTTCCACAGAACAATCAATCTTGCATACCTCTACTTATATTGAAGAGTTTGCTTGTTTGGTTCAAAGCGCTAACCTCAATAATTACTAGTTCTAATTGAAAAAATTATCGTGGAAGACTATGGACCACATAACAACATGTTGCGACCAATAGAAACCGAGAATAATAAAAAAAAACAGGTAGTACATACAGTACCTCGACGGTATTATTTCTTTAAGTCTTGTAGTTGTATAATTCACTTCTGTACCACTTTGATAGCTATTCACGACGCGTGCTCCAACACAATGAGCCACAATATTGCTGTTGTTAACGTGACTGCATATTTAGAATACAGATTAGATGTTAATCATCGGTCTTGATGAACTTTAAAACTCTTCGTCTTGAACTAAAGAAAGATAAAAATAAAAGTATTTTTTGAGATTATTTCTAGGGCTTTCGTTTTATTTATTTTTCTGTTAAACTAAGTGGTTTTCAATATTTCGTCAGTTTAAAAAGCACCAGTGCTTTAGAAAAGGGTTTCTACACAAAGCCGCTGTGACACTAAAGAGGTTACGACAGGGCTTTGCCCGATGGCCGCGGGTAGAAAGGGACGGGTTGTCTTTGTCTTAATAACAGCAGATCCCGAACCCTCCTGTTTCAGGCGCAGAGTGGCACACCGTGTGGTTTTATTCGGTCCGATTCCGACACACCACCCCGCTGCAAACCCCGGTGGGTCTTTGCTCGATAATGAGCATTAATTTATTAGTTAAACAATATTCGGTGGTCGACAACAAAACCAATACTTTCTACTGCATTCTGCTTTTTTTATGGCGCAAACGAACAAACGGATAACTTGATGGAAAGCGACTACCTTCGCTCATCTCAACCTGCAACTTAAGAGTTACCAGTATGTTGTCCCTTTTGAGTCTTCCCTCACAAAATCAAGTTTTGAAGGTTTGAAATCGGGTAAGCTTACTGAAAAGCATTGAAAGAATTGTTTAAGACCGGTTTTCTGTGAGGCCGTGGTATCATACCGGTCGAACCGGCCCATTTGTGACAACGTGGAAAGTGACAACGACCCAATAGGGACGGAATAATATCACAATCACCTGTGTTAAATCATATCTTTATATTTATAATTCTTCTGTGAGTGTGTATGTCACTGAACTTCTCTCAAACGACTGGACCGATTTTGATGAAATTTTTTGTGTGTGTTCAAGGGGATCTGGGAATGGTTTAGATTCACAATTTTGAATGGTAAGGGTGACCCATCCCTAATTTTTTTTTGTTGCAATACAACGTTTGCCGGATCAGCTAGTGATTTATAAATCATTAAATCACACCTGTAACTAATTTACAAACCACTGCTACGCGCTAGAGTAGCGAAAGGTCTAAATCTAAAAAAAAAGGTCGCAATCTTTGATTAAAAGATTTTTGATTGATTTGAATGGCATTTATCTTTGTCTAGGAACTAATCCCACTCACAGATATAATCATTGTGACTAATAACTATCATTTCATTAAATGAATGTGATTTAAAAGTAGCAATAATTTCCATGTCTATTCCATTGCTCAGTATAATAATAAACTGTCATTACATTGAGTGACTTTGACTCCAAGTACATTAAATATGTGACCTATGTTGTTTTTATAGCCATCTTTACATAATTTTAAAAGATTAGTTTTTCACCGGCTTTTTTTAAATCTTCAATAGTTCTACAAAAAATAAACGTAAAAAGAGTTTATGTTCCAACTTGTAACTCGGTGTGGGGCTTACTTAGTAGCGGTAGGATACCCTATACTCAGTAAAATAACGAGTTTTCTAAGTAATATTCGGTGCTCAAATAAAACAACAAACAACATGTTTTAAGTATTAATTGACACATAAGATATCAGAACAAAGTGTATATTACTACAGATAAGCTTAGAGTTTTTTTTCATTTATATATCACACACGGTCGTGTGATTTAAACCCAAGCAGAGCCTTTACTATGGTAACCAGACTGCTGATAAACATACTTATATATTTTTAAATACATAAATATTAAAGATGAATTACATACAAACGGAATAAATGATTGAACCCGTCCGGCTTAGGATTCAGGAGTCAGGGTTACTAAACACTAAGCCAAAAGGACCACCAGGTCAGTCAAACACATATATAAAGTCAAGTCAAAAATAATAAATCACTACTATACTAATGATAAACACTAAATATTATTAATAATAATAATAATATCCTACCACATTCACACAACGCCATTTAGTCCCAAACTAGCAGAGCTTGTACCATGGATACTAGACAACTGATATAAATACATATACGAGTATAATTTTTGTTTTTTGTAAATACATACATATTTTTTTATATTTTATTTCTATTTTTTAAAAAGACAACTCCCGCATTAGGAATATATCCTGTGTCGCGAGGGACTTTACAAACATACATGAAAAGGATACAAAGAGCACCCAGACTCAGAACAACAATTTGTGGATCACACGAAGTGTCGTTCCATGTGGGGATCGGACCCACAACACTCAGCGTAGTAGTAAGCGGCGTGGCGGCCGCTTAAACCACTACCACTACGCAATTCTATTATGCATAGAAACACCCAGACCAAATCAAACATTATATGTTCATGCACACAAATGTTTGACTTGAGCGTCAATCGAACCCGCGACCTTTGGAATAGCAGTCTGTTACACAAACCACTACGCCATTCGGTCATCATTAGTGTCATAAATACTGTCATGTACTTCATACACAAGTTGAACAGTAAATGGAACTTCATTTCAACCAGGAAGGCGTCTAAGCCTACAAACTAAACATAAACTAATATTCATCAAAACTATAGTGTCCCATTATAACTATGTATTATACGAAATTTGCGGTTTAGGTCTTACCCTATTATACTGGAAGTGGTTTTGAAAGTTATTCAATTAAAATCCTGGTAATCTTCTTAAGCTTGGTGAATTCATGAAATTTATATCACAAAGTGTCTTAGAAATAAAGAGCGATAGGAAGGTAATACATAGAAAATAACTCAGAATCAGATTTGTACAAAATTGTGTTAATTTTTAGTTGGTCCGTGTGGTGGCAGATTAAGAATACGGAATATCACCGTCCTTATTCATCCTGTGTGTGTCGTACGAGCCATTTAACGAAGCAAACTACACAGGGCAATACCTATGTCTAGCAGTGGACTAGCAAGGGCTGTTCATGATGAAATGTTAATTTATATTAGAAAGAAAGAAAGAAGAAGTCTATTTTAATGACATTGCAACACAATCAAAATATAATCTCAAACGAAATACGAGTATTGTACAGATTCAGAACATATATAGTATTGGAACATGTAATGAATTATAGCAATTAATAACTCTTTCATACGAAAAACAAATTTACATGTAAATGAAGAGTTAATTACTTGGCGATTTTAAAATATTAGTAGTCGAGAATAGCTGAGGGTCTTTTTGGAAGACGAAGCTAAGTAAGAGGGGCTGTAAAAACAATGTCTCTTTCTTTCCGTTTCCTGAATAGAAAGGGACATGGCTTACTATACAGAAAACCCTATTTTTTCAAAATCAAATCAGAGACTTTAAAGTGAGTTTATTTCATTCAAGATGTAGAAAAGTAGCCTATATGCTATTCCAAACTATAATTTATCTGTGAGACAAATTTCTTTGAAATCCTTTAAGCCGTTTTTGCAAGAAAGAGTTACAAACTTTCGCCTTTTTAATAATAATAGGGGTTAAAGTATGACTTAAGACCAGTGCCCCGAGCACGAACAACTTGCGAAAAAGTATTCGTATCGTCTTCGACAAAATTTGTATGACATTTGTGCAGCGCCCCTATCGTGCGGTAAAAGTAACTAATTTTGGCAGCACGAACGTTTCGAATTTACCAACGTATCGTGAAGCGTTCGATACGTTACACTTTATGAAGAAAATTGGCAGCACGAATGAAATTTTGACGTACGTTCGAAGGCTGGCTATCGAGCACCTGTCAAACTTAGTCGAATGTTTATTCACCTAAGATTTAACCGTGAGAAAAGTTTGGAAACAATCAATTTCTTTTAAAACTATTTTTTTCAAGTATTAACGGTTATTAGTAGAGATAAAATGCAAAGACCGCCGCTTTAGTCCTATGTATGTTCTTGTTGCAAGTTTAATTGAAAATAAAGGTATTCAACAACTAGATTCGAGGTGAGCAAATCTTGTTTTATCTATAAAGTGTAAACTAAATATTTGTCAGAAACATTTGAAGAAACTTCTAATATATTAATAAAATGTAGTATACTTAGTATGTACCTATATATCTATTAATCTAATTAATTATTTTTTAGTGAAATAAGGCGAAGAGAAAAACAAAGAAAGATAAAAGTGAAGAAAAATCTGTCTGTTTGTAATATAAAATAATAGGTTTCTTTCATGCTTACACGGTTTTTTGCAAGATACCTATGCCTAAAAACCAGTCTAAATATTTTTTGGGTTCGGTTAATCTTCAAAACGGCTGGACCGATTTTGAAAATATTTTACTACCAGTTAGCTGTCTATATAAGGAGTAATTTAGGCTAAAAAAAAATCCGGGAATCGAACCCACTAAGGCAGCGCTTTTCAAATTCTACGCAAACGATGTTTCGGGCACCAGCTAGTCCTTTAAATATAAATGACAACGAATTTCAAAATATATCGGTTTAAGCTAAGAAGTAGTTTGACTTAACCAACGAAATAACTAAAAATGGTTATTTCGTTGCGTTGTATGCCGTGGAAGTGGGTGCGAGGGGTATAAGAGCTAAATCCCTCTATAACCTGTTTAATGATTGCTCAGTAAGCTTTTTCCTTGAATAAATATCCAAAGCGGCATTGCTAGGCTCGTACCAAATTAGGTTAGATAGAGGGGGTTACCCAGCAGACAGGGATGAAAGGTATATAGTAAAAAATGAGCTAGTATGAATATTTTTTATTTATCATAATTTTAAAATGAATTATACAGAGTTGGTTTTTATACATTACATACACATGTACATGTTATTTACAGAGAACATTATTTACTTTGAAAAAGTTATATGTCTAGTTAATAATTTTAATTTTATTTCACACAATTACGATTCTATTAACGGTTAAAATATCATTGCTTGTTTTGCATTTATTTTTCTTCGGGAGACTTCCACTCCTCGCCACTGCGGTGACTGGAGAAGACTGAGAATGAACCTCAGATGCTGGTAAAGGAGGAGCCACAGTCGGTTGGCTGCTTGAGCCCGCAGTATTCCAATCTACAAAAAAATATTGCAACATTTATTACTTATATAATAACGACTATAATATTTTCAGACATCTCACACACAACACCACCTAGTTTCAAACTAAGCAGAATTTGTACTATGAAACCTAGATTGACTGAAAAAAAAAAAAAAAAAATTAGTAGTCCCTGGTATGTTTATCTGTAGGATTGCTGTGGTGGTGTTCAAGTAACATTTATAAAGTGACAGATGTTATCTATATTTACAATTGAAACTTTATTTTAATGTCAAGTAGCATCGTTATTGTACATTACAGTACATTCAATATTACAATTAGTACATTTAATATACACTCACCTTTCCAGAATTCCACCATAGCTACGTATTGCAAATGGCTTGTTCTCACTATGACTTTTATGATGTTGGGATTTTTTCTATAAAATGCTTCTTAAAGTTTCAAAGGTTTACAAATAATCTTAAACTTGGTGATGAATTTACAATAAAAATAATAAACAATTTATTGATATTGCGTCGTAGCCATGTCAATAAATTGTCAAGTGGAGACGTGTTTTTCAGAAACCGAAAAAAATGACAAAATAATTATTTTAATTCTCCAAATATACTACATTTTAAAATGTCCCATACCTCATTTAAGATTTACTATGTGTTTATATAAGTATATTTTGTTTTAATTGTCAATAAATAGGTAGTTTAACCAAAAGTAAGAAAAAGTGCACTATTTCATTAAGTTGTACAGCAATAATAGTTGTCAGCCGTTGTATAGCAATAGATACTTTGAATTGACATAAAACCTTAAATACTTCGAAAATCCGAGTCATTTTTGAACACGAATGCCAACGCGGAACTAACGCGCCAGAAACGCTGTCGCTGAAAATATAAACGCTGCATTTGGAGAGGAGACTGCTAATGAACGCACAGTGTGATTTTGGTTTAAACGCTTTCGTTATGGACACTTCGACTTGAAACGAACCACGTGAAAGATCGCCCACACAGGTAAATAACACTGAATTGAAGGAGATGGTGGAAGCCGATCCGAGAATTAGCGCCATGGTTTAACGTTACACTACCTACAATATTGACTCATTTGCATCAAATCAATAAGATAAAAAATATGAAAAAGGGGAGCCTCATGATTTGATTGATCTGCACAAAAAATACGTTTGTGTTGCCTTATTGAATCGGTACAGAAATAAAGGAATATTGGATCGAATTGCGACATGTGACGAAAAGTGAATTGTTTACGATAACCGTTACCGAAAAATGCAGTGGCTGACCCCAGGTCAAATACCGCAACAGTCCCCTTAAGCAAAGCTTACCACTGAAAAGGTAATGGTAACTGTTTGGTGGTCTCTTCATGGTATTATTCACTAAAGCATCATCTCAGGTCTGGTCAGGCCATTAACAGCAGATGTTTAGTGTGCCGAACTTCGAACAACGATGAGAAAACTGGCAGTGAAACAGCCTCGACTCGTGAATTGATCTTTACCATTATTGCTGCATGATAACGCACGACCTCACACTCCACCAGGAACCGTTGTAACGCTACAGGAGCTGCAGTTAGAAACCATAGATCATCCTCCATACTCGCCAGACCTTGGCCCAATAGACTACCATTTCTTTCGTGATTTGGACAACTTTCTACGTTACAAAACATTATTTTCCGAGGAAGCAGTACAAATGCTTTCACACAGTTTGTCGAATCTAGATCCCCATAATTCTATCGTAAATGCATAAATGAACTTCCGTTTAGATGTAAGCAATGTATAGATAATAAGGGTAAATATTTTGACTAAATAAATATGTTACATCTACAGTACAAATCGAAAATTTCATACTAACTCCTAATATTAAGAATTGTCTGTAGTTGGTTATTTCTTAGTTTTTCTCTGAAATTTGTCCTAGACCCGTCTAAATCACTTCAAGGACATCGAAACACGTAAATCTGATAGTATTTAATCTTATCAGTATGTCACGCAGTCACGTCGGTTGCAACAATAACATTAATCATCTGAGTGTAAATAACACATCCATGAGTACGTGAGCACACAGCGGTAGGAGCAGTCATATAAGACTTTACTCAGATTAGATATGACGAAGTGTTTGGAAATGTGGTTAATGAGGAAGTTTTTTAAATCTTAAATATTAATTTGTTCTCCTTCATGTCTACTCACTCACTAATCTGTGTGGTGATGGATTAAGAATACGGAGTGTCATTACCCTTATTCATCCAATGGGTGTCGTAGGAGTCGTTTTTTTTTTTTTTAAAAGACAACTCCCGCATTAGGAATAAATCCTGTGTCGCGGGGGACTTTACAAACGTACATGAAACGGACACAAAGAACACCCAGACTCAGAACAACAACTTGTGGATCACACAAAGTGTCGTCCCATGTGGGGTTTGAACCCACAACACTCGGCGTAGTAGGAAGCGGCGTGGCGACCGCTTAAACCACTACGCCATCCGTGCATATAGAACAACAGTACTGCAGAGACAAGGAAAATTTGATATAAACCCTATACCAACCCGTTTGGAAAGCGTGAGAGAGGCCTATGTCCAACAGTGGACTACTAAAGGCTGTTATGTGATGATGATGATATTGTGATGTGTGCTCCCACGGGCATTGGAACCGAGTTAAGCGCAGGTCGGATAAAAACAGGATATTATATGGAGAACTTGAACAAACTGCTTGTCATTGCCGACACGCGTTAGAGAATCTAAACTTAAAGTTCACGACCATAATCATCAAATGTGTAAATTTAACATTATCGCATGGTGGTATAGTCACCATGGTATTGTAGGCTAAGGCTGTTTCAAGTTTTCCAGTTAAGCGCTCCCACGGGAGTCCGTGTGGTGACGGATAAAGAATACGGAATGTCACCACCCCTATTCATCCCGTGGGTGTCGTAAGAGCCGAATAAGGGCACAAACTACGCAGGACAACAGCACTGCAAAGAGAAGGAAAACTTGAAACAAACCCTATACCAATCCGTCTGGCCAGCGTGGTATAGTAGGCTAAACCCTCCTTTCTAAGGCTCTCCTTAGAAAGGAGGGTTTACCCTACTATACCACGCTGGCCAGACGGATATATATCCAGCAGTGGATTAGTAAAGGCTGTTGATGAATGAATGAATGAATGAAAAATAAAATCAGCGTAAAATATATAGTATTCATTTCTTTAGATTTTCTCGTATTATTACCGCAAATTTTCTGAAGCAAAAACATTAAATGGAGCCAGTAGACAATGTCGAGCCACTGGATCTGGACCACTGTCTTTTATATACGAGTTTTAGTCCTCGTACTCATATACTTGTGGAAATTAATTCTTTTCAATTATATCTAATGATCGTCTGTTGGAGAATGCTCTAAATTTTCTAATGTTATAACCTGTATGATTTAGTATTTATAAATAAAAACTATTACAGAAATAAGTATTAATTCATTTAACGGATTGTCTCTTTAGATGTGGTCTCCGATATATTTCCTCTGGAGCATACTTTGTCTACGGCACCGAACCCTTGCAAACCACTATAATTTCAACAACTAATTATATTCTTAGTGTATATTGTATCGAATCTCCGTAGGCAAATGTCACATGCACTTTTGTATTAGTTTGAAAAAAACATGCACACATTCAGATATATAATGGCCACACAAATATATCAAAACAAAAAACAAATATAGGTAAATCATACAAAAACTAGCTCATTATTATAACAAAATTAAACTAACTGTTCCTTTTAGTAATCCTCGATTACGATTTAACTATTATTTTCTTAGCGATAAACCAAAACAAAAGGAAAACTTGAAACAAACCCAACCCGTCTGGCCAGCGTGGTATTGTAGGCCAAAACCTCCTTTCTAAGTAGAGCCCTTTATCGAGTGGTAGACTATTAACGGCTGTTGATGCAATGTGATGTAAGCGGTGTAAGGATTGACCTAAATCGTAGCAAATGTCGATGAACGTGAATACATGAATATACCGCTCTAAATGGCGGGTGAGTGTCGATAAACCAAAAGCGAAATGATATCGGTTATTTTTCTGCGGTCAGTAATAATTGGGGATTTTTCACAACCATAATTATATATCTTTTTACAATCATATCTTACATTAGGAAGATTAACAGAAAATCATTTTCATTGCTGCAATGCTTCGCAACACTTTAAAACCTAATCAAGTTTTTGCTTCGAACTTATTTTTATGTAATGGAGGACAAACAAATATATCTGACGGTAAGTGACCACTACCACCGTTAGACATCTGCTACATCAGATTCACAAGTGCGGTGCTGCACTCCCCAGGGGTACCCTGGCATCAGTGGGAGGAGTGGTTTAAGCTCCGGTAACCTCACTCACGGTCAAAGACACCGTTTTTTTTTTAAATAAAATACATACATACATAGACAAACATACATGAAACAAAAAGAAAGAACACCCAGACTCAGAACAACAATTTTTAGATCACATAAAGTAGTAGGAGAGGCCTATGTCCAGCAGTGGACTATTGAAGGCTGTTGATGTGATGATATGACATCATCATCATCATCAACAGTAGACACAGACACAGACCTCTCCTTACAAAGGAGGTTTTGGCCTACTATACCACGCTGGCCAGACGGGTTGGTATAGGGTTTACCTGCACTTCCGACAGCTTGCTCCAAAGCTGGTCGGCGCTGCGTCTGCCCTAGGGCGACTTTTGCCCAATATGGGTGGACCCAGCGTCGCGACAAGACGGCTGTACACGGGGGTTGTCCGGTCAATGGCACTGTACGGTGCACCGGTGTGGGCGGCGGCTCTGACCGCCCAGAATAGGGTACGCCTCTGGCGCCCTCAGAGGGTAATGGCGGTCAGAGCCATACGCGGTTACCGCACCGTTTCGACGGAGGTGGCGTGCGCATTGGCCGGAACTCCCCCGTGGGATTTGGAGGCGGAAGTGCTCGCCGAAGTTTATCGGCGAGTGGCTGACTTCCGGGCGGAGAGCGGATTTCGCCCTCCGCCCGAGGATGTGCGCGAGTGGCGCGAAGCCGCTCGCCGAGCCACGATGGCTCGTTGGTCGTTCCGGCTGGAGACTCCACGCGCTGGCTTCGCCGCCGTGGAGGCTCTCCAGCCGGTCATCCCGAGTGGGCAGGGCGGCAGCACGGGACCCTTTCCTTCCGGCTGACGCAGGTGCTTTCCGGGCATGGTTGCTTCGGAAAGTACCTGCACACGGTCGCTAGGAGGGAACTGAGTCCCGCCTGCCACCACTGCGACTGCAGTGAGGACTCGGCCCAGCACACGCTGGCGGTCTGCCCCGCATGGGCGGCGCAGCGCCGGGCCCTCACTGCAGTCATCGGAGTGGATCTCTCGCTACCGGCCGTAGTACGCTCGATGGCCGGTAGCGACAGTTGTTTTACCGCGGTCGCAACCTTCTGCGAGGTAGTAATCTCGCGGAAGGAGGCGGCGGAGAGGGCCCGGGAGGACGACCTCCACTCGGACCCGATCCGCCGCCGGCGAACCGGGCGGCGGAGGCCCGCCTACCACAGCCTCATGCCGCCCTGAGTGTGGCCGCGGGTGGACGGGGTGGGTTTCCCCTCCACCCGCATTAGTTGGCCAGCCGCGAGGGGGCGGCGTCCGCGTGTGCCGGACGTCGCCTAAAGAGAGGAACATCTAAAATGAGACGGAGCCCGCACCAGGAGCGGGCTGGCGCTAGGAGGGGTCCGGATGTCTTAACAACAGCTGTTCCCGGATCCCTCCTGTTACAGGCGCAGAGTGGCACACCGTGTGGTTTTAGTCGGTTCGAGTCCGACACACCTCCCCGCCGCAAACCCCGGAGGGGTGACGGTCCGAGGGGATTTCCACACGTTAAAAAAAAAAAAAAAAAGGGTTTACCTGCGCGCTTACCTGCGCCTCATGCCGCCCTTTTTTTTTTTGTCCCTTGCGGAAATCCACTCGGATACCACCTGTCAGTGGCATGTCGGACTCGAACCGACTAAAACCGCACGCCGTCGCCGGGTACTAATAGCCGGGGAACCAGGTATACCCTAGAAAGGAAGTCCCTGGTGCCCCGACATACCTCGGGTCATCTACAGACGAGTAGATGACCCCCCCCCCCCCGTGTGGGAACCCCCTGTGCTCCCTGGAAGCGAGCGCGCTTCGCAACGCGCTCGCCGCCACCCCGGCCTGCTTCTGCTAGGGTGACAGATGGCCTCACCTGTCACCCCCAGGCCTGCGCTTATGGAGGACGGAGGTCGTTCTGCAACCTCCGGCGCCTGAGTCGCCTGCGGTGCCTGGCCCGTTCCCGGGCCTGGCGGGCCGGGAGAGTCCTAAACCTCTCCCGGTCCCGCTCCGCCGTCTCCTTCGCGAGCATAACTTGCTCGCAGAAGGAGACGGCAGAGTTCCACGCACTCTCGCTCCGCACGATAGCCGCAATCAGGCTATCGAGAGAGAGAACTCCCACTCCGATGGCCGCCACGAGGTCTCGCCTCTGCTCAACCCACGCCGGGCACTCTGCCAGCGTCCACGGTCTGGCCATCGCAGTGGTGGCACTCAGGCGTTGGCTCCTTGCGGATCAGACACAGGTGATCCCCGAAACATCCCTTCCCAGTGATCACCTGCGTCAATCGGTATGAGAGGGTTCCCGTGACGCCTCTCGAGCCAATCCTCCATAACGGGTCTTACGTTAAAAAAAAAAAAAGGGTTTGTTTCAAGTTTTCCATCTTTTTGCAGTGCTGGTGTCCTGCGTTGTTTTGCGCTCTTAGTCGGCTCTTACGATACCCACGAGATGAATTGGGGTAATGACATTTTGTATTCTTAATCCGTCACTACACGGAAATAAAGATGTACACGCACTCATACTGTCATTATTTTTATGTCATATAAAATTTATTATTTAGTCACATCTATTTTTGAAATCGGCGAAAATCAATTATATTGTGAAAAGCCGTAGACTATTATATAATAATTATATTCATTGTATGAGAAAACGGAGAATTCTAATGAATCTATGATTGGGTCCTTTATATTGATGTAAACTAATTTGACCAAACAAAGATGAAAGCCCTCTCAATTCAACAGTTGTGATCTGCTGCTGATATGGGAGGGCTTTGACTTTATTGATTAAAGGAATCGTGTAAATTGAAATTCCGACTTTTCTGTTAAATCAAACCTGTTCAACTTAATTTAACATTTAAATTTATTTTGGTGTTAAACTCTCTTTCTCTACGGAGATTTCAGAGGGAAATTAATGTCAAATTCAGGTGCACAATTTCGAGGAAGTTACAAATACAAAGTAAAAAACATGAAAATGAATTGAGGAATTCAGGAATTTAAAGTTACGGATTTATATTTTTTTTTTCAAATAATCAAATCTAAAATACAAAGTACCATAATATAATAATAATATTCTACGACATTAACACAACGCCATCTAGTGCCAAACTAAGCAGAGCTTGTACTATGACTACTAGACAACTAATATAAATACATATATAGTTTTTTTTTTGTAAATTCATACATATTTATATACATAGAAACACCCAGACCAAATCAAACATTAAATATTCATGCACACAAATGTTTGAGTGGGCATCGAACCCGCGGCCATCCACTACGCCATCGTCATAAAACCATAAACTAGATACAGAAATATACAATTTTAATAAACCTCTATTCACAGCAACCACAGACAATAGATTCTTTATAATTCATGCCAATTGACAAATTGCGGCGCCAATACCAGAGGAAGTCCTTTTCAACATCGAAAACAATAGGAACAAGCAACAAGTCAGTTCGACAAATGGTCCACCTTATCTCACAGTCTAAAATTTTCGCGAAAATATAAATTGGTGTAATAATAGGTTCAGCCCTTTTCTACAAGCCGAGCAATTTATCCGAACGACTTTAATAAATTGCGCTAAAAATCTTACTTTTTACCAGCCTTTTACTTCTCAGTTGACCTACATACGTTTGATTTACAACAGGTTATGTAGAAGCTGGATTATTAAATTCTTCTACAACGTCTAGAATTTCTGTAGCATCAGGGTTCTGAGTATGTTAGTGCATAATAAATGTATAGGTTTAGTACTTTTACTACCTTGTGCCAGAACTCTAGTTCTAGATAGTGTTTATATAAATAAAAATAAATATTTCGGACAACTGACACACACTGCCATCATTTCATAACATTTTACTTCGAAATTTTAAAATACCGTATAATATATTTTGATGTATCCCCAGTGTATATTCATTACCAATGAAAACTCGTAATTTACAATCAACAGGGACCCCTTAATTAAACATATTGTGATCCTAAACCAACATCACGTTGGACAACGGAAAGGTATGATAATTAAGGTGGCTCTATATTAAACATACATAAAATTTTACTGTCGTTTATGACCTTGTTTTTTGTGTGAACTCAGTCAGAACAGAGTTTTTTAACTACCAAACATCCAGGTACATTTAAGAGCAGTATCTAACCGAACACCGTACTTCTGTAAATTGTCCAAAACAAGAATACGTGTAACCTGGGACATTTTCGTTAGATAAATTTAAACAGAAGGTCAGGTCTACGCGGATTCTTCCTCAGAATTCTCCTCCTCCTCGAAATCAGGATCTTCCATTGTAGGTCGGTTCGATTTGACTTTCCAGATTTTTTCCTCTCGGATACCCTGCATCGGACGGCCAGTGGGGGGCCAGCGTTTGGTTCCTCAAGTCGTTTACTTCACATTTATGTTGACTTGCAGTTCTGCTAAACTTTTAAAAGAAGTAGGAAATAATATATTATTATATATGCCTGAGTTGAAGCTTTTCAACTTAAAAAGTACCTCTCCGTTACTTGTAATAGCATCAACCAGTAATAATCTAGGGCTTTACAGTGTTTACCTACAGAATACCAAAATCGAATTGGTCAGATTATTGGGTTGCCGGTACCTCACCTGAACCTCTCTTGTTACTTTTTTAGTATTTAATATGAAACAAAATTTATTCATTCAAGTATTAATTTCAAGGACAAGAAAGAGCAATTGACTCTGAAGTTTATTTTACATTTTAAAAATTTGCTCTCTAAAGTTCATTAAGATTTCACAGACATGTTCAAAGCTTCTAAATTACCAACAAAGATATTCGACACAAATATTTGTATTTAAACATTTGCTGGCACAATGCGACTGAATTTTATCAAGTGCTATGTCATCACTCGACGCGTTCTTGAACTCGTAGGATGTATCATACAAATGTTCTAGAAGGTTGCAGGCGTCCCTTGTAAGTCTAGTAGTGTGAAACGCAACTGAACAAGCACACGGGCGATTTGGTTAACTTTCACAGGATCGGTTATTGCGTCGAACCGCGGATGTGGCCTATGTCCAGCAGTGGATCACTTTCGACTCAGATGATGATGATGATGATGATATACGCTAGCTAGACGGGTTGGTATAAGGTTTGTTTCAAAATCCAAAAAAATCCGTATTCTTAATCGAAGGAGCCAATTAATGGAGCAAAACTACGCAGGACAACAGCACTGCAAAGAGAAGGAAAACTTGATACAAACCCTATACCAACCCGCCTGTAGTAGGCCAAAACCTCCTTCCTAAGGAGAGGCATATGTCCAGCAGTGGACTATTAAACTGTTGATGATGACGTGACGATGATTTCACTGATTGAAAGACCATCACTTTACGAATTTAGGGCACTTTACATATTATACACACACACAAACACTTAAAACCTTATTGTCAAAACCAGACACTTCAATCGTTTTTCTATGACATTGCAATGAAGAAAACACAGTTTATTTACCCAAACAAACAAGCGAGTTAGCATAATGACTGCACGGCTTGCGTAGTGGTGAAAGCGCTTACCGCGCTGAGTGTTCAGGATTATATCTCCACATGGGCAACACTTTGTGTGATCTACAAATTGTTGTTCTGAGTTTGAGTGTTCTTAGTGTCTGTTTCATAAATATTTTGTAAAATCTACAGGGTAAGCTGTCTTTTTAAGAAAACAAAACTTATAAACAAAACTATACACATCAGACGTTTTGTTATTACAATTGTATTTAAAATAAAACACAGCTAAAATACCCAAATACACAAACAAAGAAGCAAATACATATATTACACTGAATATTCCAATGTTACCTGACAAAGTTTCGAGAATAGCTCTAACAAACAAAAATAAAAGTGTATGTTTGTTGAGGTCACCGTTTTGGTGCAACGGTCGCTATTTTTCTTTCAAATCCTGGATTATTTGTACTTCCGAATGAACAGCTTGCAGTTGCGAGAAATTTAGGTAAGTATATTTATTGTCTTACGAATTTGGATAGTTTAATTTTTAAATAGTTAATTTAGATAGTTGTACTCGTATCGTGTATAATATACACCCTCCACTTTTATCCCCGGAAGTAGACAATGGCATTTTAAACTTAGGAGACACCCCAACCAGACGCATAATATATTTCTAAATAAATTAATGTGTTTTAAGTTAAAAAAAATGTTGTTTTATATTTAAGTGATTTTATTAGAAATATTTGTATCATGTACTTACAATAGACACTGTTTAGATTATTTGAAGACTAGCGCTTGCATAAGAATAAAAAAGTAATTTCATGTGTGTGTTTTATTGACATGGACTCCGAAAGTGGTAACTCTGACTAAGTGTTGAGACATATTTTTTGTTTTCCAAGTAAATACATATGTTAAAAGTAAATAATAATTTGAATAATACCTTCAAGTTACGATTTTACTTCTCTGATTTAAACAAAAAGTTTTTAGAGTAGGTACCATTTAGCGGCTACTAAGGCACTAACTCTTTAAAAGGCAATTAAAACCGACAGATAAATTGGGCCGGAATCAAGTGCTTTTTAAAGTAAGACCAATTTAAGCTTTAAAAAGAAACTGTTGCGGAACTTCTAGATAGAAAGCGATAGCGTTTGAACCACCTTCGGTCAAAACTCTCATTTAGGCAACGACATCCAGGCACACTTGGACATCGCCCCCTCGCAGCTGGCCATTTTGCTGGTGGAGGAGAAAACCCGCAGCTACATGAGTGTGGCAGTGGGTTTTCACCCCTCAGGACGGCATGCGGCGCTCGAATAATCACCTACGCCGCCCGGTTCTCCAGCTGCGAATTGGGTCCGAGACCTTTCTTCCGAGATTTCCCCGCAGCCTGCTTCTGCGAGATAACGTCCTCACAGAAAGATGCGACCGCGGTAAAACCGCTGACGCTAACGGCTTGCATGACATGACAACTTGACAATCTATGTCAACGTGACTACCTATTAGTGTCTTTAAGGGGTGGAATTGGACTTGATTGGTTATTGTAGTGTATGGAGATATACACTTGTCTCGAGCGCATATTTCACAAGGCAGAGTGGAGGGAGTCAGTCGACATTGTACTGTCAGCCCGATAACAAGGGGTGGTGCGCTAGCGAGCCGAACATCTTAATATCCATAGTAAAAGAGCAAATACTACAGTTATATTATATAACTAGCTGAAACCCGCGGTGTTACCCGCGTTTGTTGTTATAACCGCGGGCAACGCCGCTGCGCGAAGCTAGTCTAAAAAAAGTAGCCTAAGTTACTTATGTCATCAGCTATCTGCCAGTGAAAGTTCCGTCGAAATCGGTAAAGCCGTTCCAGAGATTACCCGGAACAACCAAACAGACAGACAGACAAAAATTGTAAAAAAATGTTATTTTGGCATATGTACCGTGTAAACATTATTATGCACTTAGTAAAATGCAGTTATTTTAATATTACAAACAGACACTCCAATTTTATTTATTTGTATAGATATGACTGACCTTAACCTGCTGGAACTAATTACGGATCATCAGGATATTGTGTTAAATTCGCACACCTGTAGGACGAACTGGACTCTAACAACATTAAAAAATGTGACTTTTGTTAGAATATACAAAAAATATTGAAGTCAGAGAAAATGAAACCGCAGTCTATAGATTCATCAAAGGGAACGCCTGAATATTTCCCAAAATCTATCCCACTTGATCTGTTACATTGGACAGGGTGTTTGCTGACGAAGGCACATATTATACTGTCATTCAATGAGAAAATAAAAAAGACAAAAGGAAAGATACAAGACAAGACACGACACACGTGTGTATTGTGTCAATCGTCCCTTTTGTGTTTTTCTAAGAGATAATTGTACTAAAATATCAACACTATTTTGTTTTTGTTTTTTTGTTTTACTGGGATTGTGATATAAAAACTGTCTCTGCGCTTTATTAAAGAATTGTAGCCCTGTTCTAAATAGAATTTAAAAAAATTAAATCTGGATCTTCATCCAAAAACGTTTCTTAAATGAATTATGATGCTGTCAGATTTTGAAACGTCGAATTCCTTTAGGATTTAAATTCTTAATACATTCTTGCAAATTTTTATCACCGAAACGATTTGGTAATATGGTCCCATGGTAAATTAAAGTATTCCCATAAGATTGAGGGAGTGAATTTTGGTTTGTTATTTATAAAGCTAAAAATTATGATAAAACCTGCTTGTGGTTTAAGTTCTTACTGATCTTGAACAATCTCATAATTAAATTGAAAAGGCTTTGGTTTGAATAAAATTGTCGCAATAATGAGAATAACATGTTATTTCGTACTGCCATCGGAACCAAAATATAACTTGTACAATATTTATTAGAATATTTCAACAGCCTTTATTAGCCTTTATATAATAGTCCACTACTGGAATAGTCCAGCAGGTATTTTTTTTGTTTTTACGTGTGGAAACCCCCTCTGGCCGTCACCCGTGTGTCGGCATCGGACTAACTAAAAACCACACGATGTGCCACTCTGCACCAATAAGCAACAGCCCTTAATAGGAAAGGTTGTTGCATATTTCTAGGCATCTCCTTAAAAGGTTTTGGCCTACTATACCACGTTAGCCTGACGGGTTCGTATAGGGATTGTGTTAGGTTTTTCTACTCTTTGGACAGATATTGCTAGTTCATGTCCCTACCATGGAGACATTTCAAATAATAACAATAATTTTACACATATCACACATGGTCGTCAGATTTTATGATGTTGTATTAGTCCAAATAAAAAACTTAACTGCAATATTTTACCTGAAAATGATAGTCAGAATTCCCTTTATTATAGTAAATATACCTATCCGTGTGGTGACGGATAAAGAATACAGAGTGTCACCACCCCTATTCGTCCCGTGGGTGTGGTAAGAGCCGACTAAGGGAGCAAACTACGTAGGACATCAGCACTGCAAAGAGAAGGAAAACTTGACACAAACCCGTCTGGCCAGCATGGTATAGAAGGTCAAAACCTCCCTTCTAAGGAGAGGCCTATGTCCAGCGGTGGACTATTTAAGGCTGTTGATGATGATGATCATAGTAAATATAGGTTCATTATGTTCACTAAGCTGACACTGTTGGAAGAAAGACTAACTGTATTAAAGAGTATAACTTATTGAACATAATGAATGAGTGAGTGAGTGAAGTGAGTGATAAGTCACACACTTCACTCACTCACTCATTCATTTTATATGTTGTGGTCTCCTGTAATTGAGGGATTACACCGAAAGATTACTGTGAAGTATTTATTGTAAGTCATTTATTGTAACTGTGTGTAGCCTTTGTTGGAAATCCTTAAATTATATAAATAAAATAAGACTGATCAAACTTTTTAATCTTGTTCATATTTTGGCTTATCTATAAAAATCTGTGTACGGTGTGTGTGACGTGTAAAATGTGTAGTTTTACGTATTTCCTCCCGTTGGCGTAATCTTTTGCCGATCGTTCAGTTAATGAAATTTAGCACAGAGAAAATATATACTTTTACACAACTAAATTAACAGAAAAAAAATTAAGAAAGAAATCCTGAGGTAGGGACTAAGTATAAAATATTTTGCGTATTTAAATTAACTCTTAAAGTCATAATAATATTATTTTCGCACAAGTGCAAAGCGTAGCGCTACTGTTAGGTTAATGCTCGATCGATCAGTTTTTGAAAGCTATATATTGTAACGAAACCAATCATATATTAAAAAGCCACCTCATCGAGAATGCCATTTCATTTTAAGTGCACATTAATTTCGTTAGAAATTGCTGAGAGCAATAATTGCCTCTGGTAAGATGTTAAATATTCGAAGTACACGTGGAGTAAATCAACACCTCGTAAGTGGTTTCGAAAATGAAAATACAATCTCTACAGGCAAGTGATTTTAAGATTCGCATTTTTAGGATATAGGAGGAAACGAGCAAAGGGGTCACATTATGGTTCGTTGGTGCAGTAAGTAGCGTATGCGTAGGGTTCGATTGCCGGGTTGGACCAAATGTTTGTATGATCTGCAAATATTTGTTTCGGAGTTTGGATATTTTCTACGTATAATATGTTTTTATTAAATTTACAACTAAAAGTATATAAGTATTCTATCAGTCAATCTAGCTTTTATAGTACAAGCTCTGCTTAGTTTGAAACTAGATGGCGTTGTGTGTTAGATGTCCGAAAATATTTATTATATATACCTTTAAAAAACAAACGATCGTGCTCATCAGCCTATCGCTGTCCACTGCTGGACATAGGCCTCTCCCATTGCACGCCACTTAGATCGATTTTTGCTTTCTCGCATCCAGTCATCCTGCGCAAATCGTTACTCCACCTAGCCCGTAGGCTTTACACTACATTTTCCTAGACGTAATGTCCACTCAAGAACGATCGTGCTTTTCTCACAAAAATTCACCCCCGGCGGTAATCGAACCTACGATCTCTGACAGACAGTCAGGTTCACTAGCCATTAGACAAACAAGCTTGCTGGAGATAAGAACAGTATTCTATATCCACTTTAATCTGTGGCTTACAAAGCTGGAATACCGTTTCGATATGTTCAGTATTAATTTAGCATTATCTATACAATAAATAAAATTGGAGTGTCTGTTTGTAATATTAAAATAACCGCTTTTTACTAAATGCATATGTATGTTTACACGGTACATATGCCAATAAACATTTTTGACGTGACAACGTCTTATAATTCGATGGAGCCGGCTGCACGCACGAAAAAGATGACTCATGCGGCGTTACCTCGCTCTGAGGCGTTCCATTTAAGGCCTGAAGTGCAAGCGAGAGCGCGGAACGAGTGACAAAGAGGCACAATCGGCCTCCGCGTTCGGCAGCGTTCGACATCTGTCTCTCTCAAGTAGGAACTTGAGTGAGCGATGCGTCCGCGTGGACAGCTACTACTCGTATACAATAATACATTTTTGAAAAATGCAACCATTCCATTAGTATTTTCTAATGACGTTGTCACGTTCAACTATCGTCAGTAAACCAACTTTACAGACAACCGATTTTTTACAATTTTTGTCTGTCTGTCTGTCTGTCTGTTTGTTCCGGGTAATCTCTGGAACGGCTGGACCGATTTCGACGGGACTTTCACTGGCAGATAGCTAATGACATAAGGAGTAACTTAGGCTACTTTTTTTAGACTAGCTTCGCCCCGCGGTGTTGCCCGCATAACAACAAACGCGGGTAACACCGCGGGTCTCAGCTAGTCTTATATAGGACCGTCTAACTAGACTTACATAGTTGTCTTTGCCAAGTATTGCGAGACTTGCGGTAGCAGTTGGTAAAGAACTCTCAAATGATAGGACAAACGGTACTTTTTAACGGTGCACACGCAAATCTCTAAAGCGTTAAAATTTACAAGTATTGGACATAAAAATTAATTACAGCAGAACTCCCGTATTTCGGAGTTTGGTTGTAAGGGTTCCGCTGGTGTAAATAGCTAATGATTTTGATATCCTTTGGGCTTTTGTTAAACACTAAAGTCTATTAAACTCCAAAACTATTTGATACCTAAAGGTTAATTGAATAAATATTGAAACACGGTGGAGATGGGTGACTCGAGGATACACCAAGGCGTAATTAAAATCTTCGGCTAACAATATTAGTTATTTACTGAGAAGACATGTAACTTGCTATTAAGTTTGAGGTTAATTATAAATTTTAAGGTTTAATTTAAACTTATAACATTATTTTTTCAGCTTCTTTATTAATAACTGCCCGTAACTTTGTCCTTGCTAAATTTAGCTTTATTGCGCACCCTTTTTTGTACAAATTGACAAATGTACTTGGCTTATACAAGTGTGTATACAGTCAGACTGTTTAATAGGGACTAGCTGGTGCCAGCGACTTTGTTTACGTGGAATTCGAAAAGCGCTGGCTTAGTGGGTTCGATTTTCGGACCGGGCAAAATTATAAAGGGTTTTCCTGAGAGGAAAAAATTCTAAATTACTCTATGCATAGACAGCTGCCCTGACCTGGTAGTAAAATACAAAAATGGTTTGAAATCGTCTTTAATGTAGACTCTAAAGTCGTAGATCAACACAAACACAATAGCAACAATCTCTCTCTCTCTCTTTTGTCAAAGAGTTAGTTTTTTTTTAAATTAAAAATTATGCTAATACAAAATCTATGATATGCCTGTGCCGATCCATAACCGCCCGTTTCCAACGGTTGAGTCTTATGAGAAGAGAGGGCAAACAAACTCATGGCCACTCTTTTGCAATTTACAGATGAATACAATGGCATGGTTCGTTGTAGTGAAAGTTCGATGTAGGTTACTGGGAACGTTCCCATTGCGATATACGAGTACGTTGTCGCGAAAGTTCTTGATTGCGTTGATTGCAATTTCGATCATTAGGTCATGTAAGAGGGTTGCTGTTCTGGTGATAGTAGAAATATTATATCGTTGGACTAAATGAAAAAAAAAATTAACCAAACTTAAATGTTATTGGAAAGATAATATGTAAAATCAACAAAAGGAAAAATCATGTAGGGTACTTAATCTACAAACACATAAAAACGTATAGTTTTCTCTCTGCCAGCTACTGCACCTATGTAAACTACAAAATATTGTGTTTGTATTAAAAGAAAAATAAGAAAAGGTTTGTATATTTGGACCAAAAGAAAAACCTGCATAAATGCAAATCATGTATTTTTATTTAACATAGTTACGTTTACGTAAGTCCACCGGACCTGCCGTCCTGTATGGTTCTGAAAGTTGGCCCATTAAGAGAACGGATGAGAGACGCCTGAACGTAGCCGAAATGCGAATGCTGAGATGGATGTGTGGTGTGACTCAGATGGACAAGGTTAGGAATGAGTATATACGAGGGAGTCTGAAAGTAGCGCCACTGGATGAAAAGTTAAGAAGTAATAGGTTATCTTGGTATGGACATGTCATGCGGAGGGATGAGGAAAATGTGGCGAAGAAAGTTTTAGGTATGGGAATTGAAGGGTACAAGAGAAGAGGCAGACCGAAGAAAAGATGGATGGACTGCGTGAGGGAGGATATGGCTAGGAAGGGAGTAAACAGTGAGATGACGCATGACAGAGTAGAATGGAAAAATCATACATACTGCGCCGACCCCAAATAAAATTGGGAAAAGGGTAGGCAGATGATGACGTAAGTCCGCCCAAATAATCTTCAATATTGATGTAGTTCTTTCGTGTAAAGCGACTTTCCAGGTTATATAAGTAATTTGTTGTGTTACAAGTCTGTTTTGTACAAGTACAAGTTTTTAATTTAGAAAAAATGTACAGAAAGGTCCCATTATTATAAGCACACGGGCAAAGTTTCAACATATAGTTTTTGAGATTTTTTTTAAATTGAAGATCAATTATTTATGCAATATTACAACAGATTATATAGAATTCTCGCCATTGAACGTTACGTTTTATTCGGGCGGATGGCTTCGCAACTTTTCCTTTTAAAGGGGTAGTACCCCTCAAACTCTACTCCCTCCCTTCAATTTGACGCACGTCAATGGAAAGTCCTTCCGAAATGCTTAGTTTGAAAGCTCTGAAAGCATATTGATCAGGTTCATGAAGATGTTCAATACTATTTCATTTATGTTTAAAATGTTTCTCACCAACCTGTTTGGTAGACCTAGTCGCACCACACTTCAACACTGCCTTTGTGATGCAATACTTGTATATAGTGGCTATATATTTATATAGCCACTATATACAAGTCAATACAATATATAGCCACTCTGTTTATTGAATGAGTATAGAAACCCATCCCGCAGTCATTGATCTTTATTTTTGCAAGACTTCACAAATTCACAAGCTGAATCCATTTTACAAGAATTATCTTGCATTGGATGCAATGAACATTTTTACTAACTCAGAATAAAATATTTTAGTGAGAATGATATTTAACGACAAACCTCATTATAAAATCTCAAACTACTTCCAGAAAGTACTTTTTTAAACACAAACAAACACATTTTTTACCAGCCTACTAATTCAAGGCAATATAATGCTACTAAATAATACATTTAACATCCAAACTAAGACAAACTCAGAACTAGTTCATATTAGTTATTTTTATAATAAGGAAAATAAATCCTGACTTATACATACTACGAGTGTAAATGTGACAGTGAGTTTGTTTGTTAAACTTTCACTCCTAAACTACTAAACCGTTTTTCACCAATGGAAAGCTACAGTTATAAGCAATTAACATAGGCAACTTTTTAACACAATAACCAACATACATGGTAGAGCCGCGGGCAAAAACTAGTACGTAATATTGTAATAATAATTGAATTATTTTGCGCCTATCACTATAATAAGAACAATAGTTTGAATTTACGTGATTACTATAATTTTTTTAGTATACGTGGGTAGGCAGTAGCTGGCAGACAGAAAACGTTTTTTTATGTGAGCTTTTGCCCGGGGCCACGTAAATGTCGGTTATAAATCACTTAGGGCAAGTAATGTAAAGATTAATAGGTCTTGCTGGGGCTAATATCAACACACATCAACAGTCCACTGCTGGACATAAGCCTCTCCTTAGATAGGAGGTTTTGGCCTACTATACCACGCTGTCTAGACGGGTTAGTATAGGGTTTGTGTCAAGTTTTCCTTCTTTCTGCAGTGCTGTTGTTCTGCGTAGTTTATTCCCTTAGTCACACCCACGGGATGAATAGGGGTGGTGACACCAGCATTGCAAAAAGAAGGAAAACTTGACACAAACCCTATCCCAACCCGTCTGGCCAGCGTGACAAAAACCTCCTTTCTAAGGAGATTTTGGCCTAAGTCCAGCAGTATCAAAGGCTGTTGATGTGATGTACGAGTAAATATATTAAAGGAAAACTTTTACCAAATGAGTTCAAAGTCAAACGAATAAGCCTTTGAATACCTTCCTGTTTCCATTTTGTTCATAGTGAATTAAACCTCGCTACAGAATACGGTAGTGTTTGCTTCACCGATGTCATACCAACACACACACACAACAAACTTCGTACTAGACCTGATAATCATCTTTACTTAATATTGTTTTAATAGGTTTTTTGCTTGTTTATTGCTGTGTGTACCTTCGATCGTCATAAAATTTTACACACCTTGATTCAAGTAACTTCTATCCTTCCCCCCAAAATATAAGACTCGCAATACTATGAAATATAATACAAGTAGCCCAAGTTGATTTTCGCGTCCTCACAGTCTTATCTACCATAATTATAATCAATTTTCAAACTTTGGGAAAGTTGTATGCATTTAACTTCTTATTTGTTTGCTTCACCGACGTCATACCAACACACATACACAACAAACTTCGTACTAAACCTGATAATTGAGCTGAGAGCTTCAATGTCGAACTTTTAGTTTGTTTGAAAACTGTTGCGTCATTCTCAACTTAATTTAATTTAGGTAAATCAGTGTTTATATTACTTGAATTAGATTACCTTTAGCCTATTTATACCTACTACAATTATGAGAAATTGCTAATTTATAAATGTTTGTTACTCGTTCACGTTAAAACGTTAAAATGAAATTTGGCACTGGCGAAGGAACTTTCGAATAGCAGATCATTTACTTTTTATCGCTTATGAACTGGCAAGCTAAACCTAGTATTAAAACGGGGTTTTTCAGAGATATGTAAAATAAAAAGGCTGATCTTTCAAGTTTTCGAACTAGTGTAGGTTTATAGTTCATTTTATTGTTTATTTATGAGATGACAAAAAAATCTTTAAAAGGTTCATATAAAAAAGATTTAAAAATTAATATTTTTAAATCTCACGGAGAAAAAAAACAAAATTATATTACAAATGAGTGAAACTTCAGATAGGTATTGAAAGAAAAATTGTTTGAAAAGATTTACAAAGTTATTCAATACGCGATATGTTTAGGGAGAAATCCAGTTGTCAATTGTTTTGACAATTATGCCATGTAAATATTTACGAGTTTCATAGAGCTATTTACTATTATACTAAACTATTATCCTTAGTGATTACTGTGTGCCTATAACAATGATATTAATACGCTGACACATCTCAGACACGGCCGTCAGATCCCGAACTAGGCAGCGCCTGTATTAATGTAACCAGACAGCTGATAAACGAACTTGAAGATGTGTAAATGGGATTGATATTATAGATAAATTGGATTCAGACAAAAAACACTGTCTTTTATCTGTGTGTAGCCTTTGTTGGAGATCCTTAAATTATATCCGACGGGCCTTTTGGTCTAGTGGTTAGTGACACTGAATGCTAAGCCGGAGGTCGTGGGTTCGATTACCACTCAGGATAAATAATTTTGTGATGAGCACGATGATTTGTTCTGTGTCTGGGTGTTATTTATCTATAATATGCATGTATTTAAAAATATATAAGTATGTTTATCAGAAGTCTGGTTACAGTACAGAGTCTGTCTAGTTTGGGATCAGACGGCCGTGTATGAGATGTGTGAGGTATATTATTATTTTATAAAAACACCCAAATATTGCAAATAGATTTCATGCTCACAAATATTTTGACTCAACTGAAAATGCAATCAAATCTCTAAAGCTACGCTACATATGTTGGATAAATACAACAGCCTATAATAGTCCACTGCTGGACCTAGGCCTCTCCTTAGAAAGGAAGTTTTGGCCTACTATACCACGCTGGCCAGACGGGTTGATATAGGGTTTGTTTCAAGTTTGCCTTCTCTTTGTATTGCGCTTGTCCTGCGTAGTTTGCTCCCTTAGTCCGCTCTTACGACACCCACGCGATGAATAGGGGTAGTGACATTCCGTATTCTTAATCCGTCACCACACGGACTCATATGTGGGATAGCTTTCTCAAATCTTTCACTTTTTAGTTAGGTTTCTATTTTTTAGTTTACCTTACAAAAGGAATATGTTTTCTAAAGTATTTTATTTTCTTTCAAAAAATAATTAAAATATTAACCAATCTGTTGAACGGGTTAACGTCTGCGGTATTCCGGACCGATACGACCTTTAAACTTTTAAGAAAACAGCGTACTCCGTTCTAAAACGATCATGGGATCATGAAGACGTTCATGATCACTTTCCATCAGGTGACTTGTCTGCTCGTCTGACTCCACTAATATAAAAAAAAATGCAACGAAATGTGCAAAAGCTTGGATCTTGTCCACAGTGGACATAAATAGTAAGTTACTAACTCTCCAAATTTTTGGAACAAAGTTCCTTATCGCGCGTTGTGAAAGACGTTGGGCTAGACGGAAAAAATTCTTACGAAAATTGGTCACGACACTTTTTGCTATAGTAAGCTATTGTAAGCTGTGCGGCGTCGCATGTTTCTCTGTCTGTCTCCCTCTCTCTTATAGAAAGCAAGCCAGATATTTTCATTTCTATCTTTTTATGTCAGTCATTCAGCGCCATCTATCGAATAGATAGGAAATCATTTCTCAAGGAGATTTTACCAATGTATAAATTGTTTTAATTAGAAACCAACTGAAAAATATGTAGGTAATAGCCGCTTTCATAGATGGCGTTGTAATTAAAATGTGCCGAATCAGTTTTACTCGATCGTTACAACTTTGTTCCTATCGGGTGTCCCACGACACCACATGGCTTTTTTTTTATGTAATGGAAGAAAGAAGCTGGTACTGTGGTGCCCCTGCCTAGAGATGAGGGCAGTATTTCATATACTGTTGCGCCTTACAGAGTTGGAGGCGATGGGCTGGAGTGAAATACTGCCTCGATCTGTTCAGCACGAGCTTCATTAGAGCCAATTTGACCTTACCCTCTAATTGACCCCGAAACTGGACTTCGCTCGATATATCGATGCTTAGGATTCCGATACTGTCTCAGGCAATTAAGGAGGTGCCCTCAAACCGAGGTGATACGACAAATGGTATCTTCTTTGCCTTGCACACACGTACCTTTGTCTTTTTTGGGTTGAACTGGACTAGATTTAGTCGACCCCAATTTGAAACCTCCGCTAAGAAAGTTTCAATTTCAGACACAAGTTTGTTTCAGCTCTCGATGACGTTTTCCTGAGAAATAATATTAGCTTGGAATAGTTATCACGCTTCTTCTTTTGTTCTTTGTCCCTCTCACACTTTGAGCTTTTCTTTCTTTGCGTACAGATTGTTCTTCTTTGGAATACTTTTCGTCTTAAAATTAAGATGGCCACCGATAGTTAATAATTTATAGTAAAATAATAGAAGTCATAGTACAGACTGTTACTACAAGTAAGTTCTTTCAATCAACTTTCTTGACCTTACCATCTAAATGACCGCGAAACTGGACTTCGATCGATTAATATTTAAGTCATAAGAATTAAATAAAAACAAAAAATATCTGAGTCTATAAAAATGTTTACAGTAATATTTTATGCCATTTTAGAAGTTCACTAAATCACTTAAGGTTTGTATTCCATTTATAATGTGCATCTGCTATAATAACATTTAGGTGGAACTCTTAAAAGGAAAGTTCCGAGTATGTCCGAGTTCCGAAATTAATAATTTAAACCTTATAGAGAGCCAGAGGAAATTCGTACATTCTTAAAATCATTGGGAGTTTTTAAACTCTTCCAACTTTAAAATGACACAATTTTAATGAAACAGGAAAGGTCAAATGAAGGTCTTTGCCATGAGTCAAATTTATCCTCAAATTTCGGAAAGAAATAGTATTTTTATACAAGTTCTCACTTGTTTACAAATTATATATGACTAGCTATTGCCCGCGGCTTCGCCTGCGTTATTATTCCTTATTTCGTTTTTATAACTTCGAAAATGACGAACTTCCGATACAAGCGTTCAACATCATCATCATCATCATCATCAGCCTATCGCAGTCCACTTTTTCACACTTTCAAACTCGATTTTGGGCTTCTCGCATCCAGCTCCTGCCAGCCATCTTGCGCAAATCGTTACTCCACCTGGCCTGTGGGCGTCCTACACTACGTTTGACGAGACGCGGTCTCCACTCAAGACAAGCGTTCATTCCTTGCTTTACCCTCCCTTAAAAAATCGCTTCTTAATGGGTGTTATAGTCCGTTAAATAAAGCTGAATATCGCTAAAAGCAAACACCGACAATCTCGATTTTACGCAATCAAAAATATATTTATCATCATCATCATCATCAACAGCCACCACTAGTCCACTGCTGGACATAGGCCTCTCCTTAGAAAGGAAGGTTTGGCCTACTATATAATGCTAAAGGCTAAATATATTTTATTTATAAATACTACCTGGTTCTTGCCTAATATAGAAACATAAAAAATATTTTTGTATACATTACATATGTAATTAAAAAATTGGCTTAAAAATCTCCCTCCCTTCCTCCTCCGCTATAAAAACTATACAGTAGTAATCTATTTTACCTCTCTATAATAAAAATATTCTGAAATTTCGTTATTTAAACGCGCTAAGATATGACAGTATTAATTAGATTTAAATGTTTCTTAAACAATATAAGCTTTAAACAACACGTCACGAGCCTTAAAACAGTGACCATAATCGCAGTCAAAACTGCAGGGTACAGCCGGCATTTTTATAATAAGACATGACAAATTGTTTACCTACACAGTATGATGACGCGTCACGTACTCCTGCCATGTCCAACCATATTTCATGCAGAAACCTTTTTGTGATGTTATATAGTTTTTCTTTGCGTTTCAGATATTTTAATGGTTATTCTCTTTATGAAACATGTCACGTTTATTTTTTATCACCAATCAAAAAACGGACAATTGAAAGCTTTATCTATTTACTCGGTAATTATATTTTTGTTTTATCCGCAAGTAAAAATAAGCGAAATGCGTATAATACTACCTAATTTTAGGTATGATCCTGAAGAACTAACTTAAACCAAAAACGGAAACAAAATTGACAGTACGAAAGTTTGACGTAAATAATCTGTGGTTGCTTCACTTCATATTGTTCTTCACACGTGCGTACAGACAGACAAAACAGATATTTTACGTAACAACTTATTTTAGGACAGAGACTTATTATTTTGTTTATTAAAGGCATTATAATCAATTAAACATAAATCATAAATACATCGTTTAGATCTGGATCATAACGTAACTCCTATTCATCCCGTGGGTGTCGTAAGAGCCGACTAAGAGAACAAACTGCACAGGACAACAGCACTGCAAAAAGAAGAAAAACTTGAAACAAACCCTATACCATCCCGTCTGGCTAGCGTGGTATAGCAGTCTAAAACCTCCTTTCTAAGGCGAGGCCTACATCCAGCAGTGGACCATTATATGCTGTTGATGATGATGATGATGATGAATACTACGAAATATAATAGAACTGGCCCAAAATAATTTTCGAATTTTCACAGATCTTATCTAACATAATTACCATCAATTTTCCAACTTTACTTTACTTTAACTTCTTATTTCCACTTCTTAAGTAACAATCAAGCTTCCTGTCTTGTTCTTTGTCCCTCTCACATTTTGACGGCTTTTATTTAACGCTTACAGAGTGTTCTTCTTTGTTTTTCTTTTCTTTTTCAAATTAAGATGGCCACCGTTCGTTAATAATTTTAAGTAGGCTTGCAACGAATATTCGGTTACTATTCGGTATTCGGCCTATTCGGCTGCTTTTATTATATTCGGCCGAATACCGAATATCTACATATTATTCGGCCGAATACCGAATACTTAAATAATATATTTTGTCATTGAGAAATAATTGGTAAAATTAAAAATTAAAATCGATTGATTACGTATATATTCATATTTTCATTTCTGTT
The DNA here is from genome assembly GCA_902825455.1 of Arctia plantaginis. Taxonomy (NCBI): domain Eukaryota; kingdom Metazoa; phylum Arthropoda; class Insecta; order Lepidoptera; family Erebidae; genus Arctia; species Arctia plantaginis. Next base: position 1,145,097 of record CADEBD010000322.1, on the reverse strand, counting down.
ATAATCATTTAAGTAGTCATTGGTGCATAACACAGGTACATAACCATCTTCTGAATAGGAAAAATGGAGGATTCTATGTATTTGCATTATTGTGGAAATCAAAATTTAGAAGGGTAAGGTTCTCATTTCTTTTATAATCATTTATTAAGTAGTCATTGGTACATAAAACAGGTACATAATTTAAGTCACATCTGTACAAGTTTTTGGCGCTAAAATCCAGCCGAATACTTTTGCCTAATATTCGGCTATTCGGTCAGGGGCCTCGCCGAATATTCGGTATTCGGTATACTGCCGAATATACTATTCGTTGCAAGTCTAATTTTAAGTAAAAATAAGAGAAGTAATAGTACAGACTGTTACTACAAGTAACAGTTCTATCAGTAATACATATGCAGATTGTCAGAATCAACTTGCCAAAAGACCAACGTCTAATGTTCTAACACGTTATGCATGCTTGTTTATGCATGAATGAGTTTTTATGTTCGCAATGCTTCTACTTACTCTTTTTTCCAGAAGCTTGATTGGCAGAGAATGCCCAAAGCATAAGGTTCTTCTCTGTACTGTAAGTGTTTTTCTTGTTTATGTAGTTTACACAGTTCACTGCATTGGCCAACATAGAAAACATTGAATCGCTTACGTACGCAGGTTGGTGGTTGCAAGAGCAACATGGTAAATTGAGGGTACATCAACCTGTCGCAAATGGGCTGTGAATGTAGCTTTCCAATGCAAACCATGCCACATTTACTTTCTGGTCCACTGTGATCATCCAGCTGCACTGTAGAGGATCTGTGGAGAGCAATGGATAATGCCGGGGCCGTGGCGGTATTTTGGACTGACAAAATTTAGGGGTGTTCACCCTTTTTTTTGTGCGTAAATCCCATCGGATACCACCTACCGGCGGCTATGTCGGACTCGAACCGACTAAAAACCCCGTGTAAAAGGTGTACCCTAGAAAGGAAATCTCTGTAGTGTTCACCCGTTGATATGACGAAGAAGTTTCAAGAAATACGAATAACTAAACAAAGAGTTTATCGAAACTAAAATCGTGTTTTCCAATAAAGAATACCCAGTTAGTTATCTGATGTTAGATAATATGGTTAGGCTGAGATCTACTTACAGCCGTGGACCGGCTGAACGATTGCGGGACAAGGTAAAGTAACATCCAAGTTTGCAAAATATATATAAAGGGTTTTCCAACAAGAGGTGTTATTTTGAATCACTTGGTATTTCGGTAGCTGTCACTTTTGAAGCTTTTATTTTTTGACATTTGACAAGTAGAAACTACGCCATTACTAAAAATGGAACGATACACACTTCAACAACGCATTGAAATTATTAAAATTCACTACAAAAATGGTGAAAATCTTGCAGTCACACAGAAAAACTAAAGCATTTTTTGGTCGTCCTGAAGCACCTTGTCGGACCGCAATACAGAAATTGGTGGAAAAATTCGAGCTGTTGGGACAAGTTAGTGATGTGAAGAATAAAACCCAAAGTAGCCCAAAGTGTTGAAGAAAACGCAGGTTTGTCCATTCCTCGTCGTTCTTTGGAATTGGGCATTCCATAAACGTCATTACACCGTATTTTGCATACAGACTTGGGTCTTAAGGCTTATAAAGTTCAGTTAACACAAGAACTCAAGCCGGCCGATCATCAACAACGTCGTGTCTTTGCTGATTGGGTACTTGAAATGCATGAAAATGATCCGGAATTCCATCGAAAAATCATCTTGACTGATGAGGCCCATTTCCACCTAGGAGGCTACGTCAACAAGCAAAATTGTTGCATCTGGGGCTCGGAAAACCCAAGAGTTATTGTTGAGAAGCCTCTCCATCCTCAACGTGTGACTGTTTGGTGCGGTTTATGGTCCGGCGGGGTCATTGGACCTTACTTTTTCGAAAATGAGGTTGGATCAACACTTACGGTGAATGGATTGCGCTAACGAGATATGATTAATGATTTTTTATGGCCGGAGTTGGATGGTATTGATCTGGACAACGTTTACTTTCAACAAGAGGGCGCTGCGTGCCACACAAGCAACGAAACCATTGCTCTTTTACGGGAAAAGTTTCCTGACCGTGTTATCTCTCGAAGAGGTGATCACAATTGGCCACCGAGATCTTGTCATTTAACACCTTGCGACTTCTTCTTTTGGGGCCACGTGAAAGATAGAATAAGATAAAAAATACTACAAAGTGTACACGTACGAAAGCAAATAACAGAAAACACTTTGTGTGACCCACAAATTGTTGTTCTTTTTGAGTTTGGGTGTTCTTTTTGTTCGTTTCATGTATCTTTGTATAGGCCCCTGGATATATTCCTAATGCGGGCGTTGTCTTTTAACAAAAAAAACTGTGTCTGCATACTGCAAAATTAAATTTACCTAAGTTTGTTACTATTAAGGCTGTATATATTTAGTATTCTATTACTTTTATTGTACAAGCAAGGTTCTAAAAATACACAAAATCTATGAACAAATGCATAATTAGCTTAAGGCCTGCTACATACTATCTCCTTCTTCTCTTATTTGATGGTATGAGGTTATACGGAAGTTAAGTATACTGTTTTAAAATGATGTGCAATATAAATAACTGTCGAACTGTTGGTACATTACATGCCATGTAAAGCTCGTGTGTGAGAAATATGAATGGGCGGGAAGCCTTAAAAATGGCCCTTTGAGCGCGCAGTAAATTGAATTTTCTGTACCACCCCATGAAATTATGCAATAACTAAGTATTTATTGATACAACGATAAATACACGTGTATTTATCATACGATAAATACACAAGTATAACACAACAATATACGTGTGTGTATCTATCAATACTTAGTTATTGCATAATTATATGGGGTGCCTTGCCTTAATAATGTGTAATCGGCGACATTGCGACGACTCTTAAATATACAGATTAATTTTCGTACTCTTATGCATGATAAATCAACATGTTTGCGGAAATTCAAGTTTTGGTTTAGGAAGCCATCTAAAGGTACACGCAAAGTCAGTCAAATTAATAAGAAAATTAACTCATTACATAGAATTGCAGGAAATTCCTCCGCATTACGTACATCTCGATACCAAAAAAAAATTATGTAATGACGCCATATGTTTTGCTAGATTTAGATAATCTTTATGATAGCGCGAGGGTTTCTACCATGTAAGTTGCGTTTAACACCATAGGCCTACCTATCTTCTATGGCAGTAGGAATATCCTATCTGATTTCTTCCCATTGTCTTGTTCATGACCATTGGCTTTACGTTGGGCTGCCGTAATATGAAAGTTTCAATTTTATTTAGAAGAAATCCAGAAAACAAATGAACAAAAGGACGTCAAATTAAAAGAAGGTAGTTAAAACCCTTTATTATTCTAAACTCTAACTTAAAATTTACACTTATAGGTTTTCAAAAAGATTCCAACTTTACTTAAACTGCTGAGGTATTTCCGGACCGATAAGACCTTCAAACCTTCAAGAAAAGAGCGTACTCTTTCCTCAAAGGCTGGCAACGCGCTTGTGACTCCTGAGTTCATAGGCGGCCCCAGAGTTCATAGATTTCCAAAAAAAAAAACCTTTTGTTGTGTATATTAATGTAATTAAAAAAAAATAAGCTTATTTTTTAACTTTTTTAATTATCTATATCTTATCATATAATTAATATCTAAACAATACAACTGTAAATAGTTTTAGCTCATAATTCAGCTACCTCTTTTGTCAATCTTGCTATATTATGTGAACTGCTCGCTATGTAACGAACTAGTGAAGAGGCCTGGCTCCCAGCATATCTATATTTAAGTGCACCACTGTCGTGTTGCTTAGCCACTGACCATAAAGTTGTTATTTTATCAACTAACTTTCACCTCATCTAAAGACTTTGTACCTTTATGATGAAAATACTATATTTTGATCATAAAGTATATCATATATCATGTACTAACAGTCCGACAGTTATTTATATTATACAGTATTTTAAAACAGCATACTTAACTTCCGTATGACCCCATACCGTCATATAAGAGAAGGAAGGACTAATGATCAAAATACTATGAAACATTGATTTTAAATAAAATAAATGTTAGAAAATGTTACAGCGAGTTATTTTTCGTAAACTTGGCCCTATCTTTTAGATTTGTTTACAGCAGAATATTATCTACTATATCTACCCGGTCCGTACTGATCCAATTATAGTAACGCTCCAGGGAACGAAGAGGGCGATCAAGGTTTTAAATTCCCATAACATTTTTAGCTTAAATGTTATTTGTATTATTTTCAAGAAAAGGTTAAATTGTCCAATATAAAATACTTTAGTGATAAATAGGAATATTATAGTAATTTGTTTTACAGATGTAGTGCTTTCTAAACCAGACACTTCGTGACTTCTCCTCCCGAGGATGCCTAGATCCAGAGACTTCCTCAGAAGCCTAAAATAAAAACCATAGCCCTTGTCAATGTCAATGTCTTTAACAATGTCTTCAGATTTGCAACCCGTTCTTTTTTGTTTATTTTGTGAACAATTTTTGATTAAATTGTTTTGTTGTTTGAGCCGAAACTATGCTGCAACCCGCTGCAGAACTTAGGCTTACACACAGTTGGACCTGGTTATGGATATTTTTTTAATTTAATTTTATATTTTTTACGTTCATTTATTTTATTGTCGAAATCAATAGTACTGTGCCTGCACAGATAGTGTAGTGGCTAAAGCGGTCAACTTGCCGCTTCCGCTGAGCGTTGTGGGTTACATCCCCAGACAGGAAAATACTTTATATATCCATAAAGTGTTGTTCTGAGTCTGGATGACAGTCATGGTAATTTTTGTGTCCGTTTTATAATTGTTTGTAAAATCCCCCGTGAAACAGGATGTATTCCCAGACAAAATGACAAACGAATAAGTTCAGACATCATCGACCAGGTTCACTACTTGATTTATATCCTTATAAAAAGGCGCCTATGCTCCCCACAACAATCATGCTGTGTGACAATGGGAGCGCAATATCTACCAGAATACACAGGGTCTCCGTTCTAGAACCGGAGCTAATGGTCTAAGGACAATATTTGGGTAAAATTGGATGATAGGTAGGTAAGGGACAGTGGGTAATTGCACACTTACGAGGGGACTATTACCTACAGTGCATTATAATAAGTTGATTGATTGATTGATAAAGGCAATTTAAAAATGTCACCATCGTTCTTCACGGCAAAATTTTCACCATCATCACCTGGATAGTTGGCGCTCCACTACTGTGCGCTTTTCGAGACACTTTTTGTCCCGCACAACCAATCTGTGTAACGGGTTATCGTCTGCGGTATTTCCGGACCGATACGACCTTCAAACCTTCAAGAAAAGAGCGTACTCCTTCCTTAAAAAACCGGCAATGCGTTTGTGACTCCTGAGTTTCAGACGTTCATGGGAAGCGATGGTCACTTTCCATTAGGTGACCCGTCTGCTCGTCTTCCCCCTCTAACATACAAAAAATGGTATTAAAACATAGTTAACTCGAAATCTTATTTTTTTTCTTTTCCTGTTCTACAAATTTAAGAAGAGCCATTCATGTGGAATGAATATATTTAAACAAAAATCTAAGAGAAACGTATTATTTATATTTTATTTCAGTTGCACACTAACTCTAACGCGAGGGTTAACAGAACAAGGAAAGTTATTTCAGTTTTATACTTCGCTTTTGTTCAAGACGAGACGGCCCTGTTGAAATACTCGGCGTTGATAAACTGCAAATCGTTTTATATTTCTTAGTACAGTATATTTTTATGGTTGTATCAATATAGATTTCCATTTATTCGGTAGATTGATTGTGTCATGTTAATTAATTGTTTATGGGTGCGCGGCGACTTTGTTATTTTTTTAAGGCAATATTTTATTTACTGCCACTCGCTACTCATCGTAATATTGTTATATATTTATCCTATTTTATTATATTTGTCCTGGGTATGAATTGAATCCACGACCTCCGGCTTAGAAGACAGAGTCATTCACCCATTAGTTATGAACCTGTCTGCTAATCCTGTAGGCCATTTATCGGTCATGTTGGTCTAGTGACCAACAGTATCGTAAAATTGACTAAAAAGGTTACACAGGCAATCTTGGTGAATGAATAAAGTCACAAGTAACGCGTGTGCTATGTGGAATGCTTTAGAATTCTACTAAATTTCATCGAAGACTTAATTATCTATCATCAGCATCATCATCAACAGCCATTCATAGACCACTGCTAGACATAGACGTCTCCTTAGAAACGAGTTTTTAACTTTCTATTCCAAGCTGGCCAGCAGGGTTTGGTTTTCACACGTAAAAAAAAATGTTTGTGTCAAGTATAAAGTCGTTTTAAGTTTCCTTAGTCATTTAAAACCTAGACCTATGTTTAGTTCTTTCGCAAGTATTTTTTTCACAACATCATCACATCAACAGCCTATAATAGCCCACTGCTGGACATACGAGTAGACCTCTCCTGAGAGAGGAGGTTTTGGCCTACTATACCACGCTGGCCAGACGGGTTGTTATAGGTGTATTGTCAAGTTTTCCTTCTCTTTGCAGAGCTGTTGTCCTGCGTAGTTTGTAGTATTTTTTTACAAACAGTTTATTATAAGTTAATATTTTATCTTATTGTTTGTAGTTTCCATGTAAGAAAAGAACAAAAATAGTTGTTATAATAATTGTTGACATTTTCAGAACGGAAATTAAATAGTTAAACTATATGGACATATTGCGGTGTCTTTCTTTGATGTGTCAAAAAAGTAAAAAATATTTACCAAACTTTGCTTTTGTTCTACAAAATATTTAATAAGTGGATAACTCAATTAGTTACCAAATGGAACTCTGTTGTTCCGAAAGTTGGTTAACAGACATCGAATTTTTTGTATATATTTTGTTTTTTAAAGTATTTTACCTTTAATATGTCTTAGTAACTTCTGATTTCTTTCGGTTTTATAATGTTTAAAATTTTTATTTGTACATATAAATTCTTTAATAAAACAACTCCAATTGATCATTCATCCTATTTTTATAATTCAAAAATGTCAATAATCCACAAAACCTAAAACCTAACCTAAACCTAACGTTTATAATTACTATGCTCATAATACCGAGTTTTAATAATAATGATTAATATGAAAAATTTAATAATAATTAATAAAATGATAATTCGAACCATCAAAAATTCGAATTCTTTCTTTTTTCTTTCGAATAAAAAATATTTTCATTCGCTGGTCACACATCTCGCCTAACAGACCGACGCAGGAGAAGAAGAAAACCAAATAAAAGTAGACGTTTTAAATTACATTAGATGTTATTTATAGCTTTTGAATTTATATGTATAGTAACTGTGGGGGATCAGTGCAAGTAAAACCCAATAAACGATGATATCGAAACACATTTGATATGGATATTTTATTTTAACACCTATGACATGTGCAATTTAATAGTCAGTTGTTTTTACTTTATGACACATATAATATAGCTTGTAGACAGGCATAGATAGTGGCTACGGAGGTGTGCAACTCCTTACGTTATCTCAGTAACTGAATCAGAACCAGAACCTTAGAGAATATGTTTTTAAGATTGTTGATTTAGAAGACGTTTATTAAGAATTGAAAAACCGGAATGTCGTTTTTGGGACTGAGAACCCATCGAGACATCGGACATTTGAAAATCAGAACATCGAAATTCGGGATAAAATAATTCGGAGTACTTGGATGTTCCCATGCATAATAAGGTATATGATATTAGGTATATGTATGAAGGTTTATGTTTTTCGCGCGTATTTTGTATGTATATATGCATGTAATATTCTTTATCACCTCATATCTTCCAAACAGCTGCACGGATTTATTTAATTAACATCTAGTTAGTTTCGTCTTCGTTACCCAAGTGTTGTAACATGACGACTGTGAGAAGCTATAGTTCCAAGTAAAAAAATATATTTGGATACTGCAATATGGGTATCAAATTAAAGGGCTCATCATAAGGATTTGAAAATGGTATATCATGACCATGCATGCATATTTTAGTGCATTACTTTTAAATTGTCCTTTTGCAGTCGTGTTTTTTATTTTTAAAATTATTACTTGTTGTTCAAATCATATTAGAGGATTTCATCACATTTTCAACAACAGTAAAGTAAATATGGTATTCTCACTTACAAAAAAATTTGTTTTATATTCTTTGTAAGTAGATAAGATATTCGTGAAATGTTACGTTCGTTCCTTTTCGACAACAAGGCGCTGGGAATTCAAGAAATTCCAATAAAAAGATACATTTTTATCACGTTCGGTCTTAAGTTATAAGGTACATACAACGATATATATTTTTAATATTTTAAATATTCACACACAAATTTTTCACTTTATACGTGTATGTAAACTACCCATTTTTTTTTTTAAATTTCTAATATCTGTATTAAGGTTGTCTATAAGAGATCACCGTGAGAGATAAGACCGCCGATTGTGACGTCTATATATTTGTAACTAATTTAAGTGTTAACTGTTTACAATAAAGACATAAATAAATAAATAAATTCAATGACTCGGTTAAACGCAAAGATAGTATATTATTTCGAACAATTCTCCCTACATGCCTTGTAATTAGACATAGACAGACCGAGCCATTCAAACAAATTAACTGTTGTAGAAACAGATGCTACCAATAAGTTCTAGAACCTTATTCTGAAAAAAAAAACGGTGAAGCTTGGAAACAAAAGCTAAGCTCTTGATCACACTGGAGGTTGTTCCACGAAAATCTAAATATTTTAATGATATTTATAGTACACTACCAATTCCCCGGTTCAAACTATGTAAATCATACCGACATCATCAAAATTGTAAAGATAACTCCCGCATTATTAATAAATCCTGTGTCGCGGGGGACTTTACAAACATACATGAAACGGACACAAAGAACACCCAGACTCAGAACAACAATTTGTGGATCACACAAAGTGTCGTCCCATGTGGGGTTTGAACCCACAACACTCGGCGTAGTAGGAAGCGGCGTGGCGAACGCTTAAACCACTACGCCATCCGTGCAGTCAATCCGTATTTATTACAACATAAAAAGCATCAACTGCCAGACTTTCAAGTTAGTAGCTCCAGTGGTTTAAATTTTTATGCATAAAAATATTGGTTATTATGGAAATCTCTTCTTTATCTACTTGTGATCTCTTAAGAAAGTATACTAAGCTGTGTGGCTAGTTGATGTCCTGACTCTAGTGGTATTAGATACCCTAGCTTAGTTTTATTTAACCGGATTCACTTTATTCGCCTGTCCCGTCTGACGACTAAATTTTCAAAGAGAATTGCCACCAGGCAGTCGGCTGATCATAAAAAATACTAGCCAGAAACCTTTGAAATGTTACGTTAAGAAGGGCAGGAATATGATTAACTAAAAATAGAACAAAACCTAAACACAAATTTGATTTAAATAATTACAGACGTTATCCACGTGGTAACTAATTAAGTATACGGAGTGTTACCACCCCTATTCATCCCGTCGGTGTCACAAGAGTCGATAAATGGACCAAACTACGCATGACAACAGCACTGCAAAGAGAAGGAAAACTTGAAACAAACCATATACCATCCTGTCCGCCCAGCGTGGTATAGTAGGCCAAAACCTCTTTTTCAATAAGAGACATATATCCAGCAGTGGACTACTAAAGGCTATTGATGACGATGATGGTTTGGGTCTGGATCTAAATACTTTCATTCTAACTTATTTATTTATACCGAAGCATTATTTCTCTCTCTATCACCTATCTCAATAAACAGATGCATTAATGCATTGTTTAATCTTATCTATAAAATTCTCGTGTCACAATCTTCGTTCCTGTACTCCTCCGAAACGGCTGGACCGATTCTCATAAAATTTTGTGTGCACATCGGGCAGGTCTGAGAATCGGCCAACATCTATTTTTCATACCCCTAAATGGTAAGGGTGACCCCATCCCTAATTTTTGTTTTGTTTTGCAATACAACGTTTGCCGGGTCAGCTAGTAAGATATATTTTTATGTAAAAAGTATGTGACGTAAAAAAATTGTTACAATCATAAACACGCCCTAACGGCTTCTGGACCTTTTTCAAACAAAAAGTTTCTTTCGACTGCTGTCGATTAATAATGTAGATTATACCTGTACCCTACTCTAAGATGAATAATGCATTTAAAAAATACTGACTTTTTAGTAGAAATATGTTTGTAATTTTACGTGTAATTTAAAGGTATTTATGTAAACAAAAGATAGGGGAAATTAAGTGAGACAAGACAAGAAATTAGCCGTCGGCAAAGGAACGAGTTCGAGACACTCATAAATGAAAACAAAACAAATTTTATCCAAACCAAGTCTGATATGATTCGATGTAAAATTAGACCTGGATAAACAAATAATAATTCAAGATACGATTAAAACAGTCGGTACGAGACTGGACTAATTAGACAATCGAGTAAACTCGAAATTGGTTTCGTTGGTCAGATGCTACAAATTTATATTCAGACAAATCAATTTAAATTGTTTCAATATATTTGGCAATTGCCCCCCTCACACTTCCAACTTCATCAATTCTTCCTTCTATGTACAGTCAGTTCTTCTCTGGAATGCGCTCCCAGTTGAAATTAGGATGTCCACTAACCGGTTTACGTTCAAGAAGAAAGTACAAGAACTTCTACAAAATAAGTTGGCAGAAAGGTCACATCGCTAGTACCCGACTATGTGTTTTTATATTTATGTATTTATAAATGTGTATATTCACCTATTGTATGTGTATACTTGAGACCTCTATGTATATATGTAGTTATGAATATAGTATTTTATTTATAGTATTTATAGTGGTAGTGTATATATGTAAGTTAGATTTATCCAACATTAATAATATAAACAAGTCAAATTCTCTGTTTTCTCTTGCACCTACAGCTTCATTTTTCTACATCACCCGAAGGTCGACTGGCAGAGAATGCTTTGGGCATTAAGTCCGCCTTTGTACAACTAGTGCATTAAGTTAAATAAATAAATAAATAAATAACTAACTAATTTCATAAAGGACAATGGCAGGTCCCCATACATAATTTTATTTGAACTGAAATGTTAGCGTTTAAATATCAAAAAATCCTTAACACTTGAGAATTTATTCTTGACCATTCTCATATCAAAATTACTTGCGAAACAAGTCTAGGAAAAAAGATATTGGATTTTGAATGTTTCGAGGTTAAGTACTAACATATTGTTAATGTTTTGTTTGAAACTAGATGGCGTTGTGTGTCAGATAGCCGAAAATATTATTTTCATTATTATTACAGTATATGAAATAAAAAAAATAAAAGCATAACATCTATTCGAGTTTAACACTAAATTAAACAAAAATAAAATAACAAACGTGGTGAGTCCGGAACGTGTCAGGATCTAAACCACAGTTTAAGAGATATTACTAAACGACGACGTATCGACATTTTGAAAATATCGATGTATATCTATTTATGTGCCGTTATCAATGACAATGTATTTTTCTCATCACACTGTGTAGTGGAAAATAACGTAACTATATTCTATTTCTTTAGTGTGTTTAAAATCGTTTAAAGAGAGTCAAAAATATTTTAAATCATTTCTAATTATGTTGATTCAGTCACTCTACCGTACGAGTGAAGACGTGGGCAGAAGCAAATTCATAATCATAATAGTGAACTGTCGGTAAATATTTCAGCCAAAGCTATAAGATTCGATTATCGATAAATTGTTCCATAATATAATATTGCCACCACGCATCCCTAGTCAGTTATACGTGATGGCGAATCTGACATTACGTACTTAGGTCAAATAAAATCTTCAAAAATATCTTATCTCTTATAAGACTTATACAACACATGGTGGTGTAATGATAAATCATAAAATTTTTTTTGATTAAGTTTACTGTGACTCGTTTTTTTAAACGCTTAAGTTTTAGGTAAATATGTTTCTGCCATTGTTCTTTATTACGAAGTTACGAATTCGATTAAATTAATCAATTTGATCAAAATGAAATAGATGTATTAAAGTTCCCTGTAGCAATACTACTGTAGGTGTATCCTACCTGTAGGTGATCGATAAAATTATTTTGAAGTTTAATAATCTCATGTTTCATTTAATAGGTTAACCGCAAGGGATGCGGCAAATTGCCTTAATTCACCATTTATAACTTAATTTTAAATCTATGAACAGCATTACGAATAATTATGACCATAGAACATATATACCCATTATGACGCACGAAATTGGGTCATTACAGTCGTCACAAAATAAGAAGCCCGTTTTGACATTTGTCATGGTGACGTAACTAGTGATTAACCATACGACTCGATGCACGATACTTACGATAAATCGATTCAAGCTTGTAGAGTATGGAGCACCTTCTGAGCCTCGATACCCTTTAGGAACGTAATTACAAGTACATATTCTTCATATTTATTATTACTGTTTGTATACACTCATATTATAGGATTTTAGTTACCTCAATCTTTCAAAAATATCAAAAAGTACCAATAACTAGCTGCCACCATAGACTTCGTTCTGTCAAAAGTTATTGGCCTCTCGCAGTTCAATAGAGAAAATAAATAAATAAAACGTATTTCAGAGTAATCACTTTTCTTCGAACTTTATTTTGGGCAAGCATACATTAGTATCCGCACAGCCTAATCATTTTTTTTTGACTGCACGAATAGCGTAGTAGTTTAAGCGGTCGCCACGCCGCTTACTACTACGCTGAGTGTTGTGGGTCCGATCCCCACATGGGAAGACACTTTGTGTGATCCACAAACTGTTGTTCTGAGGCTGGGTGTTCTTTGTATAAGTTTCATGTATGTTTGTAAAGTCCCCCGCGACACAGGATATATTAATAATGCGGGCGTTGTCTTTACAAACAAAAAATGAAGGTATACCAAAGATAATCCTAACGAGTCTTTGTTTTGTTTTGATTGATGTCAAATATTTGACAGCTAGGCACAGGTGTTTTAATTTACTCTGTAGTTTGTATGAGAAAAGAAATGTTGTTTTTACCCTTTTCTTCGTAATTTTTACGTTTTTTTGCCTCCATAGAACCTTTCTTAAAAAAGGCGTCCTCGAGTTTTGGTCAACAAATTAGGCGATTCATTTTTATTTATATAGATAACTTTTGCCCACAGCTCCGCCCACGTGTATGTCGGTTATCTGTAAAAAAATAGCCCATGTGCTGCCTCAAACATCAAACTATCTCCATACCAAATTTCATCTAAATCGGTTTAGCGGTTATTGATTCCCCGTACAAACTTCCAACCCGATTTTCACCCTCTTGAAGGACTATTTCTGGGATAAAAAAGTATCTCGTGTCCTATCGTGATACTCGAATTACCGTTATACCAAATTTCATCTAAATCATTTTAACTGTTTAAGCGTAAAGAGGTAACAGACAGACAGATAGAGAGACACACTTTTGCATTTATAATAAAAGTAATAAGGTCACAAACAAACATAATATGTATTTTATAACTATTGCAGCTCATGCGGTAGAAAATATAGCAAACAATCCATTGTTGTACAGAGATGCAGTAAGATGCAGCCATGAGATAATATTTAATGTTATTAACGTGCATGCTGAGCCCCAGGAACAACCTCTACCATACTTTACACGACCTGGGCTTGGGACCAAGTCACAAAAGACGACCGAGGGGATTTCACGTTAACCGCATTCTTCTTGGGAAAAAGTGATTTCAAAATTCATAAGGTGTTATGAATTTAATGAATAATTTAGTTTTTTTTTATTCTAAGTAAGAATCTAAGACGCATAGTAATGAAAAAACACCAAAGTTCTTTACTTAAAATACATTAGTCCAAGTACATAACTTTTATATGTATTGCGATTTATGTCAATCGTGATAAAGTTTGATTAGGTATGTAACACACTTCCGAGTGGTGACGGATTAAGAATACGGAATGTCACCACCCCTATTCATCCCGTGGGTGTCGTGAGAGCTGACTAAGGGAGCAAACTACGCAGGACAACGGCACTACAAAGCAAAGAGAAGGAAAACTTGACACAAACCCTATACCAACCCGTCTGGCCAGGGTGTTATAGCAGGCCAAAACCTCCTTTCTAAGGAGAGGCCTATGTCCAGCAGTGGACTATTATAGGCTGTTGATGTGAGGTATATAAAAATTCGTAGTTGAAACTAGCCTCTTAAATAGTAAAATATAACATCATAAATATTTTTTTTTTTTATGCAGGAATGATTATATAACAAGAGAAGTTACGAAGAAACCGCTAAACAATTTATTTTGGACCAAGCCCGCAATTACTATAAGTCCAGCCATACTATCATTTATTTAAAGTTTTGCTGTACGCTCCTAAGGTGCGCATTTAATACCTGAGAAAATTCATTTGTGTTCTGTTTATTGTTGAATGACAATGTATGTTATTTTTTCTTAAAAATGAAACACTTGCACTGAGCGCATCCAATCCCCATGTATGATGTCAAAAAATTCAGCCGTCGCGGAACGTCTGGCAGGTGTGAAACATCGAAATTATTTTGTAGAAATAATGAGTATAAAAGGATAGCTTATGAAGGATAATAAATATAGCACAATTAAAAATATAATATTCTGTCGCAGAGTCACTTGTGCATGGCGACGCATTGTCACACCGCATTACATGTTGCATAGGTACACTATCACAGTATACCTGGTTCCCGGGCTATTAGTACAAGAGACGGCGTGCGGTTTTAGTCGGTTTGAGTCCGACATGCCACCGATAGGTGGTATCCGAGGGGATTTCCGCACGGAAAAAAAAGAAAGGTACACTATCACAAAGCGTGGCGTCACATGCCATACCAACGTGCTGCCACGGCAACAGCCAGTCTGCTCCTCCGCATTGAATGTTTCACATCAGAACTTTGGGATATTTTTTTTTCAAGGGTTATTACAGCCTAAAAGTTGAATTATTTATTTTTCACAAATCTAATAGTGAATTATTTGTTTCTGAGATCATCACATTTGAGATAAACAAAACAGACTATGTCACACTAGGTGTTCAGTCGTTAGAATATAAATCTATAATAAATACAGCTGAAATATTCGGTTCCAAGTTAAAATCAGTAAATATTTCAATAAAGTTAGAAAATTCCAGGACATATAACTGAAATATATCCGATATAGATTCCATAACAATCTCATACAAGAATATACGACACCCGTGGGGAAAATTGAAGAAGTGCTTACTCTAGTTGTAAGCCAATAGTACTTCAATTTGAACGTATAACTTTTTGATTTATTTTCTTTAAGCTGATATTGTTCTTTTTTTCTTTTTCTATTCATTTATTTTTACCTGAGTGCCAAAGAGGGGTTATGTTTTCGCGAGTGTCTTGTATGTTTGTTTGTAAATTTGTGTATTGTCAATTTTTTATTTTCAAAAAGCTATCGAAGGACACTTTTGGTTTTTGAGACTTGAGTCGAGATCAATTCCGCCATTTCGAAGATATATCCAGATAGCTGGATGGACTTTAACAGTTAAGGTACCTATTGTTTTATCCGTCTCAAAAACCCACGTATCCTTAGATTCCACTTTGAAAGAAGAAACAAAATAGGTAAATAAAAAAATACAAAACCTATCGAGTAGGGTATCAAAATCAAGAAGATTAAAAGGGCATTACAAATATATAGACGTAATCATTAATACATATTGGTAATAGATAATATTTAAATTGAATAAAAAATAATAAATTGGTATAAAAGTTTTTAATAGCGTAAAAATGGGCCATGTTAGTGTCGCACCTCGTGCTATACCCGACTCCTAGTCAAGGGTTATGTTTTTTGCGCGTTTATCTTGTATGTGTGTATATTTGTTTTTTTTTGGGTCTTTTTAGTGCATTTCCTTTAAATTGTCTTTTTGCAGTTGATTCTTTATTTTATCTTTCCTATTGTTTACTTTTGTAAGTGTATTCTTGTTCAGATGACGAACATTGATTAGTGAAGTTACCGGAAGCCCAACCTCCCCTTCTTGGAGGGGTTGGCATGCAAATAGCTTCCACGCTCGAGTTTCTAGTATCCATGGGCGGCGGTAGTCACTCACCATCATGGCCTCAATTTAGCTATTCTAATATTATATCAATAGACTGTCGACAGAATGTCGTCAGAATAGTTTTGCACTTTTCGTATTCTACTAACCATGTGAGACCAATGGCCGATGAGTTGTCTGCGTGCTTGACTGCCACTGTTTTTTGTTTGTCAATGGCATACAAATAGCGAGTCACTGGAATAACAGTGACTTGTAAGTTATCATAAAATAGCAGAATTGAGGCCTAGACGACCCATCTGCTCGTTTGTCCTCTATAACATAGAAAACATGCTTACTCTTGATTAGTATCACCCTAATTGTAAATTTCTATACATTCTATTAATTTTATGTACTAGTGTTTGAAATAACATAATATTTAAGTTATCAATGTAACAAAAAGCAGTCTAACAATTATCCTCTCTAAAATTTTTTTATTACATACCGATATATTGAAATTTATTATCAAATACATTTCAACAACTTCAATTTCGATGTACAAAACAAATCAGGTCGCTTTCGACAGAAATCCTCTAAAAGTTTATTCAATAAAGGCGAATGTACGAAATAATCTGAATAGCCGATATGCGAGTCGTTTTAGTTTTGGAACAAATAGGATTCTCGCTTGTTAGGTACATCGATTTACTGCAGTAAAACTATTAAGGTTTAAAATATACTGAGCATTTTTTTTAAATTACATCATGTCATCATCATAACCATATCGCCGTCCACTGCTGAACGAAGGCTTCTGACGTTCTTCAAACCTTTTAACTGCACGGATGACGTAGTGGTTTAAGCGGTCGGCACGCCGCTTCCTACTACGTCGAGTGTTGTGGGTTCAAACCCCACATTGGACGACACTTTGTGTGATCCACAAATTGTTGTTCATGAAATGAACACATTTTGTCCGTTTCATGTATGATTGTAAAGTCCCCCGCGACACAGGATATCTTCACAGGTCTTTAAACAAAAAAAGAGCGTACTACCACTTCAAAGGCTGGCAACGCGCTTGTGACTCCTGAGTTTCAGACGTTCATGGGTGGTGGTAGCTACTTTCCATCAGGTAACCCATCTGCTCGTTTGCGTCCTCTTCCATAAAAATAAAATTCAACCAGGAATACTCATGATGACATGTAGTTAGATTCTAAAACTTTTTAATCAAAAATGTGGGTAATCTGAAAATTATCATCATCATGTCATGTTTGTCATATTCACTACTAGCTTTTGTCCATGGCTTCGCCCGCGTTTATGTTGATTACCGCCCATGATATGAAAAAGTAGTCTATGTCCTTTCTCAAAAATCATACTATCTCCATAGCAAATTTTATCTAAATGGGTTCAGCGGTTGAAGCATGAAGAGGTAATAGACGGACAGACAGACACACTTTGGTATTTATAATATTAGCATAGATTGATATATGTACTCATATATGTAGGTATACCTCGTGACGCGACCTCCGCTGCCGCCAATATAAGGATACAGGACCTCGCGGTAACACATTTTTTGGCTTCAGCTCCTCAGTCAAGTCCTGCATACGAACGGTCGGACCTCGACACGAAGCCTCCAGAAGTCCTGCCCAGAGCCTATCTTTGTTTCTAACGTTAGCTGTATCTATAGCAGCTTTTTTAAATATTTAATCATAAAAATACGTGACGACGTATTTTTATTATTAAATACTACTACGAGTACTAATACTAAATTTTATGAATCCGAAAAAACGACCCGTTGGTCGTTTCTTCTGATCATTTTGATCTCTACATACACGATATCTATCTAATAAATACCTTTAAACTAGTAAGTCTTATATTATATGTATACACACATTTATATATATAATCTGAATCTCGGAAACGGCTCCAACGATTTTCATGAAATTTAGTATGCAGGGGTTTCGGGGGCGATTAATCGATCTAGATAGGTTTCATTTTTAGAAAATTTACCAAAAAAACACCGGGCAAATCTCGGTCTTCAGGTACTTATTTTAATACAAGGAAATTGTTTTAAACTCGAAACTATATACTTCAGTCACCTTATCATTCTCGAAATGTCAAGATTGCTTAAATCTTATAATGAATATTTGTTTAAATTAAATTAACATTTCGTCGCGTCGCTCGCTATTTGATCTTGAGTGTGAATTACTGATGAAGTTAATGTTAGAAATGTTATGTGATTCTTACAAATTATCTTTTAGATTTTGCTGAGGTTTTGTCAATTGCTTTAAGAAATGGATCAGGTTTTGAAATCTTTGAGAAGAAACTGTATAGTAGAAATGCCGTACAAAGAAAACTTGTACAAAAGAATTAATGATGATGTCCTCCCAGAGGCATCCGTCGACGGCGACACCTTGTCACCTTTCAACAGCTCCGTTTACGCTCATGTTCCCGTGCGTGACGCACAATACCGAATTTGATTTTAGATACACGGTTACATGAGGCACAGTGAAGCTCACCACGCGTATTGTAAGTGTAGTTATAGGAGGGCTTTGGATGAGTTTTCCGAAGCTGGAGTTTGGCGTCAAGGTCTTCAAGACGGCTTCGTTCACATGGACATGGATGAACAAAAGAATTAAAATAAGCTAATGAACTTCACAACTGACGAACGAAGCGTCAAATACTGGTTTTTACTTTACCTGCGTCAAGAGATCAAATAATTTGGGAGTTATTTGAGTTCATGACTTTTACTTTTCGCATAATTCTTGTTGATTAAAGCTACAGTTGGTAACTTCTGACAGTTTTATAGGCAGAATTTGATGTAGAAAAGGGTTTGGGTTTAATATTTATTTCAGTGGATTATGAAATCTATGCTATAGATTTCAGTAATACCAGCTCAATGATAATCTAATCTGATCTGATGAACGTAAGGTTAGGATATTAATGACAAAATTTGAACCTGTGAATCGAGCTCTTACAGTTTTTTTTTTCAAATGAATACTGTTTGTCAAATTGCTATCTACTAAGGCATTCTATAGTAAAAAATAATTTTAATGGAACGGCGAAAACGTACTATTTATTGGTTAGATCAATAATAACATAAATAGTTCAATATTTCTTATCCAAGTAAGTAAATCTCTAAAGCTACTGCTTTTAAACGGTAGTAAGATTTTAACGTAGATCTAAATATTGCCTTGTTAGACGAATAGAGGTCGAATATTGACTATCATTTTACTTCTTTGGTTGATATAATTGGAACAATTATGTCTTTTAATACCATGGCAGGTCAAAATGTATGTTTGACTATGTGTCTGCTTAGCGTTCCCAATTAAAATGATTCCTTATTTGCCTGCGCCACAATCAACGAACGCTGACTTCTCTCTACTCTCTACACCTACCTTGATTACTACATCCGATTCTTGTCCTCTAATTACGACAGAAATCTTCATTCAACAAATACTTTGCTTCTCTTGTATCTCTCCCACAACTGCGACTTCATTAACTCCTCGTTCTTTGTGCAAGTGTACTGTTCTGGAATGCGCTCCCACTCGTAGTCAGGATGTCCACAAACAATGAACATAATTACCTTCTTGACTTACCTCTTAATTCCGCTATTTCGAATTACCTTAATCAATAGTACACCTCCTTACATTATAATATTAACAATGTACAAACATAAAGAATATATATTTATGTATACACGTGTAATTGAATATGTAAGTTTTTTTTTAGTTTTATATAATTATTGACAAAAAAAAAATTATAATCATTGATTATAATTGCAACCTCGGTGCACCTACCTTACAAGATTTATACACCACCCAAAGGTTGGCTGGTAGAGAATGCCCAGGGATTATTTATTTTATTTTAAATAAAGAAATATACATAGCATATATAATTATACCGAATAGGTGCATGTCGCTTGATACATTTTTTTTCTTTTTATGTAACACAAATTTTTTCAGCGTTTGATATCTTTCTATATGTAAACTTTTTAAAAGTATTCTAAACTTTAAGTTACTATTTTAACTAGCTGTTCCGCGCAACTTAGTCTGCGTCTTTCAAAAAGAATAAATTTAGGTAAAATAATAATAATATTGTACCACATTCACACAACGCCACCTAGTTCCAAACTAAGCAGAGTACTACTAATGATACTAAACAACTGTTATAAATACATATATCCTTCTTTTTTGCAAATATATGCATATTATACATAGACACGCCCAGACCAAATCAAACATTAAATGTTCATGCACACTTTCCATTGATGCTCGACTCCTATTGGTGTTAGCGTGATGTTATGTAGCCCATAGCTACCCTCGATGAATGGGTTATTAAACTCTAAAATAATTTCTCAATTCGAGTCAGTATTTTCTTGGATTAGTGCGTTCAATACATACAAACTAACTTCTCAGGTTTATAATGTTAATATAGATTTCAAAATATGAAATTTAATGAGATTTAGTGTGATTAATTATTTTTTTAAATATGTATGTGCATCACATTCTGTGTACATTTTATTTTGCTTTGTCAATATCGATTGTTTTTAAAATAATTGCAACTATTTCTCTCTTGTTATTTTAATGTAACTTAATTTAATTATATACACTGACTTTCAAATATTTAAGTTAACTTAAAGATATTAAACCGTGAAATTGTGGCTTCTGCCATGACTGTCCACGAGTAGTGGCATATATCCACGACGAAATATTTGGTGATGACACTAGAGATACGAAGCTAGGTCCGGCTAAATCGTTTTCACAGTCGACTGGTCTCCATGAAGACACTATGCCCCACAGAACAGCATTCAACACTACTGGTGCTCCAGCATCTCTCTGTAAATATGAAAGCTTTGTTATTATTATTAGTAATTAACTTCTTGCACAAGTTTATGCATCAGGGAAATTAATACTCAAGGCATTTTCTACCAGCCGACCATTTGGGCGATGCAAAGAAAGCATGATGTAGGTGCACTTTAAGAAGATAACAAAAGGTAGAAGAAATTAAACAACAACCAAAAAATCAAAAATCTAAAACACAATAATGATAAAAATAATGCTTTTACACAAAATCATGTATTCAAATATTTTCACTGAGTGAATCGTAAGCTTCAGTGTGGCAGAAGTTGTACCAGAACTATAATCCGACTGGCTATTCCTGGAAAGGGTTGATCCTCTCTCGGATTATCTTTGTATACGAGTTAAGTTCTCCCGGTCCTATAAAACCTGACTGAGGGTCACATGGAACTGCGATTTTTCTGCTTTCAGGGATATTCTCTCGCAATGGGTGGAACACATATCCTTGTAAATGGTCTCCCTGGCTGGACCACAGGGTGACCGCAAAGTATGGTGTTCCACCCGTCAAAGAGGCGGATGGTCTACAGATTCATTTCAAGAACACCGCCTTTGAGCCGGATAGAATCCCCACCTAGGTGCTGTCCCTGGCTCTAGTTCACATGTCGGACCACCTCGGGAAAGTGTTCGACCGCTAGCTAAGAGTGCTGGAAGAGCGGAAAGTTGGTCCTTTTAATGAAGCTGGGATGATCTATCGACTCGATCGTGGTCTTCGAGCCAATCGTGTTGCTGGACGAGGCGGGTACATTTTTTGAGAGGTTTCTCTCAATTCGCCACAATAATTCCAATACACTGCCACACCATAAATTGCGGTGAGCCTTTGCCCGGAAGTGGCAGCTTGAGGGGGTAGCCACGCATAAAAAGTACCAAAACTGTAATCGACTAAAGTAAACTCACCATACAAGGATCCATCATCACTCCAGTGTCCAAACACATTGTAGTCTGCAAGTCATTGATATCAAGGTCTTTTAGCTCTTCAGCACAATCTTCAGGATCAGAAGGATGCAGATGGGTGACTGATAGGATTCGCCGTCTTTGAATTATCTCCATGGATTTCAAACTTTCAGACTCATCGGAGTATGACTGTTATGGAATATAAATTGAAATCATAGTAAATAGAAACAGGAATTCCACAACTAACGTTCTTCCTTAAACAATATAATTTGTTTGTCTAGATGGAGTGTCGCACTACAAAACAGCTATTCTAGTATTATATTTTTGAGCTATTCTAGTATTAGGCTATAATCTATACTTACATAAGGCATCGGCCATGAAGTAACAATAAAGTGTGTGTTGTCAGGCTGTTTGTGATTATTCTGAAGTCTGATAGGCTTCAAGGTAGGAATAAACCTGACTGGATGTGGCAGCCTGATTAAAGCTATGTCAAAAATAGGACTCTTGTCATCAAAGCTGGGATGGATCTCAAAATATTTGACGGGAAGAACTGTGCCTCCTTTCTTGTAGTTAATACTGCCAAGTCGCACGCGAAGAGTTCTTGATGATTCTCGTAATCTGGAGACGACATAAATAGAAGTTTAAAGCTGTTCATGATTAGTAATTGAGAGAATAGACATAGATCACCTACAGCGAGGTCAAAATGTCGTCACTATGAATATTCTAACTTTAACCCTTTTAATCTATCAAGGGTTTTAGTGCTAGGTTCGCACACACAACCACTTTATTGCTTGTCCGACGTTATAGCCATTACACCGTGATAGCTGTATATCGGTACTTAACTAAACCTATGTCATCATCATCATCATTTCAGTCGAAAGACGTCCAGTGCTGGACATAGGACTTCCCCAAGGTTGGCCACAACACCCGGTCCTGTGCAAACTAATGTATTTTGAAAATAAAATTAACTTTATGTCAATTTTATTTCATTTTATAATAGTGGCTACACTACCACTACGCCACTTAGCTGCCTTCAAGCAATGGTTGCAGTACCGTTATTTTATTTCAATTTTTCATTCAATTAACATTAGATAGGCGATTAAAATATGATTAAAAAATTACGATTATAAATTATTTTCATTTTTGCTGATTTCTTTGAACTCTAAAAGGATACAGCCAAAACCTTCTATTATGCTACATACATGCCGCCAAATGAAATTATAGGTTAAAAAACTTTTAGTAAAATATCCTCACAGTTCTTACTCACGGCCGTCTAATCGCAATGTGCTTTGATAAACAGACTGCTGATAAACGTATATATATTTACTACGTACTTATATATTTCTAAATACATACCATATTATAGATAAACTACAGCCAGACAGAACAAATGATCGTGCTCATCACATAAATATTTGTCCCGGGGGGGAATCGAATCCTCGGGCTTAGCAGTCAGGACCCCTTTGATGGACCTGTCATCAATGACATCATTGACGGGTCTGTTGGTCTAGTATTCAATAGACCATCAGGCCCTTCAATGATGTCAATGATGAAAATAGCGATGATAATCATATAATAACAAATTTTACTCACAGAAATAAAGCATCAGCAGCGGTCAACACCCACTCATCATAAATTAAAGCGCCTGCACTTAAATACGTAGACATCTTCATAACAGCAGCTACATAAGGAAACAATTCCCCATTTGTGACTAAACTGTGTTCATCTAACTCATTGTAGTTTAATTCTTTGGATTTTTCTACACAATCACAATACCTGTGTAACACTGTCATCAAAATAAATAACTTTTTAAACATTGTAACCGGTGTTTGATGAAAACCTAACAAGAAGTAAATTATAAGAATCTTATTATGTTCAAATGAGTTAAATGCAAAACATAGTACAGGAATAAAGAAAATGATACGTAAATTACATTTGGAATAATATCTTTTGAAATAATGATTTAACAGTTGCATACGTGAACGTCAACTGTGTTGATGTTTTGAGAATTTCACAAAAATTAACGCGTAGTTACACCAACTGCTGAATAATATCGTAACTGCTGTTTTTATCTGAATTAGTACGCTCCATTGCTTTTTGATAAATATTTAATGAAACGTACATTACTTTGGAAAAGCTTTAAACTTTAACTAGTTCAATATCATATTTTGTATTGTTCTCTTTGCTTGAATATATCAATCTATACTCTTAAACTACAAACTCAAATTTTAAAAGTTCTTTTGTTTCTTGCTTTAACGCTCCTAACGTTTAGATTTATGTTAAATTTTATAGTATCAGACAGCTAACAACAAAACTGGCGTTTGTTATTAATGGTCTTTATCGGTTCCATGCAGTTTCATTCATCATTGTCACTATTTCTTCATTATTATTTTACGGCTACTGTTGTTTTACTTTTTGCTATTTAATTACTTTATTTATTTATTTATATCTTTATTGTATAAAGTTAACACAAAGTTACTTACAAATATATATAGACGTAACAATCGGCGATCTCATACTTTACTTTACTGTGTTCGCTAATGATAAGTTTTGCAAATTTTATAAGTAACCAGCTATTGTGTTTTTTTTAATGTTTGTAACTTAGGAATTAACGAACTTTCATGCAATCGTTTGTCCCTTGTTTACTCCTTAAGGGTTCCGATTTCCAAAAATCCTTACTAAGCAGCCGCTTACAACATAAAAAGCATCATCTGTCAGAATTTCTAGTTTGTTGCCCTAGTGGTTTAGGCTCTGTGTTGATGAATTAGTCAGGGCAAGTAATTTTTTTTTTTCGGTGTGTGCGTTGTTGTTGTTGTGTACTGGTCAGGATTCAAACCCACGACCTCTTGATCGCAAGCCCAATGCCTTAACCACTAGGCTACCGCCGCTTTCTTTTATATGTATAGATTCTAAATACACACCGCATTTGTCCAACATGAACAAGCCCTTAGTTGGCCAACACTTGATAAGGCATTGCAAAAAGAAACATTTTGTTTACAAATTATATGTAACACAATTGCCATTGCGCTGTTATAATCTTTTCAATGTTATAATGACTCAAAACTTCACTATGAAATTTCGCTCAATTTCAGCCATTCGTAGTGTTATTTTCCAACCAATTTTCGTCAGTAAACAAGACGCTTGAAAATTGCTTTGCAGAAATTTCTAAAGATATATTTTTAAGACGTAGTGAAAACGGTACATTATAAATTTAAAACTTTATAACCGTGCTTTATTTTAAAAGCTCAGTGTAAAAATGAATAAAGGGTTCTTAAATTATTTTACACTAGCTTTTGCCCGCAACTCCGTCCCTGTATATGTCGGTTATCGCGTTTAAAAGCAGCCCTTCCTAAAAATCAAACTATCTTTATACCAAATTTCATCTAAATCGGTTTAGTGGTTTAAGCGTAAAGAGTAACAGAGAGACAGACAGATACACTTTCGCATTTATAATAATAAATATTAGTGTGGACTAGTATGGATAAACCTGTTTAATTAAATTAATAACGTTCCTTAAAGCTACTCCTACTTCTTATTTCTTTATTTTTTAGTTTTTTGTTTGTCCACAAATTAAACATTAATAAAAATAAGAAAAAGAATTATGTGCCTAAAGGCGATCTAAACCCATAGTTGATTTACATCAGTATTTATACAAATTATCTAGCACCTTCAGGATTATTCTTTGATATAACTAAATGAAATCTGAGTTATTTTAAATGTAGACTAGGAGCTTCTCCGTGTCAATGAAAAATAAAATTTGTTTTTACAACATTGGACTAAATAATACCCTATACCATCCCTGCCAAAGAGCAGCGGACTGGAAGATAGAAAACAATATGTTTATTTTCATGCGCACAAAGGCAACAATCACTTACTAACATAAATACAAAAAAAAAAACAAAGTATAGGTAAATTTACTAACACACAGTGAACAGCCAAATACTTCGAAATATTTTATTCAGAATTTTCGATTTTTCGATTTCGATTTCCAAGTCCGAATTTCATAATACTTAAGAATTATATTGCCCATTATTAAAATTCACGATTTTTTTTTCACCGAAAGCCGTAAAGGCGATTTGTTTGTTTGCCGATTTTTATGCGTTCGAGGAATCAAATGCTCGATATGTTCTCGGTCCGAAAAAGGACATTCCGATTTTCAATATTTCGAAAAAACTGCTAAAATTGGGATTCTGGTTCTGATTCAGTTACGTATATATATTGAAAATCTATAAGTAAAGTTGATTGTATTAATAAATGTCTAATTTGTTATTAATATTTGTGTTTTAATTAAAAAAAATATGACCTTAATGGTCATAATTTTTTGCCCGAAGGCGAGCGAGCATGGCGAGCATTGTTGGCAAATCATTTGGGTTAGAAGAACTGCGACCAGCGAAGGAAAATATTTTCATTTGAAAGGTAAGATAAATAAATAGAAGGAATTCAAATTTTTGATGTTTAGAATTATCATTGATTCGGGCTTTTTGTTATTCGATCTATTGAAACTCGGTATTATGAACATAGTAATTACAAACGTCGGGAATTAAAATTTTTGAATTATAAAAATAGGTTGAATGTTCAATCGGTGTTGTTATATTAGGAATTTTGAACCATTCAGAATTAGAAAAATCGGTCTTTTCAAATTCGTAATTATGACTGACGCAATAAAGTTTTTCATATTTCAGAAAATTATTTGTACTTTAAATAACAAGGTGTCGTAAGAGCCGACTAAGGGAGCAAACTAAGCAGGACAACAGCACTGCAAAGAGAAGGAAAACTTGAAACAAACCCTATACCAACCCGTCTGGCCAGCGTGGTATAGTAGACCAAAACCTTCTTTCTAAGGAGAGGCCTATGTGAAGCAGTGGACTAGTATAGGCTGTTGATGTGTTGATGATGTGAAGTAACAAGTCATAATTCAAGTAATAAATGCGTGATGCCTTTTGTTAAATGTGTAGGGAGACTCCCTCTGCCCATGAACGTCTGCCTGCAACACAGGTGGCGCACGCGCGTTACCGGCATTTAAGGAAGGTACGCTCTTTTCAAGGTGGTTTGAAGGTCGTATCAGGCTAGAAATACCGCAGGTGACAATTTGTTCCACTGATTAGTAAAGTTTTGAGGCAAAAGGTTTTTTGAAAACCGCAGTGGTAGAGAGGAATGGTGGACAATGTCTAATAAGCAGATATCGGAGCAGGTAGATTGATTTAGTTCGAATGACCTTAAACGTATACATTGTGTTAATATGGAGCTGCGTATTAGTAGAAAAGTTTTAACCCGGAATAAGGGACTGGCAATTCGTATTGAAATTTGTGTCGATGAAGATTAAAAATAATTTTGAAAGAATTTTATAAAAATTCACTTTTTTTTTAAGTCTACTTTGATTGTTTTCTTTTCATTTATTGTTTACAAAGAGATAAAAATACAGTGACTTATACAATAATAGCTACTAAAAACCAACAAGGTTTATACCTGTGCTAGAATCAAATGGATCATTGTATTAACAATAAATGATTTTTATGTTTTTATTTCTTTTTGTACCCGTACTGTTAAGATGAGCTAATAATTAAAAAAAAAAACCTAATACTACTTAATACCTGTGAACTCGAGCAATTTCAACTTTTTAATTAAATCTATTTACGTTATACATAATGATGTATAGGCAGTCAGTGGTGGTGTGGTTAGTAAAATAAAATTGTAAACGATACCCCAGTGGTGTGGTTCAGAGATGTGATACACGAGACTTTCAATAAATTTGACGAGTATTGTATAAAGTGCCATCTATGCTTCTGTTTACAAATTAATGAACATTTTACTTAAAATGAGCCCTGGTCACATTAGGGGTGAAATAATCTCTGTTAATATTAATAGATGGCGCTATTACAAACATTTTAAGGAGTATGCAACATTACTCTTCTAATGAAAATCTAATCTAAACATTTCAACATCAAAATATTTCTGTGATAACATGATTAAAGTGGCCAAATCCTCCTTTCAGAGGAGAGGCCTATGTCAGTGGACTATCATAGACTGTTGATGAATTAAAGTGGCTGAAATTGTGATCTAATTTTTTTTTAAATTGTTTTCTTGTGCCATTTTAATTCAGCCATATTTATGTAGAGAAATACGTAAGTATGTATGACTTCATTAAATAAAATTTGTTTGTTTTCTTCAGTATTATGAATAACACAAAGTTTTGATGGATGTACATTCATCCATCAAAACTTTGTGTTATTCCGCAATGTTTGCTACAGCAGACATTGCGGAATTATGATTTTTCATTATTTATACAGTTCATTGAGAAAATTAATTTTTGGTTTTGTATAAATTTAAGCATTCAGGTACGTTATGACTGTTATGAGACATATCTACTTTTTTTATTTCGTATCGTCATACTCCCAAAAACACTTAAGAATTATATTTTTAAAAATAATTTCTTGCCTAATTTATCGGTGTCATTTCTTGTTTATAACTCTTCCGGCCCGCCGAGTCAGGCGTCCTCCATAAGCGCAGGCCTGGGGGTGACAGGTGAGGCCATCTGTCCCCCTAGCAGAAGCAGGCCGGGGTGGCGGCGCCGTGACGCGCGCCCTTTTGGGAGCGCAAAAGGGCACATATTGGTTCCCACATAGGAGGGGGTCATCTACAAGTTGTAGATGGCTCGAGGTACGTCGAGGTACCAGGATATCCTTTCTAGGGTATACCTGGTTCCCTGGCAACTGGTACCCGAAACGGCGTGTGTCTTTTAGTTGGTTCGAGTCCGACATAACCATTGCACCGGTGGGTGGTATCCAAGGGTATTCCGCACTAAAAAAAAAGGGTGGGAATTGAACCCACCACCTCTGGCTTAGCAGTCAAGGTCAGACCACAGCCAATACATCTGATGTCTAATAGCATAAGTACAAGAAAGTGAAAGAAAGAAAGATCTATCAATGAATAAAACAAATAAAGACATCAAAATGCAATGTTTATTACAAATTAACATAAAACAATAAAAAGGACATAATTATTTTACGCTTGTTTACATATTCGTATATTTCACGACTAGATTTTTCAAATAAAAATATTTCTCACAACACCAGCTATACATAAATTAATATCTGAATTAATTCTAGTAGGTACTAAGTATTATTAATTCGTTACAATTAAAACATATGTCCTAAATAAAAGGCTATTCACTAAATATATACAACACAGCTCTGCCTTCAGAATAGCCTTTTTTCCTATCTTTATCATTATATTCAAGGTAAATGGGCTTAATCATCCTCATCAATAGCCTCTTATAGTCCACTGCTGGACATAGATTAGCCTTAGAAAGGGGGTTTACTAAACCACGCTTGCCAAACGGTTTGGTATAGGCTTTGTTTCAAGTTTTCCTTCTCTTTGTAGTGATGTTGTCCTGCGTCGTTTGTTCCTTTAGGCGACTCTTACGACACCCACGGGATGAATAGTGATAGAGACACTCCATTACAATATTAATTAATGGTCTCAAAAATATGGCATAAAAATTAAGGGACAATTCAGTTTCAAGGTTACGACGTGATTTATTCATTTCTTTAGTCCAAAAGAAAATGTGGCTATTCTTTTTAATCTACTGCTGCCTATACTTGTTCTGTACTTGATTAATGTAAAAAGTAAAAAGAACAGAGATGGCGCTCTGATCAGCCAGAATTTTACACTCGGTATTAGTGTTTTTGTAGAAGACTTGTTTTGTTTTTGTACAAAATCGATTAACTGCAATGATATGCGGACATAACATTTTTGAAGGTAGACAAAATTTAGAAAAAAATCCATGGACGCCCTTCAATTGTTAAAATATGATAGCTAAGTTGAAATGAAGTCACACGTTTCTCAAAAAAAAGACCTACATCACGGAAGGACAACTCAAACACCAAAACCACATGTTCACGCTTTTAATAAAACGCAGGCACATTGGCCCTTGGCCTTTAGAGGTGTTTGAAAGCCAGGTTCTAGCCCGTCCTCTAAGAAATACTATTTTGTGTATTATATTTTTAAAATGTAAGCTCGCTTCATTTTAATATATGGGATAATTAGGACAACACTGCTATTTTCTAAAATAACTTAAAATCTAGTTATTTTGTTTGATTTGTCATCAATACAGTTAGGAAATGTAAATTTACGAGTAAATTACCTGAAAAACATGTAATTCCGAGCCTATTTAGGAAATGTGCAAAATAATTTTTCATATATTCTTTAATAGACACATTTCCTGTGAAATGTATACATTTTATAGAAATTATACATAGGACATAGGTTTCTCCTTACAAAGGAGTTTTTGGCCTACTATACCACGCTGGCCAGGGCAAGCCAAGTTTTCCTTCTCTTTACGGTGCTGTTGTCCATTGTAGTTTGCTTCCTAAGGATGGCGACTCTCAGTACTCTTAATACGTCACCATGAGTTTAAATTTCAGACAGAGTTAATGACATTTTTATTTATTTACATGAAATATTACAAATATTCCTTTATTGATAACCTAATCAATCATAATCATAAATCATAATCTTTTTTAATTTTTTACATACTTATCCTTATAGTCATTATGAATAAATGTTGTGCTGCAAATATTTCTTCCTTGTGCTTTACTTTCGAAGGTCATCAGGTCACAAGGTCGCTTCTTAGTAGTATTACGGGTTAGTGTAGTGAAACTCTCCAAGTTGGTGGGTGTAGAACAGAAGAAGGCGCGGCGGAATTCTCGACGAAATTTACCTGGAACATTAATTATTAATAACTTAATAAGTTACTAATGTTTACACAAAGAAGTTACGCTTACACGGATAATTTTTATTCTTTCTTTTTTTTAAGGATTCGTATTCTTTTGTTTCTTAAATTCGTTTTGAAAATGACAAACACCCATACAACGGTTCATCTAATATTTGTAGTCAGGCGGTGACGCATTAAGAATACGGAATGTCACCACCCCTAAGGAAAGGAAGGAAAACTTGAAACAAATCCTATACCAAGCGTGGTATAGTAGGCCAAACCCTCCTTTCTAAGGAGAGGCCTATATCCAGTAGTGGACTGTTATAGGCTGTTGATGATGATGATGATTGATGATCATATTTCTAGAACTTTGCTAAAGGTAAATAAATTCTTTAAAAAAATTGTTACAACTGCCATAAGTAAACGTTCCAGTGTTGTTAACAAAACGCTTTCCTAGATTTTCAAAACTTGCCAAGCAAAAAAATATAAATTACAAAAAAAAAACATATGTTGACGAGATTAATGAATGAGCTCACTTGTGTATTGAACAGTTAAAATTAAACATTTCTTTATTAATAACGTTGACTGTACAGATTAGACGAAGTAATGAAGGAACGATTATTTTAAATCAATCAAGGGAAAGGTACTAATAACTTTAATTCAAATCGATTAGATTAATCGTGAACATTATGTAAAAAAAGTAAATAAACTGATTAGACGCGACATCATTTTATTGACGGATCAAGAAAATCATAAACGAATGATTTTGAAAATAACACTCACGACATACATTTAAATGAATCTCATACATAAATACACCTTACATAATATGCTGGATATAGGCCTCTCCTTAGAAAGGAGGTTTTAGCCCACTATAACACGCTGGGTAGACGGGTTGGTATAGGGTTTGTGTCAAATTTACCTTCTCTTTGCAATGCTGTTGTTCTGCGTAGTTTAAACCTCCTTTCTAAGGAGAGGCTTATGCCCAGCAGTGGACTGTTAAAGGCTGTTGATATGGTGATGACATAAATATGTAAAAACATTATAACATTACCTATACCATTCAATTTGATACTCGATTTGCATCTTTAGATTATCAGCATCGGCCAATTTTGAATTTACCATTGACTGAGAAAAAAACATTAAAACAAACCCTATACCAACTCGTCTGGCCAGCGTGGTATAGTAGGCCAAAACCTCCTTCCTAAGGAGAGGCTTATGTCCAGCAGTGGACTATTATAGGTTGTTGATGATGATGATGATGAGAAAAAAACGAAATAATTTGTACTTACCGCTCATGAAATTGTATATCAGAGGGTTAATAGCTGAGTTGGCATAACACATCACGTGACCAACTAGAGCGAGACAGGTAACTACATCGGTCTGCTCCATATCGAGAGTATACCTGAAAAAAAAACTTTATAATTACTATCAAGCCCTGAATAGATCTATAACAATAACTTAAAATATGTCACACAAGGACATCAGAAGGCTAATCTCGTAATAAAAGTTCGGTCTCAATTGAGTTCCGATCAATTTTCGTTCTCACATCATCATCATCATCATCAACAGCCTATAATAGTCAACGTAGTTTGCCTCCTTAGTCGGCACTTACGACACTCACGGGATGAATAGGGGTTGTGACAATCTGTATTCTTAATCCGTCACCACACGTATTACGTTTTTACGGACTATTACGATTCGTTCTCATAACTGTTATAAAATACCTTTTTCGTAGTAAAGGATTAAACATTCAGCGTTTACTGTAATGTGATTATATTGTATTGTAACCGAAAATTGAATAAGTAATCTACTACTCTTAGTAATACTTTACTATTTTACTACAAAAATACCTTTTTAACAGTTGTGAGATCGAAAGTTGATCGGAACTGAATTGAGACCGAACTTTTATTACGAAAATTGGCCTTCTGATCCCAAACTAGGCTGAGCCTGTACTATCATAACCAGACTGCTAATAAGATAAACATATTTTTAAACACATACAGCCTTTTTTCTAAAAATGAGTTATACATCTGTAAAACAAATGTATAGTATTACGATGTATTACAATAATATTTTTGAACTACTAGGTTATTTATATATAATTTTACAATAATTTTCAATATAACTCAATCTAGAGAAACATTATGTAATCAAACATTGTATGAAAGAACAGCCTTTTACACTAACTGAAGACACACTTCTAAAACTAGTGGAAGATTACAATTTGAAAAGTAACATTATGCATACGAGTACAACGCTATGTCTTTTAAATGTACTTTTAAAACAATCAAACAACTCTTAAAATATGAAACACAAAATACGAAATACATTGATAAATTTATTAATCGGTGTTGGAATTTCATTTAAAGGGAAGTAAATTGCATCAAATATGTCAGACTCGGTTGTGACATGGGTCCATATTATACTACGAGTAATATAAATATTTCTGAAGTAAATTGACAATACATTTTGGATTAAAAATTATGACTTCCTTAATAAAAGTTCATTTTTAACAGTTGGTAATGTTATTCGGTTTGATATTATGAGAAGAATACTACGTTTTGAATCATGTGTTTTTTATTAAATATTCCTTATGATTATAGATTATTATTACCGTGGGAGAGCCGTACTAAGGCACTAATGGGCCGGCTCGACCGGAGTGATACCACGGCCTCACAGAAAACCGGTGTTAAGCAATTCTTTTATTGCTTTTCACTGAGTGAATGAGGTTACCCAAACCCAAATTCCCCCTCCCGCTGACTCAAGCGGGAGGGACTCCAAGGGCGGCAACGCACTTGTGCCTTTTGAGTTGCAGGTGTATATGGGCGGCGGTAGTTGCTTACCATCAGGTGACCCGTCTGCTCGTTTGCCCCCTTATACCATTAAAAAACAGTGTGGAATGTTCACGCCATAAACATCTATTGTGTTAATACCCTCGACCGGAGTGTTTAAAGCTACTTCACTTAAGCAAAAGAAAAGAATGAGAATTAAATGAAATGGATAGACCCAGAGACTTGACAGAAAGCAGGGGCACACCTATATTCCGTATTGCGTAAGTAGGACAAAATCTTAGTCAGTAAAGTGTAAACGTAAAATACGGCCCTTTCAAAACCTTCCGGCACAGAGATGTCTATGTCCAGACGTGTGTATGTAAGTTATGGTAAAGTGCCTTCAAAAGCTTCAAGTAACATACTAATTATAAACAATTTTAAAATATTATTTAAATTTCATTATTAAAATTAAACTTTTGGGATATGTGAAGTTAGTCTCGTAGATATTAAACAGTTTAATACTGAGAAAGAGGACATAATTTATGTAAATTAGTAATAAAACTATTAACACCATTTTCCGTAACTACCATGGATGTTATTCAAATTAGATTTCATTTCATATGTAAATTAAAGTTAGTGTGTTGTATTAATAATTTTGCCGGCGACGTCTGTTATGGGTTTTGTGTATTAACTTATACTGTTTAATTTAGGTTAGAGAATGCTTGGCTGTTGAATTTGGACTATTTTAATTATCTTGTTTCATTATATTTACCAGTGCAACCTCAGTCGTTGGTATAATTTTGTATTATGACAGATAAAAATTCATACTAGATAAATTTTACCTATGTGGCACATAAAAACAAAAAAAAAGCCGTGTGGTGTTGTGGGACACCCGATAGGAACGAAGTTGTGACGATCGAGTAAAACTGATTCGACACGATTTTAATTACAACGCCATCTATGAAAGCGACTATTACCTACATATTTTTCAGTTGGTTTCTAATTAAAACAATTTATACATTGGTAAAATCTCCTTGAGAAATGATTTCCTATCTATTCGATAGATGGCGCTGAATGACTGACAAGTGACAATTCAAATTAAATACTGAGATGAAAAGTAGTGTGTTCAGTGTGTGATCCCTATTCATATAAAAAATCTCTTCTAAACCCCCTCCAATCTGGTTTTCGTCCTGGACATAGTATGAACACCATAGTGGTTCATAACACGGATGATATATAAGCGGCTTTGAGGATGGAGCATGGTGGTGTTTTATCTCCCTTGCTCTTCGCAGTCTTTAGAAACTCTTTTTCCAACGATTTAGCTTCCTCTTACCACCTTTATGCAGATGATTTACAAATCTATGCTCAAGCATCCGTGGAACGACTAAGAAACGAGTTCTTAGTTGTTCCACGGATGCTTGAACTCACGCACACACTCACTCATACTCTCATATACACACTCATATGCAGCTATCTATTTATTATGTTACTCAAATTGTGAATTCTTTTGCGATATATTAAGTACTAGACGTTAGTTAATCGTATTCACTGATAGCCACGATACAGGCTGCGCCTAGTGTGGCTACCATAGGCAATTGTGTAACCGTTAACGAAAAATAATTATATTTTTAAGTTTTTTTTTAATAATAATCATTGTAGACAGCAAACAAATGATAAGCAGATTGAATACTGCTTCAATCTCACTGATCGTCTTCAACGGCTTAGTGATACCTTTCAGCCGCGTAGTCAAAGACCTGGGTCAACTCATTGACTTTACTCTCGATTGGCGAGCTTAGGTTACTCATGTGAGTCAAAAAGAAACTTACGAACACTATATCGCCTTAAAAAGGACAATGGCAGGTCCCCATACATAATTTTATTTGAAGTGAAATGACAGCGTTTAAATATCAAAAATGCCTATAACCCTTGAGAATTTATTCTTGAACATTCTCATAAAAAAATTACTAGCGAAAGAAGTCTAGGAAAAAAGATATTGGATTTTGAATGTTTCGAGGTTAAGTACTAAAATATTGTAAATGTTTTGTTTGAAACTAGATGGCGTTGTGTGTCATATATTCTAAAATATTATTCATCATTATTATTACTTATAAGCAACCCTATTTTGCTGTAGAAAGTGTTAGCCGACTCTCTAAATGGGTGAAGGAAGGAAGGGTATTTGCTTGGCATGTATTGGTAAACAATAGAAAAAAATCTTCGCTTACATAGCAGGTGTAATACTAGCCATAAATACATAAATTATTAATAATCATTTGAATAAATGTACTTCAATACACATTTACACAATTTATTTTATTATTTAGTTATTCAACAGTCAGTAGTTATGACATTATTTACTAAAATCTAAAGCATGCATCCATTATATTGAGATTAATGCACAACATTTTAAGGCATCACATCATGCATAATGGAGTAACACTATATAAAATTAAAATAAACATATATGAGAGTTTAATACTAAACAAAAGTAAAACAACCAAATAAACTACAATTGCCTTGTGAGAAATGGTATGTAAGTCATGCGTGTAAGTGTCAAACGACAAGACTATAGTCCGTCAACGTCGTGCGCGACCGTCTTGCGGGGTGACAGATGGTGGCGGGGACGAGGTACTCACGATGTCAGCGGGTAGCGGGTGGTGTAGCGGTGTGTAGCCGTGTGCTAGAATGACGCTACCTCGCCCCCGCCACTGTCTGTCACCCCGCGGGACGGTCGCGCACGAGATTGCCGGGTTATAGTAAGTGCGACGACGACGTATCGACATTTTAAAAATATCGATGCATGTCTATTTATATTTATTTATTTATTTATTTTTAACTTTTTGCACAAGTACATGCATCGGCGGACTTAATGCCTAAGGCATTCTCTGCCAGTCGACCGATTGGGCGGTGCTGAGAAAGAATGAGGTAGGTGCATTTATGGTAGGGTATAAACGATAGTGGTTTTGTTAAATACTAACTATCTTGGAATTTGGTGTATACGTCGTAATACCACACACATACACATATATATACCTATACATACTCATAAATATATACATATATATGTATATATATATATGTATATATTTATGAGTATGTATATACACATACACACACGCGTATGTATATACACATACACATATATATATGAGAAAAATAAAAAAAATAAAAAATTTAGCCGATGAACTAGGAGCTCGTTGAATCTGCCATTTCGTTCAGCAATAGCTCTTTCACTTTCGTCTTAAAAGAGTACCGATTTGTAGCCATCCTGACTTCGTGAGGAAGCGCATTCCATAAGAGGACAGCCTGGACAAATATGCCGTTATCAACCTACAATGTCTTTTTCTCATCACACTAAGCAGTATATTGTTTTAGTATTTTTCTGTAGGAAAATAACGTAACTATATTCTATTTATTTTGGTGTAGCAATAATCTTTTAAAAAGAGTCAAAAATATTCTAAATTATTTCTAATTAGGTTGATTTAGTCACTACAGTACTAGTTACGGTAGCGTATGAGTAAACCCGTAGGCAGAAGCAAATTCATAATCATAATAGGTGAACCTTCGATAGATATTTAAGCCAAAGTTATAACAATCGCTTATCGATAAAACGTTCCATAATATAATAATGTCATTACGCATCTCTAGTCAGTTCGTGATGGCGATTCTGACATTACGTACTTAGGTCAAATAAAATCTTTAAAATATCCAATCTCTTATGAGACTTATACAACACATGGCGGTATAATGATAAATCATAGAAAAAATATTTAGTAAGTTTACTGTTAGTCAATTTTTTAAACGCTTCAGTTTTAGGTAAATATGTTTCTGCCATTGTTCTTTCCTGCCTCCAAAAACCTATATATGTTTGTATGTATATGCGTGAGGTGACGGTGACGGTTAAGAATACGAAGGGTCAGCGCCCCTATTCATCCCGTGGGTGTCGTAAGAGCCGACTAAGGGAACTAACTACGAAGGACAACAGCACAGCAAAGAGAAAGAAAACTTGAAACAATCCCTATACCGACCCGTTTGGCCAGCACTGTATAGTAGGCCAAAACCTCTTTTCTAAAGAGAGGCTTATATCCAGTAGTAGACTATAAAGGCTGTAAATGATGATGATGATGTACGTGCAAACATATATATATTAGCATTATATTATATTGTATTATATGTAAAGGTACATATAAATATGTATTTGTTTGTGTATACATTTACATGGGTTGAGTTGTTTATCGTATATTTTAGTAATTATTATTCTAACCTATATGGGCCTACCACTCACAATTTCTACACCACCTAAAAGTTTACTGTAAGAGAATGCCTTGAGTATTAAATCCGCAGAAGTACAAAAAAGGATAAGTTATAAAAAAAAAAAAAAATATAACTACAAGTAGCTTTGTCTATTATACTATAGCAATCGGAAATTATAATTTTATTTTCAAATTATATGTATATGTATGTATTTAAAACGGTAATTTGTATTTTTTGTTCTGAGTGGGAATCGGACAACGACTACATATGAATTCTTAGATCAGTCAAAACATAAAAGAAGTCACAGGAAAATCATAGTATTAATCATCATGATTTCTAAGAATCAATTAACATAATATCGTTTACTTATCAGTCACTATTGGGTGTTAGATTAGACGTCGAGACAGAAATTGTTAGGACAAATATACATAGTGTATTAACCAAAATATGTACAAGGTCTCTCAACATGCTTTATACAAACTCAGCAAGCAATATCTTCCTTTATAATCTTAGCTATCCTAAGAGATGTATAACACGGAATGAAACAAATATTGAACATCAATATTACTGTTTGCATATTTCAGATAGATGAGCCAGTAATATGTCCCGTCTGAAGAACCTTGTTTTTGTTTATCTTTTATTTACTGTATAGGCTAGCCGAAGGACTCGTGGCTAAGTAACCTACGAGGTTAACACATTGTAGAGTCAATCAATTTTAGCCAGGTCAGTCTGGATGGGTGACCGTTTTTTAACACAATTTCCTAGAAGAGAACGTTTAGCCGGTTGACATACGAACGGGCGAAGCGCTCCGGAGTCGATGTAGTGAGCGTCTACCCATAGTACTCCATACAAAGAATACCGATCGCTCGAAGCGAGGCGGTGCTCATCGGGTGTCGGGTGGCTCTAATGAGCTATGACCTTTAATCCATCACCATACGGAAAATCTTGATATATTATCGTTTATTCACCTTTGTCATTGCATTTTCTTACTGAAGTATACTTATTTTTTGTAAGAATATAATTTAACTTCTTACCTGAGTACTGACAGCAGATGCACAGGAAAAAAACAGACAGCGAACATGATGACAACAGCCACTAACATCTTAGCTGCCTTTCGTCTAGAACGTATTTGACCTGGAAACAAAACACCATAGAATATGAACATAATATATATAGTAATATAGCTCTGAAATCCTGGTAAGTAAAGATAAGGCATATGAACCCTGGCTAAAGGAAAGAACCAGAAAGTTACTAAGAGTTAAATGACTAACATAAAAAAGTTACGTACGTAATTGTACTGCCATAAAAAAATACGTATCATCAAGACTCAATTTTAAAATTTAAAGTAGCATAATGAAAAATATATAAATATATTTTATATATTGGTATCATTCGGTATAATGAACGCATTCTAGCGATGCCAAAACTTCCAAATCTTAAACTTAGAATAGTAAATTTTGTTCACAGGAACTCTGAAAACCTAATATTCCAAATTTGGATTGTCATGTAAAATAAATATCTTTATATTCGGTAGCCGTACTGCGTTGTAAGAAACGAAATTTCTTTCAAACTTTTTCAAAGAAGCTTAAGCTTAAAGGTTTAACAGAGTACTATTTAATTAGTTTCCGTCGTCGTTTTCCTTATATGCCCATTTTCAAGTAAAATGGGCATATAAGGAAAAATCTCATTCGTTTGCTTTTTTATCCTCCTTTATTACTTGTCACTGCCTGCTCCCTTTCTAACCATATCTTCTTTAACGCAGTCTATCCATCTTTTTATCGTCTTCTATTCTTCCGTCCGTCAATTTCCACACATAAAACTTTCTTTAGGATAACCTGTTGTTTCTTGATTTTTTACCCCACTTTCAAGCTTCGTCTAACGTTCTAGAATTTAATTAAATCAGTTACGCATTAAGGCATGATGTGAATGTTTTTTTGGTAGGTGATATACTTAAGTAGTTATAGTTATCTATGTGTGGTGACGGATTAAGAATACGGAATGTCATCACCCCTATTTATCCCGTGGGTGTCGTAGGTGCCGACTAAGGGAACAAACTACGCAGGACAACAGCACTGCAAAGAGAAGGAAAACTTGACACAAACCCTATACCAACCCGTCTGGCCAGCGTGGTATAGTAGGCCAAACCCTCCTTTCTAAGGAGAGGCCTATGTCCAGCAGTTGACTAGTAATGGCTGTCGATGATGTGTGTGTATATTTGTTCGTATGATATAAATGTGTTTATGTGTACATATCTGATTGTACCTTTTTTATATTCATTCGTAATTAACCTGTAAAACTCAATGCACCTTAAACTACTACTGTCTCTTCAAAATATTTCGATGCATCCTAAGGATGCCTGGAAGAGATTGCTCTTAGCAATAAGGCCGCCCTTTGTACATTACATGTCTGTCATTTTTGTACCATGCTACCTTATTTTAAAAACACCTCCCACATTAGGAAAATATTCTGTGTCGCGGGTGACTTTACAAACATACATGAAACGGACACAA
Source organism: Arctia plantaginis (assembly GCA_902825455.1). Lineage (NCBI taxonomy): Eukaryota > Metazoa > Arthropoda > Insecta > Lepidoptera > Erebidae > Arctia > Arctia plantaginis. The sequence continues at coordinate 1,105,125 of CADEBD010000322.1, read as the reverse complement.
ATAACACTCAGACTTAGAACAACAATTTGTGGATCACACAAAGTGTCGTCCCATGTGGGAATCGGACCCACAACACTCAGCGTAGTAGTAAGCGGTGTGGCAACCGCCTAAACCACTACGACATCCGTGCAGGCGTGTACTTGTACTTGTACCATCAATTCCTCATCTTTTCCACCCTAGTTACACCATCCATCCATCTTAACATTCGAATTTTAGCTACGTGAAGGCATCTCTCACCCGTTCTCTTAATTTTTTTTTAAAGATTCACCAAAAACTGCTTAAATTAATTCCCCAAACTAATACATGCTCATATATTTAATAACAATGCAACAGCCACTTATAGGTAAACTACGCTTATGGTTTAAAAATGGAAAACTCAAAAGTAAACCAATAAATGAAAAACATTTTTTCATTTTACATTTAAGTATTGCGTCATAGCAAATCACTAAGTACAGACTTTAGACATTGATCTAAACTAAGAGATCTCATTGACTTTGACTCGATACAATTTGTACGAACAAATTGTAGCGAGTCAAAGTCAATGAGATCTCTTCGTTTAGATCAATGTTTCTACAATATTATTACGTTTTAAAACAGTATAAATACGTTTCACTTATCTGGACACTTACAAATTTAATTCTGACTGAAAGTAAAACGGAACATCGCATATTAAGGCGCTTAAATAAATACCCTTAGGGCTTTATTTGCTGGATGGATCTATTTAGACTTAAATTCAAAATGATATAATTGTTTGTTTGAAACAAACTTTCTCGAAATTTTATAACTTAAATGGATAGTTAACAATTGTGGATCACACCAAGTGTGGTCAACTCGGTCTGAAGCGGTCAGGCCCAGATGAAGTTCCTAGGCCTCATTCTCGACGGTAGGTGGCTCTTTGACGAGCACTTCCGACACCGGCACTTACGGTGCACCGGTGTGGGCCGTGTCTCTGACCGCCCAGAATAGGGCACGCCTCAGGCGCCCTCAGAGGGTATTGGCGGTTAGAGCCATATGCGGCTACCGCACCGTGTCAACGGAGGCGGCATACGCATTGGCCGGGACTTGGAGGCGGAAGTGCTCGCCGAAGTATCGGTAAACGACTGAGATCCGGGCGGTTAGCGGCAGTCGGGCCGTCGCGCGGCGCGCTTACAAGCGCCTCATGCCGTCCTGAGTCTGGTCGCGAGTGGCCGCGGGTGGACGGGACGGAACAGGAGTCGCCGTCCGCAAGTGTCGGACGTTGCCTAAATAGAGAATGTACCCGAAGGTGGTGCCCGCGACGTTGCGGGCTGGTTCTAGGAGAGGTCCGGATATCATAACAGCAGTTCCCGGATCCCTCCTATTGCAGGCGCAGAGAGCGAAACAAAAATGTTTGTTTAAAATTTTCCTACTCTTTGTAGTGCTGTTGTCCTGCGTAGTTTGCTCCCTTAATCAGCTGTTACCACCGTCGCTCCTAATCCGTCACCACACGGACAGCACAGAAAACCGGTGTTAGGCAATTGAACAAGAAAGTAAGGTTACCGAAACCTAAACCCATCCTCCTCCAAATTCTGGGGAGAGGCCTCAAAGGATGGCAACACGGTAGTTAATTTCCTAAGGAGAGGCCTATGTCCAGCAGTGGACTAGTAAAGGCTGTTGATGATGATTGTTCGTGCGCCGTCCGCGAGTTTCGGCTACTCTCGGCTGTCTTCGGAGAAGGCAGCTGTGCAAGGCAACTACGGGGGGGCCGCGGGGCGCGGCGCGGAGGTGCCAACCGTCAGCTGTTCCCGAGGGCATTACCTCTGAAGTCCGCAAGCATCGCACGCGCACCATACTTTAATTGTTTTTATTAATATATGTACAAATTTACAGTCCATTGCCTTTAAATTATTTACCCGTAGATCAGGGATTTAACAATGATCTATCAGCTCGTTTGCACTTCTATGCCGTAAAAAAACGCACGGTCTTAAGTGTGTACTTGGCTTCAATTCGAGCATAAATTTCAATCAGTGCCATACAATCATTTGCTATACTTCTACGAGTTTAATTTCCTACGTGTCGTTGAGAGTCACGTTATCTCACGTGAGTTTGAAGGGAACACGAGATTTCTTTCTACCCCAAACGTGAGCTTTTCTAAAGTAGTAAACACGTCCTATTATAACAAGATACCTCAATTCGGCAAGAGTTGGTATTGAACTGAATAATAATATTATACCACATTCACACAACGCCATCTAGTCCTAAAACTAAGCAAAGCTTCTACTATGGCTACTAGACAACTAATATAAATACATTTATACTTTTTTTTTGTAAATACATACTTATTATACATAGAAACACCCAGACCAAATCAAACATTAAATGGTCATGAACACAAATGTTTGATGTCCGTCCACAAACCAAACACAAACAAAATGTCTATTAAAAACCTTACTTCGAGTAAATTAATAATAATCCCTTTACATGTCTAACACACGGTAGTCTGATCCCAAACTAGGCAGAGCCTGTACTATCGTAACCAGACTGCTGATAAATATGCTCAAATATGATAGACAAATTACACCCGTAGACAGAATGAATGATAGTGTACATCACACAATTATTGGTACCGGGTGGGAATGAAACCTCGACCTCCTGCTTAGCAGTTACTAACCACTAAACCTATAGGCCAGTCAACAATTTGGTGCAATAAAATTTTTACTTAAAATTTAAGCTGATGACTTTCAAAATTAAATTGCTCTAGTTAATTAGATTCCGATATTACTTTCTTCATGTCAATACTTTAGTATGGAATTTAATAATATTTGCAATTTCTTGGAATTGTAACCAATTTGTTGGAGTAATTGTTTTTGCTCTCAACTTCGTTTAAAATAATGTATTTGGTCAACTATAGGCATACTACTATTTTGCTGTACCTATGCCGTTTCATGTGCCTGTTTTTATATCAGTGATCAGTCTGTTGCTATCCTTGACCTATTCTTCCCTTCATTTGTCGTTTGCCTTACCTCTTGACCTTTTCATTTTAGCACATTAAGGTTTCCCCGGGCTAATTTGTTACGCCGATAATAGTTTGGTTACAGACAAAGTTTAATTTCAAACTCCAATGTCCTTGTGTATAATAAGTAAATAGCAGTTGACTCGTAAAAATAGATCAAACAAGAAATAGATAAAATTCATAGTGAATTAATACTTTAATCATTTACATTGGCAAGAGTATTCTGCACTTCGTAGTTCGTAAATGAATTATATTTTCGGTAAATTTTGCTTTTAACTGAACTGATCCTCCGCTACAAGAATTTATCGGATGCTATAGCTGACAAGCCTGTAAAAAGCAACGAACTTTCACCTACCGTTAGGTCAAATTTCTTATATTTTTATACGAGTATATATCCTACGTCGTGAGGGACTTTACAAACATTCATTACTCCACCAAACTCAGAACAACAATTTCTGGATATCACAAAGTGTTCTCCTATGTGAGCATCGAGCCCACAATACTCAGCGCAGTAGAAAACGACGAATTGACCGCATAAAACACTACACCATCCGTGTAGTAGTATATGTAGCAATTAAATTCGTTTCTTCAAGACCTTCTATAACATTAAAAGTAATCGATTGAAAACATTATTTACAAAAAGAATAAAAGCATCTCTCATCAATATCACAATACTTATAATCTTTAAGCAAAAGCGAAAATATTCCTGCATTTAAAATAAATACACCGTCATAGTTACGTCGGATTATGTTTATATCAAAAGTGAATTGTGTCAATAGTTGCCAGAGTCTAGTTTGAAAAATAATGTAAAAAGTTTTGTAGTGAAGCATGAATTGACGTCTTTATGCATCTTGAGCTGATTGACTGCTGAGATAACATGAATCCATTTATATAAAATCTCTATCTATCTATCTATCTTATATGTATCACCGGAAAATAACAAGAACCGCAAATGTATAAATTTTCTAGAAAATTTATAAACCTTTGTAGGATTCTAAACAAGATATAAATTGTATTATTTTACGCCCACATTTTAGCAAAATTGATAAACTTACCGAACTCTAGTCCGGTGCTTTCTTCAGTCCCAGAGCCGCCTCCATGGCGAGCTGGTCGGCTCGCTCATTACCCCCAACCAGGTTAGGTTAGGTTTTCTTCTCTCGTTTAGAATCTTATGAAGCTTTATAAATTTTCTAAAAAATTTATAAACCTTTGTAGGATTCTAAACAAGATATAAATTGTATTATTTTACGCCCACATTTTAGCAAAATTGATAAACTTACCGAACTCTAGTCCGGTGCTTTCTTCAGTCCCAGAGCCGCCTCCATGGCGAGCTGGTCGGCTCGCTCATTACCCCCAACCAGGTTAGGTTAGGTTTTCTTCTCTCGTTTAGAATCTTATGAAGCTTTATAAATTTTCTAGAAAATTTATAAACCTTTGTAGGATTCTAAACAAGATATAAATTGTATTATTTTACGCCCACATTTTAGCAAAATTGATAAACTTACCGAACTCTAGTCCGGTGCTTTCTTCAGTCCCAGAGCCGCCTCCATGGCGAGCTGGTCGGCTCGCTCATTACCCCCAACCAGGTTAGGTTAGGTTTTCTTCTCTCGTTTAGAATCTTATGAAGCTTTATAAATTTCCTAGGAAATTTATACATATGCGGTTTTTGTTATTTTCCGGTGACATATATAAATATAACTGTTAAGTGGGTTTGTGTACGCTTCTAAATCTCAAAAAGTTCTACACTGTTTGAAATTTCGACACAATATACAAACTGCTTCAAAGATGTTTTTTTTATCTATTTTTCGTATCAGTTCCTTTATTCAATGCAACCACAATCTGGTACATCAGGGTACAATCAGGGTACAAAAAATATACTAAAAAGCATAATTTGTAAGTTTAATATAATTATTACAGTAAGAGCTAAAACTACGACAAATTGTTTAAGAAATATTGGGTAATGGTAAAAGCCCGAACGATCTTATTTCCTTTCCAAAGAGGAAAATGTAAAGTAATAGACAAAATTAAGCAATTCTTTCGTTGCCTTTCACTGAGTGAGTGAGGTTACCGGAGCACAAATCCAGGGCGACTGGGGCGACCCAGGAGGGACTCCAAGGGCAGCAACGAATTTGTGACTTTTGAGTTGCAGGTGTCCATGGGCGGCGGTAGTTGCTTACCATCAGGTGACCCGTCGGCTCGTTTGCCCCCTTACACCATAAAAAAAATTGTTCATGGTCATTTTAATGAACAAAAAAAGATGATTACAAGAAAAATGTAAGCGAGACGTTTACGTTTTTTTTTACTGTTTAAAAAGTATTATTAAATTTTTTTTAGATAAAATATTAGAAAAAGCCGATACATAAACACAACATCTATGATCAACAAAGAACTATCGCGAAATAATTAAGCGTCTAGAAAAGTCTCTATTTCGAATATAGACTAAATAATTTCGTAAGTATTTTTGCCGATTCCGTTTATAGCCTAATATATGTAAGTCTCAAAACAATATTTGTATAAAAGTATCTTTAAAAGTATTTGATAAAGTTATTAATATTGTACTCACTACTTTCAATACAAATGATCGTATTTTAAAACTGAAAACCCAATATTTTTGTATTTACTTAGTTTACAAATCATCTTAAACGTAAAAAAGTTTATATTTTTAACCAGTAATTTTAAAATTTTACAAATTATGTAAAGGCGAAAGTTTGTTTAAATGTATGGATGTTTGTTACTCTTTCACGCAAAAGCGACTGAAAAGATCTGAATGAAATTTGGTATAAAGATAGATTATAGTGTGGAATAGCACATAGACTACATTTTATCAAACAACTTCTACAACTACAACCACGGGTAACACCGCGGCCCGCAGCTAGTCATAAAATAAAATACAATAATTTCTTCAGACTTAAAATAAGTCTGGCAATGAGGACAACGGAAATCGTCTGTTAACAATTAATAATGACATGACATTTTGTTGATCGTTCCACAGATAAAAAATATTTTCGGGTGCTTTTTTATCTTTGGTTCGTTCGTTACCAACCTCTATGTTTTCTTTTGATTTTGTTTTGTTTTTTTATTTGACATGGACTGCTTATACTCGTATGCTGATTTTCCCACGTGACGTGTGTTTGCCTACGGATTCCGTTTACCTTCTATTTCCTATTCAACTTATTACTGTGATTACTTTAAAATACGATTCTTCCTTATAATCAAATCAAATCAAATCAAATCTTTATTTGCCAACCAAGTGTACATCAATGATCTTATAATATTATATGTAGTAGTCCCAACTTAGAAGCCTTTTCCAGGCATTGCAAAATTTGAGAGAGAACGCAGAAGAATAAATTGTTCCACAAGTACAAGCATTTTTAGAACAATACAAATTAAGTGACTCAATAGTACAGTATAACAATCGAACAAACCATGCAAAAATACGAAGGCGCCCGACATTCTACATCACTAATACATATACACATTTTCCTACTGTCCCTAGCATTTCCGTGCATCAAGACCGATTTTTCTTTTTATGATTTGTACTTAGGTATATAGTTTCTGTTTTCCGTGTAATAAGAAATGTAGTTCGTTAAGTGTTTTTTCCTCAATGTATTCTTTAACAGAATAGAAACATTTTGTAATTAAGAATGCTTTTAGTTTTTTAACCGACTTCAAAAAAAGGAGGAGGTTCTCAATTCGACAGTATTTTTTTTTTTTTTTTTTTTGTATATTTGTTACGCGATTACTCCGGCAATTATAAACCGATTTGAATAATTCTTTTTTTATTTGGTAGGTCATACGTCAGAGGTGGTCCCATTGTCACCAGGTCAGGATCTGATGATGGGATCCTGGGGAAATCGAGGGAAACCCTCAAATTTTGTAGGCATATACACTGTTTATCAGAAATTATCTTAATCTATGTAGATTTTTGCATCAAATGGTCACCATCTGATGTTGCTGAGCTGATGATGAAGCTGTTGATGAATGGTTTAGGAGTATGGGATCTCTGTAACAAAATTATGTAATACCATCGAATTTGAATGTGTTTGAGTCTAATTAATAAGAACTCCGATCCTATGTGATATTCAGGGTCTGATGATGGAGACGGTAAATAGCCATGGGAACTCTGTAATAAAATAAAGCAATTCCGCCGTGTTTGTGCTCATTTGATTCGTCTCGACTAGGAGCTTCCTGCTAGTCGATTTTTAACCAACATCAACATCAACGACAGTATGTTTTCTTTTTAACCGACTTCCAAAACACAAAAGAGGAGGTTCTCAATTCGTCTGTATTTTTTTTTTATGTATGTTTGTTACGCGATTTCTTCGTCAATTGTGGACCGATTTTCAAAATTCTTTTTGTAATCGAAAGGGTATGCTCCCGAATTGGTCCCATTACCACCAATTCAGGATCTGATAATGGGATCCTAGAGAAATCGAGTGAAAACCATCACAATTATTGTGAATTTGACAGCCCCGACAACGTGTTTAAGCTACGAGTATTTCTTTAGCCAAAACAAACCATGGCAACTGTCAGAGACTGCGCGATGTGATGCGCAGAGAACTTGCAGTATTTATGTCACCACAGTAATTGTCGTTGTATTAAGAAGAAAAGGTTGAAATTTTGTATTCTATCTTGTTAAAATAATTCGGATAGACGTTTTGTTGCTATGGATGGCATCGCATTTCGTTTGTAAGTAATTTTATACTTAATTTATTAAAATAGTTCTGGAAAAAACTCTTAAATTTTGGGTGGGACAACTAGGTTAATTTCTAACATACTAGTATTAACCCTTCTAGTTGGAACTCCTTCTATAAAATATTGAGCATATTTGTTGAGTAGTCTCACTAAAGCTTCCCTATCTTCACCTTCGAGATCAGTGTCAATTGAATCGGAAGTTATTTTGTTCGGTTGCAACTCACAAGAATTTGACTGTTTCTTAGAAAAGAATTTAAGCTGATCTTGATCAGTTTGGACGCCAATGTCATTTTCATATCCTACACTAAAAATGGTAAAATAAACCCTTTTTAAAAAAAAAGTTGAACCGACTTCAAAAAACACCGACAAAGAGCACTAAAAATTAAAAAATAATTACAAATCTAAGTACAAAACTATAATAAGTACCCTCAATGTAACAGGTAACATTATAATACCAATAGTCCCTTCTAGTCTGTTTGAAGTCGGTGCCAAGCTCGATGTACAATAAGTAATACTGGTCTATGTCAGCTTTATATTAGCACAATGAAAAATTAAGAATTCAAAATAATTCTAATGAAACATCGAATATTTTGTTAATTAATAAAGACCAACCAGATCAATTACGTGCGCAAACTTATCAACTACTTATTAAAGAATTCAAAATAATAATATAATTGGAGATGTGCGTCCACTTTAGCTCGTTTATCATGTTTTGCGCAGCATGAAGACTGTTGCAGCTGCCGCGCTACATTCTACCATGCCTATCAAGCACCTATTTGGCTTGGCACCGACTTCAAACTGACTAGAAGGGACTATTGGTATTATAATGTTACCTGTTACATTGAGGGTACTTATTATAGTTTTTTACTTAGATTTGTAATTATTTTTTAATTTTTAGTGCTCTTTGTCGGTGTTTTTTGAAGTCGGTTCAACTTTTTTTTTAAAAAGGGTTTTTAATGAATAGTGTAGTCTTCGTTTCATTTTTTATGTGGATAGGTAATTTGTTGTATATTTTTACAGCCATGTAGTAAGGGCTCTGGTTTAGCATTTTAATTCTTGATGGTGGTAGGTATAGTCTACTTTAGAATAGATATACTTTAGTATAGTATACTTTAGATTTAGTTAAATGTGCATCGATTTGTTGATCGAAGGCAAGTCGTGTAAGGCCTACACTGTAACATGTGTATCAAACGTTTACCCCGCATTGCAATTTGAACCGAAAGTCACTGCTATAATATGCAGCTGGGTATACTGAGTGTTGCGCACATAACATGGCATTAGTGTGGTTTCCGGCATGTGTCAGACATCAACAGAATATTACAGCACCGGCAAGGCTTCTAGATATAATTGTTCTAAAAGAGATGAATAAGTTCATAGGTAAGGCCATCTGTCAACCTAGCATGAGCAGGCCAAGGCGGTGGTGGGACGTGCTGTGGAGCGCGCGCGGTCTTTGGGGAGTAGAATGAGAACACCGTAGTTCCCGCATACGAAGGGATCATTTACAAGCCGTAGATGGCTCGGGGTACCGGGGATTTAATTTCTAGGGTACACCTGGTTCCCCGGCTACTGTTACCCGAGATGGCGTGCGGTTTTTAGTTGGTTCGAGTCCGATAAAAACACCCTCGGATACCACCCACGGTATCCGAGGGGATTTCCGCACAAAAAAGGTATGTTTTGATGTAAACATATCCTCCCCAACTTAAAACTGGAATATATTTCATTCCTGACTTCTATTAATAGTAATGACTAAGATAAAATTGTTTAGGGATTAAACCTATATTCTTTTGTATATTTACATGACTAGATGCTAAAAAAAATATGCCAACAAAATTATGTCCGGCCAATTTTTCCTTTAAAATTGATCAATTTAGGTACTGTTAGGGAATTGAGGTTAATGGCTGAGAGATATTCATTATTTTACTTGTTAATTTAATCAATTATATTATAACCGTGTGGTGACGGATTAAGAATACAGAGTGTCACCACCCCTATTCATCCCGTGGGTGTCGTAAGACCCGACCAAGGGAAAAAACTACGCAGAACAACAGCACTGCAGAGAGAAGGAAAACTTGACACAAACCCTTTTTTTTTTTTTGTTTTTTAACGTGTGGAAATCCCCTCGGACCGTCACCCCTCCGGGGTTTGCGGCGGGGTGGTGTGTCGGACTCGGACCGACTAAAACCACACGGTGTGCCACTCTGCGCCTGTAACAGGAGGGATCCGGGAACAGCTGTTGTTAAGACATCCGGACCCCTTCAAGACCTTCTATAACATTAAAAGTAATCGATTGAAAACATTATTTACAAAAAGAATAAAAGCATCTCCCATCAATATCATAATACTTATAATCTTAAAGCAAAAGCAAAAATATTCCTGCATTTAAAATAAATACACCGTCATAGTTACGTCGGATTATGTTTATATCAAAAGTGAATTGTGTCAATAGTTGCCAGTCTAGTTTGAAAAATTATGTAAAAAGTTTTGTAGTGAAGCATGAATTGACGTCTTTATTCATCTTGAGCTGATTGACTGCTGAGATAACATGAATCCATTTATATAAAATCTCTATCTATCTATCTTATATACATCACCGGAAAATAACAAGAACCGCAAATATATAAATTTTCTAGGAAATGTATAAACCTTCGTAGGATTCTAAACGAGATATAAATTGTATTATTTTACGCCCACATTTTAGCAAATTGATTAACTTACCGAACTCTAGTCCGGTGCTTTCTTCAGTCCCAGATCCGCCTCCTTGGCGGCGGTCGGCTCGCTCATTACCCCCTTTTTTTTTTCCGTGAGGAAATCCCCTCTGATACCACCTGTCGGTGGCATGTCAGACTCGTACCGACTAAAACCGCACGCCGTCACAGGTACTAATAGCCAGGGAACCAGGTATACCCTAGAAAGGAAGTCCCTGGTGCCTGGAAGGAAGGAAGGCCTGCTTCTGCTAGGGTGACAGATGGCCTCACCTGTCATTATTACCCCCTAACCAGGTTAGGTTAGGTTTTCTTCTCTCGTTTAGAATCTTATGAAGCTTTATAAATTTTCTAGGAAATTTATACATTTGCGGTTCTTGTTTTATTTCCAGTGACATATATAAATATAAATGTTAAGTGGGTTTGTGTACGCTTCTAAAACTCAAAAAGTTCTACACTGTTTGAGCTCAAATTTCGTCACAATATACAAACTGCTTCAAAGATGTTTTTTTTATCTATTTTTCGTATCAGTTCCTTTATTCAATGCAACCACAATCTGCCACGGCGATGCGTGACAGGGTAAAAAAAGTAAGGTCCAATGACCCCGCCGGACCATAAACCGCACCAAATAGTCACACGTGGAAGATGGAGAGGCTTCTCAACCATAACTCTTGGATTTTCCGAGCCCCAGATGCGACAATTTTGCTTGTTGAAATAGCCTCCTAGGTAGAAATGGGCCTCATCAGTCAAGATGATTTTTCGATGGCATTCCGGATCATTTTCATGCATTTCAAGTACCCAATCAGCAAAGACACGACGTTGTTGATGATCGGCCGGCTTGAGTTCTTGTGTTAACTGAACTTTATAAGCCTTAAGACCAAAGTCTTTATGCAAAACACGGTGTACGAACGACGAGAAATGGACAAACCTGCGTTTTCTTCAACACTTTGGGCTACAGCAGGAATATTCTCAGTTGTTCTTGAGCGACGTGCACGGGTTTTATTCTTCACATCACTAACTTGTCCCAACAGCTCGAATTTTTCCACCAATTTCTGTATTGCGGTCCGACAAGGTGCTTCACGACGACCAAAAAATGCTTTAGTTTTGCGAAGTGTGACTGCAAGATTTTCACCATTTTTGTAGTGAATTTTAATAATTTCAATGCGTTGTTGAAGTGTGTATCGTTCCATTTTTAATAATGGCGTAGTTTCTACTTGTCAAATGTCAAAAAATAAAAGCTTCAAAAGTGACAGCTACCGAAATACAGGGCTGATTCAAAATAACACCTCTTGTTGGAAAACCCTTTAGATAAAATATTAGAAAAAGCCGATACATAAACACAACATCTATGATCAACAAAGAACAATCGCGAAATAATTAAACGTCTAGAAAAGACTCTATTTTGAATATAGACTAAATAATTTCGTAAGTTTTTTTTCCGATTCCGTTCATAGCCTAATATAAGTCTCAAAACAATATTTGTATAAAAGTATGTATAAAAGGATTTGATAAAGTTATTAATATTGTACTCACTATTTTCAATACAAATGATCGTATTTTAAATCTGAAAACATAATATTTTTGTATTTACTTAGTTTACAAATACTGTACTGTACTGGTACTGTACAGTACTGGTTAAATATATAAACTTAAAAAAGTTTATATATTTAGCCAGTAATTTTAAAATTTTACAAATTATGTAAAGGCGAAAGTTTGTTTAAATGTATGGATGTTTGTTACTTTTTCACGCAAAAGCGACTGAAAGGATCTGAATGAAATTTGGTATAAAGATAGATTATAGTGTGGAATAGCACATAGACTACATTTTATCAAACAACTTCTACGACTACAACCGCGGGTAACACCGCGGCCCGCAGCTAGTCATAAAATAAAATACAATAATTTCTTCAGACTTAAAATAAGTCTGGCAATGAGGACAACGGAAATCGTCTGTTAACAATTAATAATGACATGACATTTTGTTGATCGTTCCACAGATAAAAAATATTTTCGGATGCTTTTTTATCTTTGGTTCATTCGTTACCAACCTCTATGTTTTCTTTTGAGTTTGTTTTGTTTTTTTACTTGACATGGACTGCTTATACTCGTATGCTGATTTTCCCACGTGACGTGTGTTTGCCTACGAATTCTGATTACCTGTTATTTCCTATTCAACTTATTACTGGGATTACTTTAAAATACGATTCTTCCTTATACTTTAGATTTAGTTGAATGTGCATCGATTTGTTGATCACGAAGGCAAGTCAACGTGTGTCTACTGTAACATGTGTATCAAACATTTACCCCGCATTGCAATTTGAACCGAAAGTCACTGCTATAATATGCAGCTGGGTATACTGTTGCGCACATAACATTGTTCTAAAAGAGGTGAATAAGTTGATAGGTAAGGCCATCTGTCAACCTAGCATGAGCAGGCCAAGGCGGTGGTGCGACGTGCTGTGGATCCCGCGCGCTCTTTGGGGAGTAGAATAAGAACACCGTATTACCACATACGAGGGGATCATTTACAAGCCGTAGATGGCTCGGGGTACCAGGGATTTCCTTTCTAGGGTACACCTGGTTCCCCGGCTACTGTTACCCGAGATGGCGTGCGGTTTTTAGTTGGTTCGAGTCCGATAAAACCACCCCACTGGGTATGTTTTGATGTAAACATATCTTCCCCAGCTTAAAACTGGAATATATTTCATTCCTGACTTCAATTTTATCTTAGTCATTACTAACTAAGATAAAATTGTTTAGGGATTAAACCTATATTCTTTTGTATATTTACATGACTAGATACTAAAGAAATATGCCAACAAAATTATGTCCGTCCAATTTTTCGTTTAAAATTGGTCAATTTAGATACTGTTAGGGAATTGAGGTTAATGGCTGAGAGATATTCATTATTTTACTTGTTAATTTAATCAATTATAATAATGATAATAATTTACACATGCTACGATATTCACACAACGCCATTTGATCCCAAACTAAGCAGAGCTTGTACTATGGGCTGTACTATACTATTATAATATATTTAACATAGCATAACAGTAGTTGTATATTACAAATGGAACATCTGATGGGCCTGTTGCTGACTGCTAAACCATAGGCCGTGGGTTCGATGCCCACCTACGACAAATATTTGTGTGATGAGCACAATCATTTGTTCTGTGTCTGTATGTAATTTATCTATAACTAGCTGACCCGCGCAACTTCGTCTGCGTCTCTCAATAGTAATAAATTTTCTCCGTTTTTGAAACATTCTTCATTGGTGCTCCGCTCCTATTGGTCTTAGCGGGATGATATATAGCCTATAGCCTTCCTCGATAAATGGGCTATCTAACACTGAAAGAATTTTTCAAATCGGACCAGTAGTTCCTGAGATTAGCGCGTTCAAACAAACAAACAAACAAACAAACTCGTCAGCTTTATAATATTAGTATAGATATGTATGTATTTAGATATAGCCTGTACTATGATAACTAGACGCCTGATGAATATACTTCATCAGCCGTCCGGTTACCATAGTACAGGCTCTGTGCTGTGCCGTGTGTGAGATGTGTGAGGTTTGAAATAATATTATTCAACTGTCATTACATTTAATTTCAAAAATGATTTAGAACTTTTACTTACTCTGTTCAGCTGAGGCTAACTTAACCGTTTCTGCTTGCCCTGGTATCTTCTCTGATCTCCACAGCACTTTCACTATTTGAACGTACGCTATAGTCATCAGCAGAAGCGGTAGCCTGTAAGAAATGTATGAAATTAGTACATTCTAAGAAAGCTTTCTTAATCTATCATCATCAACAGCCTATGACAGTCCACTGCAGGACATAGGCCTCTTCTTAGAAAAGAGGTTTTAGCCTACTGTAACGGGTTGGTAAAAAAAGAAAAAAGTGTTTTTTTCAAGTTTTACTTCTGTTTCTGATCCCTTAGTCGGTTCTTACGACACCCACGGGTTGGATATTCTATCTAGTATATTATAGAAGGGAGTTTGTTTGTTACGACCACGAGTTTAAACCACTAAACCGATTTAAAAAAAAACTTCACTAATGCAAAGCTACATTATCATAGAGAAACATAGGCAATTTTTTACCTCGATGACATAAATTATCACACATGTAATAGCTTATATAACTTGACTAAGAAACTAACAGTAGAATCTACTGTTAGTTCTTTTACTTATGTAAACAATTTAATGTATATGTCCTCTAACTGACTTTTCTAAGAAGTCTAATGTAACGGACTTTATACATACATACATATACATATATATATATATATATTTATATATATATAAAATAAGTAGTCTTTCTTTCTTAATACACACTTTCTTAATAGAGGAACACTTTCTAATCATGCACAGGCACCAGTCAACACAGCCCGTGAAACGTCAGGCAAATCAAAGGTATAGAAATTCTCTCGGATACACTCCACCTGATGACCGATGGAATGGTTATGTCGGACTCGAACCGACTGTAAGCCGCTGTCTCGAGTACCAGTAACCGGGGAACTAGATGATGTACTTAATAACTATCGTGAGTACGTTCATCATCATCATCAGCAGCCTATGATAGTCCACTGCTGGACATAGGCCTCTCCTCTGAAAGGAGGTTTGGCCTACTAGTACGTTAATTAAACATAATTATGAACCAAAGCTTAGAACAATCCATTATTATAGATTGGACAACACTTAGAGCGAATCACGTCACGTCCATGACAACTGATATTTGTAACAGTAATAAGTATTAAGTAACAGTAATTGAATTGCCATAATACAGGGTGTAAGGGACAGTGTAACGAATGTTTGAGAGAAACTATATAAAATCATAAGTTCAAGGGCATATCATAATGTGTTTACGACTACAAACAAAAAGAAAAAAACAATTATATCAATTATTAAAATAAAAAGTTACAGAAAAAAATCAAAAATCATGCACTATCGGAAAAATCACCTGAGAAATAAATATTAAAATTTTCTCGATTCTTGTCAGTCTTAATATAGGGCGAATAGAATATCAGTTTATTGATATCAGTATTATAGCAATTCGAGGTCTCGACCTCTTTACTGAATTTCCTGTTGTTAGAAGTTTTTTCCGGCAATTACCGGATTAGATGTAAGCAAGAGTGTGATGTTTTTCGAGTGCAATGTTCACGTTTACATCTAAAATCTTTATGCCTGCACTCCAAAACCTCTGCTGATAATTTGCCGATAAGCACGAAGAATGATGCAATGATAGCAGGGCCATGAATAGGTATATTTAAAAGCATATAATACTAAAAATAATTTTCAAGATGTATTTTCTTAGTTTGTGTTAAAACCAGTGTTTAGATCTACTAATGACTAAAAGACAGCCCGACGTTTTTCTGGTTCGGTTTGCAAGACCCCGACCATGTAAATAATAGTGTATTTACATGTTCGTCGCCATGCAAACCATATATATCTTGTATATGACTGGCAATTTCATTTTTGCCAACATGTTTGGTGATTTCGAAACAAGATTTAAATGTAACTTTTGACGTATTTGCTAAAAGAAAATATGATTTATGCAATAAAAATATACGACAGTCATTGTACACTAAAAAAAGTAGTACAACTACAGATTTTTAGACCCAATATTCTTAAATGACCTGTACTCATCCATAGTAACAGATTTTTTATTAAATAACTAGGTCAAGGAACGGGGCAATAAGATTACAATGAAAATAATTCGCAGCACAGCACAAGTGTTACAAGTAAACACAAGAATGCACAGTATGCCACATCTAACAGCGCAATTATTTTGACGTCTAGTGAATGATTCGAAAGTAGGAACTTTGACATTATGTTTTAAATAATTACCCTAAAAACAGTTTAATTTGGTGTTGAGATTAAGTAATGTGTAAATATGTGTGATAAATAATGTATTTTTATATTTTTGTATGTGGGACGTCACAATGTGCGTCGTGAGGAATACTGAAATAGTGTATTCGGGCCATCATTCTGAGTCAAAAATCATTAAAATTCCAATGATTTCAATGATCCTGCATCCTGATCCAAAATTCATGTTTTTTTTGTAATTTTCCATTTTTTTGCTGCTGATCATAGGCCTTAACGAAGGTTAACCGGATCAACTGGTAGTGTCAATCCAAAGGCTTTCCGTGACGCCAGGTGTTTTGCAACGCTCTTTATACACGCTCTTCTTTCAGTGCATTTCAATGCATACATTCATACATACAATCACGAAAACATCAGTAATTTTAATCATCGGTAATTTCTAATTGTATAGGTATTTTGAATATTGTATCAGCAGTTTTACCACCCGACAATAATGCGGCAGCTATGCCAGAAGACAATACAGTAAGAGCAATCTTACTTTGTCTTTTTGACTTTTACTTAATCTAAAAATTAATCATATATGTATTCATAATCATTGACAGGCCTGTTGGTCTAGTGGTTAGGGACCCTGACTGCTAAACCAGAGGTCGTGGGTTCGATTCCCACCCAAGACAAATATTGTGTGATGAGCACGGTCATTTGTTCTGTGTCTGGGTGTAATTTATCTAAAATATGTATGTATTTAAAAATATATAAGTATGTTTATCAGCAGTCTGGTTACCATAGTACGGGCTCTGCCTAGTTTGGGATCAGACGGCCGTGTGTGAGATGTGTGAGATAAATTATATATTATATTATTACATTGAACCCAAGAACTGTACACCCATATTATGCATATGAAGAAAATGGACTATTTTTTTACTAATTGATCAGTTTCCTTATACCCTAAGAATACAACATAAAATTAAGGATTACCTACCGTTGCTTAATTATAATGGCAATCGATCGATTGATGTTAGATAAAACCATGAGCAGTTTTGTTCGGAGCAATGCTAGGTGCAAATATTTTACGTATTTTTGACGTGACAACGTCTTATAATTCGATGGAGCCGGCTGCACGCACGAAAAAACATGACTCATGCGGCGTTACCTCGCTCTGAATCGTTCCATTTAAGACTTGAAGTGCAAGCGAGAGCGCGGAACGAGCGACAAAGAGGCACAATCGGCCTCCGCGTTCGGCAGCGTTCGACATCTGTCTCTCTCCTACTTGAGTCAGCGATGCGTCCGCGTGGACAGCTGCTATACAATAATACATTTACATATTTTCGTCAAGTATGAAGCGTAACTAAAATTTTCTTTTGAAAAATGCAACCTTTCCATCAGTATTTTCTTATGACGTTGTCACGTTCAGCTATCGTCAGTAAACCGACTTTACAGACAACCGATTTTTTTTTAGTAATAACAGGACAAGAACAATATATTTACCTACTACTTTCATATATACTAGTATTGTGTCTATAAGATTTTAATCTATACTAATATTATAAAGCTGAAGAGTTTGTTTGTTTATTTGTTTGTTTTTTTGAACGCGCTAATCTCAGGAACTACTGGTCCGATTTGAAAAATTCTTTCAGTGTTAGATAGCCCATTTATTGAGGAAGGCTATAGGCTATATATCATCACGCTAAGACATATAGGAGCGGAACACTAATGAAGAATGTTTCAAAAACGGAGAAAATTTATTACTATTGAGAGACGCAGACGCAGTTGCGCGGGTCAGCTAGTAACAAAATATTTAAGTAAACATGTTGACAGCAATGACAACTCATTTGTGACAGCCAATGAACTGTCATGGGTATCGACTTCAGTACAGCCTATATGTAAACTACACACTGAAATAAATTTTGAAAGCAACGTTCTAAAAACCTCAGTATTAAAACTATAATTAATTGGTAATGATATTACTAGCCAAACCAATACAAAATAATTCCTACCATTAAATTCGCTAGGCGGTAAAATAGCCCCATACACGCCTGCCGTTGCCCTTTCATTTTATTTACATTATAATTCTTTCTTTCTTTCTTTCTTTTTTTTTTAAAAGACAACACCCGCACTAGGAATAAATCCTGTGTTGGGTTCAAACCCCACATGGAATAACACTTTGTGTTATCCACAACATGTTGTTCTGAGTCTGAGTCCTTTGTGTTCGTTTCATGTATGTTTGTTAAGTCCACCGCGACACAGGATGTACTACTAGCGCGGGAGTTATCTTTTCAAAAAAAGTTGCACCACTTTGGGGGTATACCCTTTCGATTACAGAAGAATTTTGAAAACCGGTCCACAATTGATGGAGATATCGCGTAACAAACAAACAAAAAAAAGAACATACAGCCGAATTGATAACTTCATCTTTTGTGTTTTTGAAGTCAGTTAAAAAAAAACTTGAAATTATCATTGCGATAGTCGAAAGTTAATTTAAGGCGGATAGCACTAGGTCGAAATTTGCTTGTTATACGATTTTTTACGATTGTCTGTGTGGTGACGGATTAAGAATACAGAGTGTCGCCACCCCTATTCATCTCGCGGGTGTCTTGAGAGCCGATTAAGGGAGCCAACAGGACAACAGCACTGCAGAGAGAAGGAAAACTTGTCACAAACCCTACACCAACCCGTCTGGCCAGCGTGATTTAGTAGGCCAAAACCTCCTTTCTAAGGAGAGGCCTATGTCCAGCAGTGGACTGTTAAAGGCTGTTGATGATGATGATACAATTTTTTAACGACTAAATAGATATTCAAATATTTTTTTTAAACGATGACCTTTGAGATCAAAATTATGTATGCATCAAGTACTATGTATATCCGTGTGGTGATGGATTAAAAATACGGAATGTCACTACCCCCTATTCAGAAAAAGAACGCTGAAGAACTTCAGTCATCCCTATGGCTTAGGCTTAGGCCTGGCGTTGGTAGGTGAGGCCGTCTGCCCTGATGCAGAATGTTATTTTATGGTATAGGGGCAAACGAATAGACGAGTCACCCTATGATAATTTCTTACCGCCGCCGTAGGACACTAACAACTCAAAAGACAGAAGCGCATTATGCCTTTCGAATTCCACAACCACCGAGTAAGGAGGAAGAGAGGTTCGGTCCTCAGGAAACTTTTTTTTTTATGGTATAAGGGCTCAGTGCTGAGAAATGAAGGAACTGCTTAACAGTAGTTTTCTGTGAGGCCGTGGTATCACTCCGGTCAAGCCGGCCCATTTATGCGCTTTGTCGGCTCTGTCCTAACGATAAATAGGATTTTTGTGAAATGTATCATACTCACGTGTAAATAAGAACCACTTTGATGATGTGCCAGACCAGGTCACTCCTCTCTGACCAGGTAGCGACACACTGCGTTAAGTACTCGAGCCCAAATCGTAGAGGTACTGAAGTTGCTGTTGTCAGAACTATCAACTCTGGTGCATCTGGGAAAGGGTTAATATACTTTAAAATGATCATAATGATAAAAGTATTTATTCTTTTTCAAACCTTTTATTCTCTTTTAAATTACTTTTGACAATATTTTATTTCTTTTAAATTAATATCCAATGGGACTGTTATCCAAGTCATCATCATCATCTGCCTACCCTTTTCCCAATTTTATTTGGGGTCGGCGCAGTATGTATGATTTTTCCATTCTACTCTGTCATGCGTCATCTCACTGTTTACTCCCTTCCTAGCCATATCCTCCATCCACCTTTTCTTCGGTCTGCCTCTTCTCTTGTACCCTTCAACTCCCATACCTAATACTTTCTTCGCCACATTTTCCTCATCCCTCCGCATGACATGTCCATACCAAGATAACCTATTACTTCTTAACTTTTCATCCAGTGGCGCTACTTTCAGACTCCCTCGTATATACTCATTCCTAACCTTGTCCATCTGAGTCCATCTCAGCATTCGCATTTCGGCTACGTTCAGGCGTCTCTCATCCGTTCTCTTAATGGGCCAACTTTCAGAACTATACAGACGGCAGGTCTGATAATAGTTTTATAAATTTGTCCCTTCAGTGTTAAGGGGAAACTGGGGTCACAATTTGTTCCCGTTACCTGCCGCCACTTCATCCATCTCGTATTGATTCGATGCTGTACAGTTCGATCAATCTCACCATCACATTGTAAGAGGGAGCCGAGGTACTTGAAATTGGAGCAGACTGTTATCGCTATCCCATCCAGCGAAATGGTTTCAGGACTGGAGAGACCGCCGAAATCGCAAAACATGTACTAAGTTTTGGATCTGCTGATTTTCAAGCCAACATTTCCAGCCTTTGTTGCCATTTTTCCAGTCTGCTCTGGACCTCAACCCCATCCTCACCGACCAACACAATGTCATCTGCAAATAGCATGCACCAAGGTGCTTCCTCCTGTATGTCCGATGTCAGAGCATCCATTATCAACAGGAAGAGGTATGGGCTCAGAGCTGATCCCTGGTGCAAGCCTACAGAGATACTGAATTGATCACTGTTTCCCGTGACCGACCTTACATGAGTGCTAGACTCTCTGTATATGTACAGAGAGTATTTATTCGTGCTATGGCACGAATAAATTCTACATACTTAACAGGCACTCTTTCTTCTTTCAAAGCCCACCACAAAACCTCTCGGGTACCCTATCATCTGCCTTTTCGAGATCCACAAACACTATATGCAAGTTTTTGTGCGCACTCCTGTATTTCTCACATAGTTGGGTGAGAATTACAATTATAGAATTACAATTTACAATTACATTATAGCGGAATAGCGGGTGGGCTATTCTATAATGTAATTGGCTTAATTAAGGGTAAGGCTACTAAGTTAGTTAAGAGGAATGCAATAGGTTCATTGAATAAATGGAAATGTAATGGTATCCACGAATAGTGAGAATTTTGAATACTCTTTAACTGTGTTTCAATTTGAGCTGTCTTTTACCTCAAGGAACACCATCTGTTTGTTTTATTAGCTAATACATATATTATAATAATTTATAATAAATTGACACATCTTACACAAGGCCGTACGATTCTAAACTAAGTATAGCCTGAAGGTCAATTCTCGTAATAAAATTCGTTCAAAATTTAGTGACGATCTACTCTTGATCACACAAATGTCATAAAATTGTAAAATGGTATTCTCGTAGTAAAAAATATTAAAGATCTACCTTTGACTGTAATCTGATTATATCGCATTGTGACCGAAACCTGAATCGATATTTATAAGTTTCTACTAGTCTTAATAACACTTTACTATTTTACTACGAGAATATCTTTTATGATATTTGTGAGATCGAGAGAATTTCTGAATTTACCTTAAAGAATATTTAATAACAAATAAATTACCCAGACATAACAAAATATGATCGTGCTCATTACACAGTTAAATAAAATGTCATAGGTAAGAATCGAATCAACGACTCTGCCTTAGCAGTCAGGATCCCTAACCACTAAGCGGCAGACAAAAACAGATTTATTTTTGGTAGAATATTACATACATACTACAGGTATTTGTTTGATTTAGATTTATGACTTTAAAATTGTATCATGTAGCCGGGGCATCAATGGTCCGTAAACTGGGTTCTACGGACTTTAAACGTTTAAAAACCCCTGACTTCCATTTTTTTTCATTGTTTTTCTATCAGCAGCGCGAGTATAGTTTCGCGTTTAACCCATTCAATATTCCTGCACCGCCGAACCAATATTTTGAACCAGAACATAAATCACTAATATCCCATAAATCAAATATTTACTAAGCTCATAAATGCGTTTTACAGTTTTCTTAATTTATTATTTTAAATACGATACTTACCACAAAACCAGATGTCTATCCAACTATTTACGGAACGATACCTAAAGTTTTATTACGATCAAATTTTTCAATGCGATTTGTCTTATATCAATTAAAAAACTGTTCTTACTGAGTACTTAAATCTTGTTCTTTTGAGCCTTTTTCCCGAACTGGGTTTGGGTTTGCTTTAAGTCTAATATGAAACGGCTTAACTTCGATTTTTTACGCCTAGCGACGTTCATCAGTCCTTCACAATACAAGTACTAGGCGATATATAAGCTATCTATGTGGTTAAGATTGAGAGGCCTGCTTGGTTGGCCTTGCTGGACATGCAAAACATAGTTTCTCTCTGGTACCTAACCTAAAATAATAGTGATCACCACGTTAGCGCCACGTCATATATGATCACAGTCTCACAGATAACTAAATACTCATGACCACAGATAGCGTAGAGTAGTGTTGCACGTACGTCAATAGTTATAAGCTTTTAAAAAAAATGTAATATTATTGTAAGTTGTATTAAGTTAGTAATTAAATTAAGTTGTATGCTGTGTTTTCTTACAGAATAAAGTCTTTTTTTTGTTTTTTTTTATCCAAGTTCTGTAGGACGACCATTGTTGGATTGTTTAAGGTCCTAACTACCCATAACGATAGCCACGGATGTTTGTATGGCAAGCGGGACCCACAGTTTTAAGTGGTTGAATATTCTGCAGAAATTACATTTTTTTTTTCATCGGTTTCCTCTGAATAGTATCACTGGGACTGGTCATTAATCTTATGAACTGGCAAACTGGCACAATCTTTAATGCCTTTAATGAATAGTAATTACTTTCGGAGCCCAGTTCTTAATGACTCAGCAACTTTTTGATACACCTGTTGGGTTCATTATTAAGATTGACCAATGGTTTCCAATTATTCTCAAAAACCAAATTCGATGATGTTAGATGATCCTGGCTGAATTCCGCTTCTTCAAACACTTACAGCTGTTAATACCTAAAAATTTTGCCCTTAATTTATCGTTTGATTTTAAAACACTCATCGAAAATTGAGTATAATCTTAATGTTAGGTGGGGTCCGACAAAGCCACCATAGGTACCCGGTATTCGAGTTGATTTCCGTACAGAAAAAAAAGGTGGGGACTGCATGAGTGCTGCACATGTCTTATTCAGGATATCACAGAGGACTTATTCCTGATTCATCAATTTCACACAATCCCTCGATAATTTAGCCTTCAGCTTCCTAAAAAAATGGATCCTATGTATCACTTACGTAACTTTTGAGAAGACACTTTGGAATAAAATAATAAAAATTCACACAGCATTGTTTTAAATCAGTGTTTAAATACGTTTAGACTTGTTAATATCCTTAGCTGCAGTAATTCTTTACTTTTTTCGTACCTCTCGTACCACCGTTATAATCCTTTTAGTACAGATAATAAAAAAAATATGCCTATATATAATTCAAACATCTCACACACGGCAGTCTGATCGCAAACTATGCAAAGTCTGTTGCTATGGTACCAGACTGTTTAAATATTGCTAAATAAATACATATTGTATATAAATTACATCCAAACACAATAAATGATCGTGTTCATCAGACAATCATTTCTTCTGAGTTAGAATCGAAGCCACGACCTCCAGTTCAACACTCAGGGTCACTACTCACTACCCACTAGATCAATAGTTTCGTCATCTCGACTCAAAAAGAAATTGTGACAGTCAAATCGAATTCAATTATGTTATTTTGCCTGCTCCAATAAGTAGACCCTACAAAGAAAAACAGGTAGAAAACACAATGTATTTGTTCTTGTCGATTTTTTGCAGATTTATTTTTATGTTAGAGGGAGCAGACGGGTCATCTGATGGAAAGTGACCATTGCCGCCCATGAACGACTGCAACAACATGAACGTGTGTCAAGAGTCACAAACGCGTTGACGGCCTTTAGGAAGGATTACGCTTTTTTCTTGGAGATTTGAAGGTCGTATGGGTCTGAAAATACCGCAGACGATAACCCGTTCCACAGATTGGTTGTGAAAGTGTCTCGAAAAGCGCACAGTAGTGGAGCGCCAACTTTCCAGGTGATGAGGATGAACATTTTTCCGTGTGGAACGATGGCGGAAAGTTGCGGCTGGTATTAGTACAAACAAATCCTCGGAGCACTCTCCATGATATATGCGATAGAGAATGCAGAGTGAAGCCACATTTCTACATAACGGGATGTCGACGATTAGAGTACGTATTTAAGCTTCCGATATAAGAATTCCTTGTCACTTACGTGATTCTCAAGGCCTATGGTGGAGTATCGTGGCCGATAATGATAATACTAAACATTGCCTGTAGTTATTTATTTGGAACCATTATAAGCTTTACAATATCTTTACCAACATCTCTTTTTATCGAGGAAAATGTTGTAATAACGAAATACCGGAAAGCTTAACATTGCTATAAATATATTTTCAAGAAAAACTACGATATTAGTGTTGGTTATCGCGGTAAAAAGTAACCTATATTACTCGCTGATAATGTAGCTTTCCATTCCAAACCACATTCCATTCCATTTAATACTATGAAATAGTATTAGTGGAATTAATAATGATTGAAATTGTGTCAAAGACTAATAAACGAAAAAGACTAGCAAAGCCCTGCAGTCGTAGTAACTTACCATATGGTTACCCGTCTGCTCCTTTGCCACCTACGTTTAAAAAAAGCTAAAAGCAAACAAACGAAGACATGAAACAAAATGAAAATTGAAATATTTCTTCATAGGATTAAATAATTAATAGATATTTTAGATAATAGCATTACACAAAAAAGATTTGTTGTTGTCATAAAAAGATGATTAAGTACACAAGATACAATGATACTGGAGGGAACAGAAGAATGACAAATAAGCGGCTTTTTTCTGCAGTCCCTACGGACTAAAATGATCTCAATTAATCTATTTCATGTAATTTTATAGAAGGAGAATTTTATTTCAGCATCATCTGTCGGTAAATGGGTATTTTTAAAGTTTTAAATTGATTGAATTAATTGACTTTTTTTATGGAATAGGTGCCAAACCTGCATTTAGATCACCTATGGACAACTGTAACTCAAAAGTCACAGAGAGCGTGGCCTTTGAGTTAGTATCAGGGGGAGGGGCTTTGAGCACAAAGGGAACATAGGGGTTCACACACGGGAGGGGGTCATCTACACGCTGTGGATGGCCCGATGTACGTCAGGGTACCAGGGATTTCCTTTTTATGGTACACCTGGTTCCCTGGCCACTGGTACCCGAGACGGCATGCGGTTTTCATCATTCCACTGGTGGGTGATATCCGAGGAGATTTCCGCACGGGAAAAAAAATGATGCCTTGCGTCTGCGTTGATAAATTAGTCAGTTAGTCAGGGCAAACAATTTTAGATGTTATGTATTCTCAGGTTCAAAGTATATCATCATCGAGAAAATAATTGTGCAAAAAAAAAGGCCACAAAATACTTTGTACTTTATTTGTGGATTACGGCAATCATTTAAGTCTCCAGCAAATGGCTGCCTATCCTAAATAGGGTGAAAATTTATGATACTGTGCTGAGCCTGTGGGATAATGTTGTCTAAGAGCGGTTTTACACTACGTCCGATTAGAATCGGCTCCAAATCAAAATTCGATACGATAATGGTTCTACGCCTACATAGTAAAATTAAAAATGTAAAAATACCTATAACACTACGCTTAAATATAGAAACATATTGAATTAAAATTATCGCAATATATATATTTCTTTATTGATCAGCAACATTGACATCTTACGCCCTGTGAGCTTCAGGATCTGAAATAAGTTCATTAACCTTGAGAAGGTGTAAAATATCTTCATCGAGCTCCTTAACATTTTTTGCATATGGTTTTCTTATGCTCGTTATATATGGATCTGAGGTGTAAAGTAGTGTATTCAACACATCTTCGTTTGTAGCTATTCGAGAGAATTTCCGAGCATGGTGTAAGCGAAATTTTTTATAGTCCTTATTGCGAGATTCTTGAGCATCTTCTGAAAGTTGTCCAATTGGTAATACTGCGAAATGGTTTATGATACTCTCTCCGTGAATTAAAATTTTGTGGACAGATGATGGCATGTAATACCAACTATATTTACTCACGTACATTCTTGCTGTTTCCAGAGCATAATTACCAAATTTCTTACTATCTACCACTATACCAGATGACAAAGCCTGCAAAATTATGTATAACCGTTTAATTAAATCAATGTCAACTCCTGTGATATCAGCAGAACAGGCAGCATTGTAAAAAAATCTTCTAGCAGTATTGCCATCATTACTATTTCCCGTCCCCTGTCCTGGTTTGTCAATATTTAGACCCAACTCTTCACGAAATCGCTTCTGTACTTCAGCCTTTTTTTCTTGTTTGAGTCTTTTTTTTCTTCGCTTGTAGCAGACCACGTTTGAAAAGATAGATTATATGATATGTGTAATATTATTTCCATGCAACGAATCCAGGCATGTAATGTGGATAATCCGTATTGATAAGCATTTTCATTTTCAGGCCTGGCTGTTACTTTTGTTAAATCATTCATTTGTCTAGGAGTTGCTCCGCATATTGTACATGTGGAACTAGAAGGACTTAAAACTTGTGCCACTTTTCCGTCTATCATCGTCAAAAAAAGTTTATATTTGAACTCCCACGCCTTCTTTATAAATTACTGATGGAAGCAAAGTTTGTATTTGATTTTTTATTTCATCTACAACAGATTTAGTTTTTTCTGGTGTTTCTTTGCAAAATTCTATAGATATAGGCCGACAAAAACGAACAGATGAAGGCACTGGATTTTGCCATATGATGGCGCCTGTTTCCTCGTCAATTAATCTAATAGTCACAAAAGAAGTAATAAATAAATTTGCATCGGAAATAAGTTCAGACTCCTCTGGTAGAGGTTGCTTGTACTGGCTTTGTCCAGATGACCCATCACAACCCCATTTGCTATATAATATTAAATGTTTTTGTCCATTCTTGTAAACTGTATCTATACATAAAATTCGAGCTGCAGTGTGATCTAATAGATCTTGAACTCTCAATATTTTTGCAAAAGTATTTGTGATTTCGATTTTTGATGATTGTGGATAGCATCTCTGTTTCATTTCTTGTATTTTGTAGTATGGTGGAAATAAAGAACAGTTTCTTTCATCTGTAACGTTCCTGAGATACAGATATTGTACCTTTGTTAGTTCCAAGTCGATGAAGACACTTAAGGCTTCTTCATCTGTAAGCCCTTTAATTATTTTTGCATCATCTAATTGATTTATAACGAAAACCTTTTTTTCTGCATCAGCCAACCTTAATTTTTCAACAGCTTTTGCTTCAGTTCCTTCTCCTGTAGAACGCAATCCTTGAAGATATGCGCTTAGAATGTGCCTCAAACCATATTCATTTAGCAAAACGGTGTTTTTCCTTTTTTTGCTCGATTCTGAAGAGTCTCCATATGACACACACGGTCTTCCTCTTTTACCAGAAGAAGTAGACGATGTAGAGTCCGTTGACACGTTTTCTGATGTTGGTATGGTTAACGAATATTCAGAATCCAACCAATTGGTGTTCTTTCTTAAAAAGGTATTCTTATTGCGTCCTGCTTCACTCCAGCGTTTATTAAACAATGGGACGATATCCCTTTGAATATGACCAATAATAAAACATATATTGTCTTCTGAAACTTGTTTTCCCTCCAAATATGTTGAAAGTGCCGCAGTCGTTTTTCCGCCTTCTATATAAGACACTATTAACTCACGTTTAGTACAGTTAAAAGTCGACATATTGAATAATGAAACAGCCGTACTAGAGTAGGTAGAAACGGTAATGGAGAAATATTTTTTCATTGCCCTTTTTATATTGTTTCAGAATGTGGGAATATTTCAGATATCTATTTTCTCACGAAAAATGACATCGAAATGATAAAAACTTAACAATATCAAATAATTAATTCATAAAACGTATCACAAGTTATTGATAATAAAAGTAAACTACGAAACCGCATTTGATAGCGATTTCCGTTCCCAGACTAGTATTCGATTTTTTCCCATATCTTCGTAAACCGCAAAAAACCGCAGCAATTTTTTTTATATGTTTTAGGTGAGTAACTAACCTATGAATTACCATTAAATTCAAAGCATCGGTAAACAACTCTAAATGGTAAAAGCTTCGACGAAGTTGAGGAAGGAATATTTTTTCCCCATTTTTTCTTGAAATTGGTTTTTAATTATATATTCGTATTAAAAACAATCAATTGTATTTATTTATTTCCTCTGACAGATGAGCTTTATAAAAATATGTAATACCTTATACCTTTCATTTCAAGTTTTAAAACTATTTCACCTTGAAAAACGTAAATAAACAACTAAATATTTCCCAATTGCTTAAACGTTTAACTTTACTACATGAAAAAATTTTATACCAAATACATTCATAAAGTGCCCAATTTCAATCAGTGATAAAAATCAATTTTGATATGCCTTTGTTCTACCATATTCAACAGTGCGACACGGTGACTGTTTAAACCACTACGTCATCAATGCAGTCAAATAAATTTACGATGTTTATGTTTGATAGTCTTCGGTTAATTTTAGGTAACCATTGATAAAACTGATAGCGTGATAATGGATTGAAATAGTTACCTACAAAACTGTCGTGTAGAATTTAAGCTGCCATTTTTTGTTAGTAAATATTTTTAAGCTAACTCCCTCTCTGTTTGTCTTAATAATCTTTTAGAAACGAACAAATTTGTTGACGTGCTATGCATTAATGCATTACTGAACATTTTATGATGTCGGGCTATGAAGGCCATGCCGGCGCGTGTATTCTATTATAAACAGGGCTTTCCTGTAAGGAGCTAATAGAGGCTGCCAAATATTCACGAATAGGTACTTTTGAATGCTGTGCGGTAGAACTGTTGGAACATAAAATACCCATAATATGTATCTACAGGACTAAACCTAAAACGGGAAATAGTAATGTATTTTTTTTTTTAAATTAGACTAATTATTGTTTGTATTGTTATGTTACACATTATGTTATATGTATTGTTGTCCGCCATCGTTCCACACGGCATTTTTTTTATGCTCATCACCTGGATAGTTGGCACTTCACTACTGTGCGCTTTTCGAGACACTTTTTGCCCCGCACAATCAATCTGTGGAACGGATTATCGTCTGCGGTATTTCCGGACCGATACGACTTTCAAATCTTCAAGAAAAGAGAGTTCTCGTTTGTGACTCCTGAGTTGCAGACGTTCATGGGCGGCGATGGTCTCTTTGCATCAGGTGACCTGTCTGCTCGTCTGCCCTCCAACATAAAAAAAAAGTAAAAATAACAATACGAATATTGTCATAGCCGGAGATTTTAATTTTGATATTTTGAAAAACAATAATATGACAGTGGAATTCAAATGTCTCCTGACTTCCTGATCCACTTTAATCTTAAATTAGATCAACCGACACGGATATCGAGCCAAACTTTTATCGACAATTTGCACATAATTTCCAAAGGCCGTGCAAGGCCGAAATCACAGAGTTCGCACTGTCTGATCACACAGCCCAGTTATTAAAATGTCCTATCAAAAATCGACGCACACTGAAATATTGGCGTAGGAGACAACGCGACTTAGTCTATGTCGGTCGAATGTCTACAAGGTTTATACTAACTTTTAAACTTTCGCGTTCCATGATAATTAATATTATTTAACGGGAATTAACGCGATCTCTTATTTAGGGTATTACATACCTCTGGTTTGCCTGACGTTTCGACCAGGTTGCACCGGCCGTGGTCACAGGCTGACTGAGTCAGCCTGTGACCACGGCCACGGACCACGGCACGGAGATCGCGTTAATTCCCGTTAAATAATATTAACTACAAGGTTTATCTTTTCAGGAAATTGAATTGAACTAGATGACGCCAACAAAGCCTACGATTTATTTCTAATTCAATTCAAATTATTTTATGACTTGTGCTTTCCCGTTCGTTTGATTACTGCTAGCGTGGAAACGGATTGACGTAGTTACCTACAAAAATGTCGTGTAGAATTTTGGCTGCCACATTCTAGGAACGTGGTCGACTAAGGAAGCTATACTCAGCTCCGGACCGATAGCAGGGAAGGCACTTTGCTTGTGGAATGTAAGCGAAAAGAAAGAATTAGCCGCGAGATCATCTGTTTTATTACAGGTGTGTGGTAAAAGGGGAAGCCGTGTCACAATGCATTGACTTCATCCTCCGATCCTTTTTCCCAAACTAGGTTGAAGTCGGCCTTAAGTCTAGTACAACACGGCTTGACTTCAATTTTTATCCTCCATAACCCAAGTACTAGGTGATAACGATGTTTTGTAAAAAACTGTTGTCACACTTTATAGGGCTCCAAATACCCGTAACGATTGCCACAAATGTTCAAATGGCAACTTTGACATTGCTTACGATACAGAAAGATCTCAATGTATTAAGTTTGATCATCCATCCATAGACTGACCTGACTAGGGTTGCTCAACTTTGCAATATGTTATCACAATTCATTTACTAAATAGGAATATACTTACTAAATGAAAGTGAGATGGCCCAAATTATAAATATAGCAGTCTTTGCACGTCCCGTAGTCGACTTGAACTTGAGCGGGAAGCAGATTGCGTACCAGCGGTCCACTGATATGAACGTCAGAGTCAGCACCGACACCGTCACGGACACAGACTGGAACAAAAATATATCTATTAATACAAACGATATTTTCGAGGCTCAAGAACCTCAGAAAGAAACTTTTTATGAGTTTGTAAGTATGTGTGTGTGTGTGTATGGTGATTAAAGTATCACCATGATAACACACACACAAACTGTGTGCCCAAAATTATTATCAACATCATCAGCCTATTGGCCGCCTCGGCTTCCCAACCAAGGAGCATCCCGGTTTTGGGCAATCCACGTCCATTCAAAATTATGATTGTATCTAATTAGTAAGGACGAGATTGTAACGTTTTAGGAAAAGAAATAAACTATGATAAAAGAAAGTGCGACTAACTAAGGGAGCGAAAAACACAGGACACCAGCACTGCAGAGAGAAGGAAAACTTGACACAAACCCTATACCAACCCGTCTGGCCAGCGTGGTATAGTAGGCCAAAACCTCCTTTCTAAGGTGAGGCCTATGTCCAGCAGTGGACTGTTAAAGGCTGTTGATGAAAAGAAAGTGTCTGAAAGTGTCAGGACCGACTTAAATTATAACTGACTGACTACCTGACTATGAATACATTACTGGGAACATAAAAGCTCGAAAACGCATATCATGATAGCTCTAGGGCAAAAAACTCACAAGAACTATTTTGATCAGAAAGCTCTAGGGTATATGTTATATTCGCAAGGAGGCGCGGGAGTTGAGTCGGAGTCCTGAGACTCGAGAAATCGAGGACCATAAATCAAAACCCCACCGGGTCCTGATAGAGGAGTAGGAGGAACGACTTGGGCAACCGAGCGCCGGGCCGGGAGGATTGGCTCGAGAGGCATCACGTAGTCGGTTTGAATCCGACACAGCTACCGGTAGGTGGTATCCGAGGGGATTCCGCACAGAAAAAAAAGGGAATATATTTTATACATAAAGCTTGTTAATTAAAATAGTTTTAAGGTAATATTTTCGCATTCTGGACCAATCCTTTTTTGTATGAAAATAACGTACAATTACGATGTAAATTTCTTGGATAACTTAAAGGCTATCCCGTAAACACTGTTCATTTTAATAAAAAATATACTAGATGGGTTTAATATAGTTATGTGTAAAAATATAGTCTAAACATCTAACATAACTTGCTCTGACTGACTGACTGACTGACTGATTCATCAACGTAGAGACAAAACCGTAGGGGATTGAGTAGTTAAGACCCACGGGTTGGTATAGGGTTTGTGTCAAGTTTTCCTTCTCTTGCAGTGCTGTTGTTCTGCGTTGTTTTGCAACCTTAGTCGGCTCTTACGACACCCACGGGATGAATTGGGGTAGTGACATTCCGTATTCTTAATCCGTCACTACACGGACAAGCGGTATAAAGGAACTCAAAAGTATAAAATATGGGATAACATCTTATCACACACTCACACGAGGAACAGGACACAATGAAAAATTTATCTTCGCCTTATGTGTAGAAAGAAAAACCTTTGTAGTTGCCTGCTGACAGTGTGTTTCTTCAACGATTTCTAGGAGTGATAATTATCAATAGTACCTGCATGTTAAATTGGTACACATACAACATATGATATTTATACATAATTGGACTGCATATTCTTTAAATATATATACAGAGTGTCACCACCCCTATTCGTCCCGTGGGTGTCGTAAGAGCCGACTAAGGGAACAAACTAAGCAGGACAACAGCAGAGAGAAGGCAAACTTGAAATAAACCCTTTACCAACCCGTCTGGCCAGCGTGGTATAGTAGGCCAAAACCTCCTTTCTCAGGAGAGGCTTATGTCCAGCAGTGGACTATTAAAGGCTGTTGATGATGATGATGATGATTCTTTAAATTTGTTCTCACAATCATCAGTCCTGTTAAAGGGCCTATTGGTTAAAAAAGTATAACAATAACTATCTGTCTAAAAGCA
Source organism: Arctia plantaginis (assembly GCA_902825455.1). NCBI lineage: Eukaryota > Metazoa > Arthropoda > Insecta > Lepidoptera > Erebidae > Arctia > Arctia plantaginis. The sequence goes on along the minus strand of CADEBD010000322.1, from coordinate 1,072,528 downwards.
ACTTTAATCGTACTGATGTCTTGTTCATTGCTCTGAAGTTTTATTTTTATATTTTTTTAGCATTATTTTTTGAAAATTTCGCCACTAATGGGGTAAAATAAGGGATGAACGATTGTGTGGAAGTTCGACATTTCCTAAGTTAGGAACACGAAATATTCACGCCAGCTACGTTTTCACAATAGCCCGTTATATTTGTATTCCCTAAGTATCCTCAAAGTATGTGTATCTCAAATCTTTTTCCTACAATAAGTAGTAGTATTTTCATGTTTATCTAACTTGATTCCATTATAAGTTAGAAATATGTTAGGAAACTGAGATTTGTTGAGATTGTTATAGGTGTTATAAAAGTGTTGTTATTTAGACGACAAATATATTTTGTTGTGTAGGTAACAATATTACTTCTTATAAGTTCCATTTCCTCTTGGGACGTTACTTATACAACACAGATACAGATAAACAATTTTCTTGTTTTTCATAATAAAACCAAATGTGAATCCAAGAAGATACTTCCGAGTTATCTCCTACACAGAGGCTATTCTACACCCTCAGATATGACACATCCACACCCCATACACACACACATACATGCACACACACACTCACATATAACATGAAAACGTTTATTACATTTATATAAATTCATATGTAACTATGCATGTTTTTGTCATTAATAAGTAAGACAACATTAACTGTGTAAATTTAATTTACAAGTTGTACAGGGCAATTTCAATCAAATTATGCATATATGCATAAAAAAACTTAGTGTCACTGGAAAGTAGCTTGTGCCTATATCTCAGGTTTTTAGGTACAAGCATATTTTATATGTAATTGTTTTAGTTAAAAATAGCGCCCCTTTAATTACTATATTCTGTATAATTTACCTTGAATGAATAAATATAAATAAAAATAATATCTCGCACATCTCAAACACGCCCGTCCGATCCCAAACTAGGCAGAGCCTGTACTATCGTAACCAGACTGCTGATAAACATACATACATATTTTTAAATACATACATATTATAGATAAATTACACCCAGAAACAGAACAAATGACCGTGATCATCACACAATATTTGTCCTGGGTGGGAATCGAACCCATGACGTCCAGCTTAGCAGTCAGGGTCACTAACCACTACACCAACAGGCCTGGCAACTAACACATAAATAAATAACACTAATAAATAAATAAATAAACTTTCTTCATGTGGTATTAAATAAAGTAGTTTCCCGTTCCACGCTTTTACATCTTTCAAACTACGCAACGGATTTTAATGAGGTTTTCTTTAACATACGAGTAGACAGTTATTCAAGAGGAAGTTTTATATGTATAATAATAAATTGCACCAGAGCGCCAGTGCGGATTAATAGTTTAGAATAAAACAGTGTTTGGTCAAAACTAATAAATAAATAATAATAGTCAATAAGTCCCAAACTAAGCAGAGCTTGTACTATGGGTACTAGACAACTGATATAAATATCTACAAATATCCTTTTTTTTTGTAAATATATACTTATTATACATAGACCAAATCAAACATTAAATGTTCATTCGGTCGTCAAACATACTATCATCTGCGTTTAGTCGTTTAGTGTTTGTAACATAATATATCCATATTAACATCACAAATATAACGTTCGAATATCAAACCCGGTATGGCGTAATGGTTTGTGTAACGGACTGCTATTCCAAAGGTCACGGGTTCGATTCCCGATCAAGTCAAACATTTGTTTGATTTGGTCTTTGCGTTTCTATGTGTAATATGTATGTATTTACAAAAAAAAAAGTATATATGTATTTATTTCAGTTGTCGAGTATCCATAGGATAGCTCTGCTTGGTGGTGGTAAAAAAAAACAGCCAACCGAATAATGTTTAAAAACTTAACTTAAAACTTAACTCAAATTAAAAACCAAAGTATTCCTTAAACAAACTAGTTTGGGTTCGACTTTAAGTATCACTCGGCAGTTGAGTTATGCCTATAAAATCTCAGTTACTTTTTTCTAACTTTAAATTAACAGAATACCATGTAACTTCTATGAGTAAATAAAATCTAACAGATGAAGGCACCATATTAATATCGGATCTCTCTAAGATCTCTATATTTCTGCAGCATCTGTACATTGGTCTATTTGAAGAATTGATTACAATTTTTATTTTAAACATGATATCAAATCATAACACTACTGTCCGTTTAAAAATTGCCAAGAAGATATTGCTAGCTATTGTCATGAGGTTATCCATTTCACATGTTCAATGAAATAACATTGTTTCATAAAGCACAGTACAATAAACTCCATTTGTTTTTGTTTCAAAACAATATTACAATACGTAATTTTTATACCACGGATAGAACTTTTACTTGTATAGAAATTATTTGGCTAATCTGTGAGCTTAACTAAACTCATTAAACAAAACTCTTGGTTCTATTGTTTTGTTCGAAGTCTGTTTTCGTTTTCAATAAGACAACCACCTGAAGTATTTTAACCTTGTAAATACTAACCAAATCTACAGCTAGCTTAGTATTTGCGAGTATAATATTAGGTCTTTACCTATGAAATGCCGTTTTGTATGCAGTAAGTGAAAGTACTTATTTTTTCAAACTTTTTTATTTCTATTATTCGAAGTAATCACCCATGCAATCGACGCATCTTTGCTAACGCATTGGCAGTTTATTGATGCCCTTCTTGTAAAAATCAGCTGGACGGGAGGCAACAAAATCTTCAAAGGCGTTTTGTACTGTCTCTCGGGAATTGAATTTTTTACCCACTAAAAAGTTGTCTGAATTTTGGAAAAAGTAATAGTCGGTAGGTGCAAGGTCTGGTGAGTACCAAGCAACCAGCTTTGGCCAATCGGTCGTCCCCACTGCTCCTTCACGACAACGCGCGACCCCATACTGCGCAACAGACAGTCTCCAAGCTGCAAGAGCTGGGGTTAGAAGCTCTCTCTCATCCACCATACTCACCAGACCTTGCACCTATCGACTATTACTTTTTCCAAAATTTAGACAACTTTTTAGTGGGTAAAAAATTCAATTCCCGAGAGGCAGTACAAAATGCCTTTGAAGAGTTTGTTGCCTCCCGTCCAGCTGATTTTTACAAGAAGGGCATCAATAAACTGCCAATGCGTTGGCAAAGATGCGTCGATTGCATGGGTGATTACTTCGAATAACAGAAATAAAAAAGTTTGAAAAAATAAGTACTTTCACTTATTGCATACAAAACGGCAATTTCATAGGTAAAGACCTATTAATAATAACCTCACACATTTCACACACGGCTGTCTGATCCCAAACTAGGCAGAGCCTGTTTTATTGCAACCAGACTGCTGATAAACATACTTATTTATTTCTAAATACATACATATAATAGATAAATTACAATCAGACACAGAACAAACAACCGTACTCATCACACGATATTTGTCCTGGAAGGGAATCGAACCCACGACCTCCGGTTTAGCAGTCAGGGTCACTAACCACTAGACCAACAGGCCCTTTAAGTTTACTTGGTTTATTGTAATTTTTGTTAATCCTTTGAGGTATCCCTTGCGAACTGTTTTACTCGATGTAAGGTCCCCTTATCATTATTTCAGTGCTGTGACTAAGGAAATGAAATATTTCATTACGATTGATTCAGTAGCTTAAACACACTAACTAAATATTAATAAAGAGACTATTAATTAGTTCGCTTAGCGTTTTTTTAATGAGGAGACTGTGTTAATTAGTCAAATTTAGGACTTTCTTGTATAAAATTATTACTTTTAAATCCGAACGACAGGCTATAATCGGCAGTATTAATCTGTAACCGTATTTAATGTTTGATATTAAAATATTACTAAAAACTTTTATATACGCATTGTGTAGACTACAGAAATTAATACCCTAATTAATAAACTGTAAACTTGTTGATCATCATCATCATCATCATCAACAGCCTATAATAGTCCACTGCTGGACGTAGGCCTCTCCCTAGAAAGGAGGTTTTGGCCTACTATACCACGCTGGCCAGACGGGTTGGTATAGGGTTTGTATCAAGTTTTCCTTCTTTTTGCAGTGCTGGTGTCCTGCGTTGTTTTGTTGATCAGACAAGATTAACTCTCTATATCTTGGTACAAACCTACTCACCAAAATTTTCATCAATCACAACGTGTAAAGGTGAACTAAAGTTTTACCACACTCTGTCCTGTTATAGAAAGCGCACCCTCTCGAGAACACGATGGCAAACAGAGAGTCACCACCCCTATTCATCCCGTGTGTGTCGTAAGAGCCGACTAAGGGAAAAAATTACGCAGAACTACAGCACTGCACAGAGAAGGAAAACTTGACACAAACCCTATACCAACCCGTCTGGCCAGCGTGGTATAGTAGGCCAAAACCTCCTTTCTAAGGAGAAGCTTATGTCCAGCAGTGGACTGTTAAAGGCTGTAGATGATGTATATTTATGTATACGTATTTATTTATGTGTATATAAATACTTTTGTATTATATGTATTAGTACCATTATCACATATTGTGTTTGTGTTTATTAAAAAATATATTCTAATGTAATTTATACATATAAGTACTCTGGGTATAGATATTCTATATATGATATATTTATAAAATGTCATTTTTAATTTTTTTGCATATACCATGTTTGGCTCTGCATCGTCCTATGGTCGACTGGTAAAAAATGCATCTTTGCCACATTAGTGCATAAAGATTAAATAATTAAAATTAATAACTCGGATTAAGTTACAAGACTTTATGCATAGTAACAATGAAGCGAAGGTAATTAGTAGTAACATTACTATAGATTTTTTTTTATGTTAGAGGGGGCAGACGAGCAGACGGGTCACCTGATTTAAAGTGACCATCGCCGCCCATGAACGTCTGCAACTTTTAGGAAGGAGTACGCTCTTTTCTTGGAGGTTTGAAGGTCGTATCGGTCCGAAAATACCGCAGATGATATCCCGTGCCACAGATTGTTTGTGCGGGCCAAAAAGTGTCTCGAAAAGCCCACAGTAGTGGACCGCCAACTATCCAGGTGATAAGGATGCCGTGTAGAAAATTATATATTTAGTAGATTAATATTTAGCGTTACTAAGATGAATTGAATTATTGCCACACTAATACGTCTAATAAACTGTACTTGTCTGTAATGTGCTGACAATATTTTACAACTAGTTAAGTTAAGTAGTATTTTTTTTTACAAAAAATTATATAAAGTCCGGTGTTGCATAAAAATTTAACTTGATGTCAGAATTGGGATATGAACCCACGCCCTCATGCAAATAATTAGGTTAAATATGTAAGTTATCACCTATATTCTAGTTCTATTGATTCTAGGCTTGACAATGCACACACGTATGCATTATGTGCTATCTGTCAATGTATGAGAAAAAATACGAAAAAAAAAAAGAAAAATTGTAAGAACATCACTCACAGTATGTTATTTTTAAATTTGAATTTAAGCACGATATTGGAATACATTAATTTTGACATTTCGTTTTGACACAAAAAGAGGCGACTACTAACGCATATTGGGCCAAAATTAATTTCCCTAATCCTTTTCAAATAAAATGTCAACATGTCTGAAACCGTCAGTTTCAGTGACGCTCATAAATTAAAATTAATTGCGTCACATTTTGTTTTAAAAATTAAAACTACAATTGTAATTATTAATTATTAATTGTATTATAAGTTATGGCGACTAACAAAATTTAATGCTGACAGTCATTAAAACGTGTTCAAAGTTTAGAAACGATAAAACAATTTTTAACAAGTGCAAGTTTTGTCACAGATTATTTATAACTTTAAATGTATGTAAATAAATAAAACATAATATTTGCCCGTTTATAATAAAACAATCAAAGTTGTTCTAAATACACAAAAAAAGAACATTTTAACTTTCCTCAAAACTTTCATTGGTAGATTAGGTAGAAATCAGTAGAAATTATCATTTATTTAAAACAGTAAATTCCACAGAATGCTTGGTTTAAAAAAAGAAGTTAAGAGTTGAGCAAGGTTATGAATTACTACACGGATGGCGCAGTGGGTTAAACTGTCACCTCGCTGCTTCCTACTGCGCCGAGTGTTGTGGGTTCGATCCCCACATGAGACCACACTTTTTATGATCCACACATTGGGACTGAGTGTCTTTTATGCCCGTTTCGTGTTTGTGTGTATCATCATGACATAGCATACATTTCAAGCGCGGGAGTTGTTATTTTTAAATAAAGAAATAGGAATGTGAGTTTGCTGTTTCTATGTAACAACTTAAATGGTTACACAGCATGGTACCTCGTATACATGTTTTGTACGCGGATAACTTTAATAGCCTGCCTACCGTCAGCATTATTGTGCAACTTGTTCCCAAGAGAAGAGTGGTTCCATCGCGAGCCAAGCCGCAGTCGACTGTAGTAGAGGCAATACAAAATAAAAATACATTACGTTGTTAGGTTCAAAAGTTTGTGGTAATTCAAGGCAATAAGAAATAAGAATTTCTTTTTAAAAAATATCTGGGTTTCCTTTCACATGACTATTTCAATTCAAAATTTATATTAAAACGTTTTTATGTTAAAATTAGTGACTGAAATTATATGTACACCTACAAACCTATTCAAACAATACAAAGTAAAGAAATTTAATTAACAAATCTAAGGAAAATGAACGAATGAATGAAGAAGAAATGTTGATAAAATCACGTTGGCACGATATTTATTTAGCAAAAAATATTTTTTCTTTAATATTTTGTACGCTGATTTCGGCTTGATATATTTCAATGAGACATTAACCCACATGTAGTTGATATTTAAAGAAGTATGTACTACTAAGGGGATTTAAGAACAAGTTGAAGAGATGTTGACAAATTTGCGAGTACGCCAAATGTTTCGTCCATCGAGGTCAGACATAACATTTATTTACTTTTAACGTTGTTTACTATTGTGATCATACAGATAGACGACACGGATTGTGTAGTGGTGTAAGCGGTTGTCACACCGCTTCTTAAAACGCTGAGTGTTATGGGTTTGATCCCCACATGGGGTGACACTTTGTGTGATCAACAAATTGCTGTTCTGAGCGTGGGTGTTCTTTGTGTCCGTTTCATGTATTTTTGTTAAGTCTCCCGCGACATAAGATTTGTTCTTTGTGCGGGAGTTGTTTTTATAATAAAAAAAAAGTTACTTATTATAGTTTTTTAACAATACATATAGAAAAAATAATCTCACCTGGAAGTAGAGCAGAATTTTGCACAAAGCACTTCCAAAGAACCACGTCTCCGTTACATCCCAAAGAACTGTTGGAGGCAAACAAAATAATATCACCATGAAATCAGCTACAGCCAAATTCACTATGAAGTAATTTGTCACAGTTCTCATAGAATGGTTTTTATATACTGCCACACACACTAAAGCATTTCCCACTAATCCAATAATGAATACTATTGTATGAGTGCCTATTAGTATCCATTCGTATGTGTTTGGATATATGTATTCATTCAACATCCTAACATATTCTTCTTCTGTCAAATTGCAATACTCTTTTAGTCCTATACATTCTTCTGTTACATTATCAGTAGCTGGACCTTCTGTGTTTGTAATTTTCTGAGTCTTGTTATCATCGTTTACTGCTCTTTTGAATCTTTCATATGATTTTATATGTTTTTCAAATCTGAGAAATGTATCAGTTTCTTTGTTATAGCGAACATCTTTAATGTCGGGTGTAGCAAGACAAAGAGTTAGGCCTAAGGCGAGCACTATTGCCTTTGTAAAAAACATCTTTATGGTATGGCTTTTAAGTGTCTTCTTTCTTGCTATTTAAGCTCGTTGCAAGTCTGAAACAAATAAAAATTGCATTAATGAAGTTGGCTACTCAGAGGCGTACGTAATTGCCAATAAAAATTTATTCCACTCATGAATTACGTGGCCATGAAAACACTTAGCCACTCTGGTGAATCAAAGATGAGTAAATAAAAAAATGTCCGTGTAGTGATTAATTAAGAATACGGAATGTCACTACCCCAATTCATCCCGTGGGTGTCGTAAGAGCCCCAAACAACGCAGGACACCAGCACTGCAAAAAGAAGGAAAATTTGACACAAACCCAATACCAACCACCGTCTGGCCAGCGTGGTATAGTAGGCCAAAACCTCCTTTCTAAGGAGAGGCTTATGTCCAGCAGTGGACTATTAAAGGCTCGTTGATGTGATGTGATGTGAAATAAAAAATATATATTTAAATAATGGTATGTTGATCATATGAATGGATTACGATGTGTAAACAAAGGCATAAGAAGGTCATCGTATACCTGTAGATCAATCTTGGCGGGAAATTCAATTTTGCCAGGGATTTAAAAAAAAAAACAACCACATATATTTAGGGTTTGTGTTAGTACTAGATTCAGATTAATAAAGACATGAATACAATTATTAGTCTCTAATAATGCTAAAAACCAAATATCGTGCGTACAAAGTAGCGGGCATAGCTGGTGATACAACAAAGAGCCTTATATAAATAACGAACCGGTTGTCAGAATCCGTTTGATGAAAAGGTCTTTGTACGATTTTCATAATTTAATCAAACTGATTAGGCACGTCATTGGCTTGAGTGGTAATAAATGATAAGCCAAATAAATCGATATTCGCGTCGCGTCCATACACAACCACACCTGTTTGTATTCTTTATGACGTCTAAGCTCCATTAATAATGTTTTATTACTAAATGAACCTATTATTACACAGCAATTTTATTTTTACTCTCTTTTATATTGCTGGAAAAGTCGATGTTATTTTCCAGTTACACTATATTAAAAAGGTTGGTAATGCATGCATGTCACCTGATGGTAACTAACTAATACCACAGATAGACACCTATTAATGATTGCATTCTTCACTTTAAACGATATTACCGCTCTTTAACCGACTAAGAGTTACCTGTCGAGTCTATTCATTAGCATATTTAGAAAAAAAAAGCCGTGTGGTGTTGTGGGACACCCGATAGGAACGAAGTTGTGACGATCAAGTAAAACTGATTCGACGTGATTTTAATTACAACGCCATCTATGAAAACGGCTATTACCTACATATTTTTCAGTTGGTTTCTAATTAAAACAATTTATATATTGGTAAAATCTCCTTGAGAAATGATGTCGAATACAATATTTTTTGCTCAACCTAAGAACTTAAATTTTAATTTTACTGAGATGAAAAGTAATGATTTCCTATATATTCGATAGATGGCGCTGAATGACTGAAAAGTGACAATTCAAAATAAAAAGTGTCGTTACAACTTTTCGTGAGATTTTTTTCCGTCTAGCCCCCTTTCACAACGCGCGATAAGGAACTTCGTTCCAATATGCTTATAGTGGTTATGACTTACAGTTTTCTGTAGCCATTCACCGTTTGGGTGATTCGACTCCAAACAAAATCCTTATAAACTTATTTATTATAGTTTAAACTCCTGTACTTCTTGGTCTTCTTCCTCCGAGCCTCTTTCCAAAACAAGGTTGGAATTGGCTTTAGCCAAAGCCAAGTTTTGAGAGCTAGAGTCTACTACGATACTTACATGAAGCGACTACCATCAGACCTCTACATCTAAGTACTAGGCGATATCGAACTTCTTTAGAAAGGCTGTTGTTGAACTTTTTTAGGCACGCAGGGGTTTTAATGTGTTAAGAGTGGTCACCCATCCATAGACTGCCCTGGCTATAATTACTTAACTTTGCAATGTGAACTCGGTTACCATTTAGCCACAAGCCCTACTCCATAGTAATTCAAAAAAATAACACACAGCACAATAACATACAGCACAATTATTTAACTCTGTGATGATATGAAATTGACTTTTTGCCCTTATCACACTCGTGTTCACTATTCAATTGTCACTGCAGCTAATCTATCGGATCATGATATCTGAGGATCAATATTGCCGAAAACCCCTTATAATTATGTTTATCTTCTCTTGTTGATAACATAGCTTACATTAGATAATATTAGGCATATATCTGATTATTATTTATTTAGGAAAATTAATTCGAGATAGTTATGAATTAGTGGTATAGAAAATATTTATATTTTTGATTAGAGAATTGCTTAGTACAATTAGAAAATGACGAAGCAAAACTCTACAGATGTCCTAAAGATATTAAGTGTACTCATTTTCAGAGCAAGTGTCTGAGTCTTAATTTTAATACGAGTTCGTCCAAAGAATAATAATAATAACCTCGCACATCTCACACACGGCGTTCCGATCCCAAACTACACAAAGCTTGTACTTTGGTAAAGAGACTGCTGATAAACATACTTCAATCAGTCAATCAAAGAGCCTTTAATCCGGAACATTTAAGATGGATTTCTGAAGAACTGTAAAATTCTGTCTCTTAGTTCAAAGTTCCTCTTGGCATATGCCGCCTCTAATATCTTCGATTCTATCTAGCAATTGTGCTGCAGTTGGGACAAGCTGCTTCCTCTTTCCCTTCTACTGCCTTCCTCTGTTCCTTTTACCATCTCTAGTGTACTATTCTATAGTGAACTATGTCCGTGTGGTGACAGATTAAGAATACGGAATGTCACCACCCCTATTCATCCCGTGGGTGTCGTAAGACTAAGGGAACAAACTACGCAAGACAACAGAACTGCAAACTGAAGGAAAAGTTAAAACAAACCCTTTACCAACTGGCCAGCGTGGTATAGTAGGCCAAACCCTCCTTTCTAAAGAGAGGCCTATGTCCAGCAGTGGGCTAGTAAAGGCTGTTGATGATGATGAAGTATACTATTCAGTAAGTATCTTGGTCTATTTTTTTGGGTACTTCAGAGTAGATCTCCACTTCAGTTAGAGTCACTCACCACTAGACCTACAGACTATGTGTTTCGGATCATTAATTACCTGTGTGTTTTACTGGCGTCAATTAAACAACCTTTTTCTATTAATCATCATCAGTTACCTTTAACCCAATTTTATTTGGGGTTGACGGAGTATATGTGATTCTTTTATTCTAAGCTTTCATTCGTCATTTCACTGTTTACCCTCCCTCCCTAGCCATATCCTCTTTCACACAGTCCATCCTTTTCTTTCATCTTCCTCTTCTTTTGTACCCTTCAACTCCCATAACTACTTTTTCACCACATTTTCCTCATTCCTCCAAGATACAATATATTTTATTTGCATAAACATGTGTTCATTAAAGATGTTAAATAATATTGCCTGATCAACATGTTTGACTGTTATCGGTGTTCAAACACAAAAATTGCTTTGACAATACTATTTGTCTATAATACTAACGCAGTCATTATAACTTGTGAAATTAAATCATTTAATAACAATAAACACGTAAAACAACGACAAACAGTTACAACGAAAGGACTGGAATATCATGATTATATTATAGGTATATATTATTAACTATTAACTGTCTATATTATTTTATTTAAATATTCAATATTAATATATTTACCGCATTCAATAATCCTTCAACATACAAAAAAGCGAAAAAAATAAACTTTTCTATCACTTTGTATTAATTGCTTAACTCTAATAATGTGAAGCCAAAACAGGTTTATTTTTGTAATTTATTACCATTCCAGTGACAAGGAAAGACCGACAGGTATAATATTTATAATATCAATATTTATATACGAAGCTATAACTAAATCGCAGGTACAAAGATAATATAATATATAATAATTTAAATCGGACTACTGATTGATTCGTCTTTGCCAGTTCAAATAACTTCAAAGCCAAGTTAACGTAACATCTGTGTTGCATTTCTGCTTTACACGTGTCCATCGTGACCTCATTACTATATAAATGACAATACACAGAATTTACAGCAATATTTTTGTTAACAACATATACTCAGTTCGAATGTCACAGGTGGCGGAAATCCCTTTCGCCAAACAAATACATAAATCACATCTGAAGTATTTTAAATGTGTGTTGATATTTTCATTTCATAGTAAATCTTTTAAAATAAATGTTATAACGGCGCCAGAAAAACGTGAATTATGTACGTAATAAACAAGTTTGTTAATGTTAAAATCCGTACAAGTATAAACTTGTGAGGATTTTAACATTTTATTTAAGAATCCATTATGTTCTGAATATAGAAGTTAAGTTTGTATTTGAAAATAAATAGTTTCATCAATTATTGATATTTTTACCAGAGTGGTAAGGCGATCACTGTTGGATTTTGGGACAAATAAAGTAAGAATGAGATGTATTAATATTTATATCTAGACCCAAACCATCATCATCATCATCAACAGCCTTTATTATAGTCCACTGCTGGATATTGACCTCTCCTTAGAAAGGACGTTTTGGCCTACTATACCACGCTGGCTAGACGAGTTGGTATAGGATTTGTGTCAAGTTTTCCTTCTCTTTCAGTGCTGCTGTCCTGCCTATTTTGATCCCTTGGTCGGCTCTTACGATACCTATGTGATGAATAGGGATGGTGCCACTCCGTATTCTTAATCCGTCACCAAACGGATAAGACAAACAATTGCTCATAATCAAATGAACCGTTCATACGCTTCGTAACTAGATATAGCAACGCAAAGAAACGTCCGCATATATTAAAATATTGTTCAAGCATTACTTGAATTTGATAGACCCTCTTTGTCTCACTAAGTAACAATTTACTTTGATATCAAGTTACTTTGTGGTACCAAGAGTCAATAGACTGCGTCTTTTGTATGTCGGGATATTGTCTTACACAGGGGGGCGTGTCAACAAGTTATACAGACATCCATGTTTGGTTTTAATTCAGAGATATAATTTATACCCTCAGAACGAAAATGTATTAGGATATAGACTGCACGGATGACGTAGTGGTCGCCACGACGCTCACTAATACGCTGAGTGTTGTGGGTCCGATCCTCACATGGGACGACACTTTGTGTGATCTACAAATTGTTGTTCTGAGTCTGGGTGTTCTTTGTGTCCGTTTTATGTATGTTTGTAAAGTCCTCCGCGGCACAGGATATATTCTTAATGCAGGATTTGTCTTTATTTTAATTAAAAACAAAATGTCGTAATTTGTTAGAAGTAATCACACAATAATAAAGTCTTCTAAAAGAAGAGCGTGATGAATAGCATTTAGACCTAAATTGCAACCAAAATTGACTGATGTTAGTATAATAGTGTACCTATCTTTAATCATAATTTTGTACTCTTTTTCCTCACAGATTTTTAAGGGGAGCTTTTTCTACATTAGTTTATATCAGAAAGGCTAGGGATTTAGAGTTATATAGTTTTCATTATAGGGGTGGCGAAATACATGTTAAAACCTGTTCACTAGTGTAGTAGTACACTGCTGGACACAGGCCTCTCCTTACAAAAGGAGGTTTTGGCCTACTATACCACGCTGGCCAGACGGGTTGGTATAGGGTTTGTGGCAAGTTTTCCTTCTTTTTGCAGTGCTGGTGTCTTGCGTTGTTTTGCGCCCTTAGTCGGCTCTTACGACACCCACGGGATGAATTGGGTTAGGGACATTCCGTATTCTTAATCCGTCACCTGTTCCTGTTCTCAAACTACTAAATGTCAATAAATTTGAAATGAGAATCTTGGCTTATCAGCTATCGCTGGGAGATGCTGAAATGAGCAAAGGACGGAACTAGTCAACAATAACCTCGACCTTAATTTCAGCGGTAACAGGAAGACTAGTGGATTAGTCCTATTGGCTGATAACTTGAGGGTATATATTGTCGCAAGGAGCCAACGCCTGAGTGCCACCACTGCGCTGGCCAGACCGTGGACACGGCTCTCCACACGCTGGCAGAGTGCCCGGCCTGGGTTGAGCAGAGGCGAGACCTCGTGGCGGCCATCGGAGTGGGAGTTCTCTCGCTCGATAGCCTGATTGCGGCTATCGTGCGGAGCGAGTGTGTGTGGAACTCTGCCGTCTCCTTCTGCGAGCAAGCTATGCTCGCGAAGGAGACGGCGGCGCAGAACGACCTCAGTCCTCCATAAGAGCAGGCCTGGGGTTGACAGGTGAGGCCATCTGTCCCCCTAGCAGAAGCAGGCCGGGGTGGCCGCGAGCGCGTTGCGAAGCGCGCTCGCTTCCAGGGAGCAGAGGGAACATGGGGTTCCCACACGGTGGGGGTCGTCTACCTGTTGTTGTAGATAGCCCGAGGTATGTCGGGGCACCAGGGACTTCCTTTCTAGGGTATACCTGGTTCCCCGGCTATTAGTACCCGAGACGGCGTGCGGTTTTAGTCGGTTCGAGTCCGACATGCCACCGATAGGTGGTATCCGAGGGGATTTCCGCACGGAAAAAAATAAAAAAACGGTATATATTGTATGAAAGAAGGTCTCCATTTTGTTGAAACTAACGTTACTATTTAGGTATTTGTTTTTATAAAACTTGAAAGAATACTTGCAAAAGTGAAATTGTTAATGGACTGCCACGGTGGTGCTGTGGTAGTGTGTGCGACTGCTGTGCTGAGGTCTGGAGTTCGATTCTTGGATCAGATCAAATGTTTGTACGATCTGAAGATATATTTCGGAATTCGAGTGTTTTTTTTTAATAGGGTATGATTTGTCACACAGGTTACGAATCTACTACAAACTCCAGCTCTCACTAAGGTGTCATGTATGTTACATTTATTATAGCAGCATAACAAACCTATGTACCTATTTACCTTTTTGAGATAAATAAACCTTATTATTACTATATAAGTATTCTATCAGTCAATCTAGCTTTAGTACATATATAGTACAATACTGCAAGCTCTGGTTAGTTTGAAACTAGATGGTGTTGTGTGTCAGATGTCCAAAATATTATTATTCTTTGCACGCAAGTGTTTGTTAACGCCAGTTTTAATTTTAACATAATTCTAAAGCGTATGTTTATAACTTTCTTAAGTCTATATTTAGTAACAACAACCGCTTGTAGAAGTATGTACTTAAAAGCACCCTGTTAATTTTGGGGTTCGTGTTACTTTGTTCGCGTTCTTGTTGAATTTCAACGCCCTTGTTGAAATAAACACGTAAATTCCTTATTTAAGAAGATTTATTGAGGCTTGTCAAACAATCCCTGCGGTTTAAACCACATACATATACACATCGAAATGTATGCTCTTTTGGCACTTTGGTACGTAAAAAATATTTTTGTTTTGGGTATAAATCAATTGCGATAATAACGTAAGAGAAAGAACGTTTATCAAAATCGTATAAACAAATCTTTTATGTTTATTTTCACGTGCCACACAGCTTGCCCTGTTTTAATTAAAGAAGCTACCACTAATAAAGCATTATTTATATTTTATTAAAATATTTTTCTCATAAACTTAAAGAGCAAAAGATGAACAAACTGTGGGATTTAGGTACAATACGCAGATACGAAAAACTTTTTTTTTTTTTCTTTTTTTTGAAAAGACAACTCCCGCATTAGGAATATATCCTGTGTCGCGGGGGACTTTACAAACATACATGAAACGGACACAAAGAACACCCAGACTCAGAACAACAATTTGTGGATCACACAAAGTGACGTCCCATGTGGGGTTTGAACCCACAACACTTGGCGCAGTAAGAAGCGGCGTGGCGACCGCTTATACCGCTACGCCATCTGTGCAGTCGAAACTTTATTCCGTCAGTCACAAATAAGAATTTTATAATACCGATTTTTATAATTCCGAATGGTTCAAAATTCCTAATATAACAAGTACGATTGATCGTTCCTGCAATTTTTATAAAAATTATAAAAAAAAAATATATTTTTATAAAAAAAAAACAATATTCTTAACGTTTATAATTTCTATGTTCAAAATACCCAGTTTCAATAGATCAAAGAACATAAAGTTCGACTTTATGATAATTTGAAACATCAAATTTTTTTTTTTTTGTGTCCTCTTGTTTTTACTACAATCTGTCTCCTTCATGGGACATTTAGCAGTATGTTGGTCGATGCTAAACGCTGGCGCGCTCGGTATGTGACCTGTGTCACATCCTCGTTGTTAGACAGTAGTTATATTTACTGTAATTGTAATAAGTGTTGAGGTATTTTATGCTTCAATCGTCGCGCTTTGTTGTGGTTTTCCATTCATGGCCGAGCTAGAGTGTTTGGATGTTGTTCGATGCGTTACAACTTAGTATGGCGTACATCAAAATTTCGAACATAGCAATATGTTCTTTCACTGGTCACAGTTCTAACCTAACTCAAATGATTCACCAACAATGGAGGGGATCTGGCGCTCAGCTTAATGTCAATAACAGTAGGTGGTATCCGACGCAGATATATATATACATATCACCGGAAAATAACAAGAACCGCAAATGTATAAATTTCCCAGGAAATTTAAACCTTCGTAGGATTCTAAACGAGAGATGAAAACCTAACCTAACCCAACCAGGCTGGGGGGTAATGAGCGAGCCGACCAGCTCGACAAGGAGGCGGCTCTGGGACTGAAGAAAGCACCAGACTAGAGTTCGGTAAGTTTATCAATTTGCTTTCAAGTTTTTTGTTTATCAAGAACTTATAAAAATCAGCGGTACTTTGAAAACTGCGGTAATTTTGAAAATCGGAACATCGCAATTCGGACAAAATATTTCGGAGTATTTGGGTGTTCCCGTCCGTTTTAAAGTAATAAACGTATACCTAAAAATGTGAATAACAAAAACAAAATAAATCGGACCTCCTTTCTAAGGAAAGGCGTATGTAAAGCAGTGGACTATTAAAGGCTGTTAATGACGATGAACATGAAATCGGAACTTGAAATCACTTTTAATAAGACAGTAATGTCATAAACCTAGATCATAAATGGTGCACCACTGCTTATATAAAAATAAATATTTTCGGACATCTAACACACAACGCCATCTAGTTTCAAACTAAGCAGAGCTTGTACCATGAACGCTAGATTAACTGATAGAATACTAATATATATTTTAAATACATACTTATTATACGTAGAAAACACCCAAACCCCGATACAAAATATTTGCAGATTACACAAACATTTGGTCTGACCAAATCGAACCCGAGACCTCAGCACAGCAGTCGCATACGCTAATACTACACCACCGAGGCAGTAAAGAATAAAGCATCGTTTAATATTTTGATTTAACTCGCTTAACGCTGCGTCAATGTTGATATGTGGCCTAAGGAACAAACACATTATACGAAACATAAATTTACTAGCTTTCATCACTAATGTGATTTGTAAATATTATTGTATAGCGTTATTTTCGGTTGAGGTATATTTCTGAGTTCTTCGTATTGGACAAATTATTGTTTAAACATAGGCCGGGGCGTAATTTGGAATTTTATGAGTATTTTACTTAAATAAATTGATCATATTTTGTATATTATACATTCAATAACTTGTTTTTTCATATTTTTCTAACCAGGGTTTGCTAATATAGTAGTAACATTTTTTATTTATTTACGTGTGGATGCCTCATCGGGCCGTCACGGCACCGGGGTTTGCGAAGGGGTGGTGTGCCGGAATCGGACCGACTAAAACCACACGGTGTGCCACTCTGCGCCTGTAATAGGAGTGATCCGGGAACTGCTGTTATGAAGACATCCGGACCCCTCCTAGCGCCTGCCCGCAACGGCGCGGGCACCACTTTCGGGTACATTCTCTATTTAGGTGACACCGTTATGGCGGGTGGACGGGAAAACCCGTCTTGTCCACCCGCAGCCACACTCAGGGCGGCATGAGGCGCTGGTAAGCGCGTCTCCGCTGTCTAAAACTGTTGTTGTTGTTGTGTCTAAAACTAAAAACAATTTTTTTAAGATCTGTTGTTTTAAAAAAGACACCTTTTATTAGTTTTTCATCCATATCTATAATGTACAGATATCGACCTGTCACACTTTTATTATATGTAAAGATATTGCAGTTAAATATTTTAGTAAAGGATCTTCTATTATAAACGTAGCACTTTCCTGGAGAAAATTCATATTTAAGCTTCTAAGTTATAACACATTTTCTTAGCTTTGCTGTTCAAATATCCTAAGCCTCGATTTTTTTTTAAAGTCGGTACGATGCTATCTAGGACTATATTTGCACTTATTCTTCTCATTACAGTCGTGAACACATAATTATACTATTGTGATGGTTTAGCCATGACGTGACATTTACAGTTCACTTTAAGGCTGATAGTTGACGGGCCTGTGGGTTTAGTGGTTAGTGACCCTGATTGCTAGGCCGGGGGTCGTAGGTTCCCACCCAACACAAAAATTGTGTGATGAACACGATCATTTGTCCTTGTCTGGTTATAATTTATGTCTTCAGAAATATTTAAGTATGTTATCAGCAGGGTAGTTGGTACAAGCTCTGCGTAATTGTATCCTCTCCCCCAACTGTATGCTCACGTTGTCGTCGTAGGGGAGGGGGGTGGGGGGCTTGCACGGGTCATTGATCTGTGAGGCTATGCCAGTAGAGTCACTCGTGCCCGATTGGTTCAGAGAGAGACAACAGACTGAGAAGGATACGCGGTGGGGCTCTTCTTGGGTCACCGATAGTTGCTCAACTGTCCAAAATGGAAGAACGACGACGGGCTCGGTGAGCACTTACTATGCAACCAAGCAGGCTATGGGGACTGTGTCTCCTTGCCGCCATATGCACATCGTAATCCAGGTAGGAGTGTCGTGGTTATCCCTCGCGACTCTAATCGGGAGCGAGGGTCTTGGTTTAGCCGCCCGGACTAATAAGGAAGAAAGAAACCTATTTAAAAAATCACTCCGAATCCCGTGTTCTAGTGAGTTCTGATGGATAGTTCATTCACAAGAGCACTCCCAGCCGCACCGGCACCTACAGACTCCTCGGTCAGACTAATTCAAAGATCCAAGTCAAGCTTCCAGGGTGGTCCTTATACTGAACAAAACAACAACAGCCTTTAATAGTCCACTGCTGGACATAAGCCTCTCCTGAGAAAGGAGGTTTTGGCCTACTATACCACGCTGGCCAGACGGGTTGGTAAAGGGTTTGTGTCAAGTTTTCCTTCTCTCTGCAATGCTGTTGTCCTGCTTAGTTTTTTCCCTTAGTCGGCTCTTACGACACCCACGGGATGAATAGGGGTGGTGACACTCTGTGTTCTTAATCCGTCACCACACGGTCCGACGGTCCTTATACTGAATGATCAATTTAATTTTGTGTTGACTAATTACGACAACCAGTACAATAGATAAGTCGGGTATCATTGAACTGAACCATCATCCGAGCTGTTACATATTTGATTTATTTATTTAACCGTATGCACTTTTGTACATCGGCGGACTTAATGCCCAGGGCATTCTCTTCCAGCAGGCCGGGGTGGCGGCGAGCGAGCCACAGGGAACATGGGGTTCCCACACGGGGGGGGGTCGTCTACTCGTCTGTAGATGACCCGAGGTATGTCGGGGCACCAGGGACTTCCTTTCTAGGGTATACCTGGTTCCCCGGCTATTAGTAAACGGCGAAGGCGTGCGGTTTTAGTCGGTTTGAGTCCGACATGCCACCGACAGGTGGTATCCGAGGGGATTTCCGCACGGAAAAAAAAAAAAAAAAAGGGCATTCTCTTCCAGTCAACCTTTGGGTGGTGTAACATATAAGAGACTAGACCTGTATAGGGGCTCTATTAGTACTCATCTACTAAGGCTTATTAGCTAAAGACGATAGTAGTACGTCAATGTTAGACTGACGCAAGGTATAGCTTAAATATTTGTTTTCTTTAGATCGAAAACCGCTCAAGTAGATTAGAAGAAAATTTATTATCTTTTGGATGATAACATAATGAGCAAGCAGGATTGTGACGTTCTACAAGCTACGCTACTTACGGCTATTGACTATTTTTAAAGGCCTTTTAACTGGCTGCATCTGTGCTTCCAATATACGACGACTGGATGGCGTAGTGGTTTGTGTAACGGACTGCTATTCCAAAGGTCGCGGGTTCGATTCCCGCTCAAGTCAAACATTTGTGTGCATGAACATTTGATGTTTGATTTGGTCTGGGTGTTTCTATGTATAATATGTATGTATTTACAAAAAAAAAGTATATATGTATTTATATCAGTTGTCTAGTACCCATAGTACAAGCTCTGCTTAGTTTGGGACTAGATGGCGTTGTGTATATGTGGTAGAATATTATTATTATTTTAGCAGAAAATTAAGAACTATCGTTTCAATAGCAGCAAATTTTTATCTGCGGTATTTCCGGACCGATACGACCTTCAAACCTTTAAGTAAAGAGCGTACTCCTTGCTAAAAGGCCGGCAACGCGTTTGTGAATCTTGAGTTGCAAACGTTCATGGGCGGCGATGGTCACTTTCCATCAGGTGACTCGTCTGCTCGTCTGCCCCCTCTAACATAAAAAAAAACACGTGACAAGGATAGGATGTCCTATAAACATTGATTGTAATACATAACCTTGTTGAACCTTTTGTTAATAATGTTGAAACTCAAAGAAAAAATGTGACCACCTCACTGAAGCTGATACAATAATAACCTTAAACACGGCCGTCTAATGCGCTATTTTGTTTGATAATAATGTAATTACAAATAATAGTAATTAATCTAATTAATAATAATTAATTAATTTAATTTATTAAATTTTTAAAACAAAAATTTGGTTTGTGTGGTTTGTGTAACGGACTGCTATTCCAAAGGTCGCGGGTTCGATTCCCGCTCAAGTCAAGCATTTGTGTGCATGAAAATTTAATGTTTGATTTGGTCTGGGTGTCTCTATGTATAATATGTATGTATTAACAAAAAAAAAAGTAATTATGTATATATATAATAAATTACACCCAGATTAATTAAATTAATTAATCTGGGTGTAATTATATACTTTTAAATACATACATATTATAGATAAATTACACCCAGATTAATTAATTTAATTAATCTGGGTGTAATTTATCTATAATATGTATGTATTTAAAAATATATAAGTATGTTTATCAGCAGTCTGGTTACCATAGTACAGGCTTTGCCTAGCTTGGGATCAGACGGCCGTGTGTGAGATGTGTGAAGTTGTTATTATTATTATTATTATGTCATTTTATACCTTGTCTGGTCTCCCTTTTATTTTAAAGGGGTAACACAATCTAACACACGGGCCTTAGCTAAGTGTGCCAAAAACGGATGATGATATAAAGTTAAGATGATGAGGATGAAGCGAGAAATTTGCGTGTGAGACGGCATGTGTTAAGAAGGACTGCTTTTTGTAAGAGTATGAGAGAGGATTTCGGCATTTCCAATGTGTTGAGGCTATCTTGAAGAGTCTTCGGTACTACACCAGTTGTAGATATGACAATGGGTAGGTACTATTTTAACTCTATCTACCTGCCATTGCCTTTTTATTTCCGTTGCTAAGTCTTATTATTATTATAACTTGTTGCCATCTTGTAGGTAGTTACATAATCCCGTTACTTAGAAATCTTGGTTTTTTTGACAGCATCGCGACAAGACAGGTATACACAGGAGTTGTCCGCCAATGGCACTGTACGGTGCACCGATGTAGGTAGTTCTGACCGCTCAGAATGAGACGGCGCCCTGAGAGGGTATTGGCGGACGTCTGAGGATTATTATAATAATAATATTATAATAATAATAATATTCTACCACATTCACACAACGCCACCTAGTCCCAAACTAAGCAGAGCTTGTACTATGGGTACTAGACAACTGATAAAAATACATAATTACTTTTTTTTTTTGTAAATACATACATATTATACATAGAGACACCCAGACCAAATCAAACATTAAATTTTCATGCACACAAATGCTTGACTTGAGCGGGAATTGAACCCGCGACCTTTGGAATAGCAGTCCGTTACACAAACCACTACGCCATTCGGTCGTTATTACACTGACTGTATCACTACAATTAGGTGAAAGTTTTTTCATTACTTAGGGCCACTATATATACTTTATTACCTAAGGTATATACAGTATATTCTCCTTAATTTAAGTAATTATCGAAATATTAGTCTAAAATACTAACCATGAGCATCGCAGTACCGTACTCCACCTTTGTGGTTCTGACGTCAAACTTTTATTTAGAGCTCTGTGTTAAAGCATCAACTAGTTAATCATTGGGGTATTAAACATACATAGATAGAGAAAAAATCACCATCCATACTAACTCTTATAGAAACCAGGCTGAAATATCAACCTTCATCCACACCCACAAAAGAACCAACTTTCTCTTGTCAATAAAATAATTGAATCGTAAAAAAGTCATAAAAAATCACTCGTAAAAGTCGCTATGCTTTCTTATTAGTGCTATAATTAAATAGAGACTATAAATCTTTCTTATAAACATAAATAAGGACACTGATAATTAATTCGCAATACAAAAAATAGGTAGTTTTAATGAACTGGTGAACTTACATTACTATATTCATAATAAAGTAATGTTAGCTGGAACTCATAATGATTCCGATGGCATTATTCGTGAGTAGTATACAGTAGATATACAGTCCGTGTGGTGACGGATTAAGAATACGGAGTGTCACCACCCCTATTCATCCCCTGGGTGTGGTAAAAGCGACTAAGGGAACAAACTACGCAGGACAACAGCAATGCAAAGAGAAGGTAAACTTTATACCAACCCGTCTGGCCAGCGTGGTATAGTAGGCCAAAATCTCCTTTTTAAGGAGAGCCCTATGTCCAGCAGTGGACTATTAAAGGCTGTTGATGATGTGATATGATGTAAGTAGTATAGTCTAACCCTAGTAATAGTAGAATTAACTAGACGTGCCCCGCCATGCTTCGCTGTGACACATTGTGGTAGCATTGGAGGGAAATGAGGAACAAAACTAGATGGAAAAAGAAAATAGATAAAAACAATCTTTGAAGCAGTTTGTATATCGGGTCAAAAATTGAGCTCAATCGGTGAAGAACTTTTTGAGTTTTTCATAACTTTTACACAAACCAAATTAGGTTTTTCATATACATGATGTAAATTACTCCACAGTGACACTGTCATCAGTATCTACATTGCAGCTGCGCGACGCTACGGCGGGTCGGTAGTGTACGCATTATTGTATATGATAGGTTTATGTACGAGTATTTGATATTATAACTACAAACAAACTTTACCAAAATGCACCTACTTCCTGTTCTCTCTGCATCACCCTAAGGTTCACTGGTAGAGAATACCTTAGGTATTAAGTCCGCCAATGCACCAAAAGTGCATCATCAACAGCTTTTAATAGTCCACTGCTGGACATAAGCCTCTCCTGAGAAAGGAGGTTTTGGCCTACTATACCACGCTGGCCAGACGGGTTGGTAAAGGGTTTGTGTCAAGTTTTCCTTCTCTCTGCAGTGCTGTTGTCCTGCTTAGTTTTTTCCCTTAGTCGGCTCTTACGACACCCACGGGATGAATAGGGGTGGTGACACTGTATTCTTAATCCGTCACCACACGGACCAAAAGTGCATGATGTATACATAAATAAATCAAGAAACGTAAATCGCACCGAATATATTATAATGCGTAGAATCATTTTGTTGGACGAATCACACATTAAAATAAACAAGCTATGAATGTTACAATGTTTCCATAGCACAAACTCGAAATTACGACTTTAGAGGATCCAATCACACTTAACTAAATCTGATAACTAAGTACAACAGCTACCTGATTCTTAAACTAACCAGAAATAAGTAATAATTAGTATTTAAGTGGTATTGTAATTTGTATTTTATACAGTTAGCCATGTCACGATTCAAGGACTGCACAAAGCGCGACATGCATGTTTTCGGCACCAATCACGAGAGCTGGAAAGTCTTAGCAAATAACCGCAATAAGTGACAAAAGTCTCTGAGTGACGGTTGTAGAGTACATGACACCAGATGGTTCCAGACTTTGGCTAACAGGCGTAAAAAAAGACACATGACCCTGAGGATCAATTTACCATACCTACCTCCAAACGATCCTAAACTCAAATGCCAATCGTGTGGGCGTTACTGACGCTCTCGCATCGGACTACACAGTAAAATTAAAAGTCAAAGTTAAATCATCTGACGAAGATGTGACAGGCCAACAACAACAACAACAGTTAGCCATGGCTACTATATCATCAGCAAACGAAGGTGAGTGATATACTCGGCATTGATGTTAAGGCCATTCTAGTCTAGAACCTTGAAGACATCTCCCAGTGCCAGGAGAATACAGTACACAAATAAACACCGTAGACGGTAAATTTAAGTTTTAAGCTATCAAAGTAATAGAAAGCATTTAGGTTTAACGATCGGATTACTAAGAGGAAGCAGCAATGAATGTCAAGTATCAGGGCATCCGTTGTGAGGTCAGATCTAAAACTCTTTTAATGTCTGTTTCATTGCGGATTGTTGTGGTGTAATGATAGTAAAACTCAAGTACTATGATCAATGTATCGTCTAGACTTTAATATAAAGCGACGCAGTGACATCATAAAAGGACAATATCAGTTTAGCTTCATATGAATGAAATATTTTATTATTGTAAAACTTGAAACAAACACTATACCAACCCGTCTGGCCAGAGTGGTATAGTAGGCCAAAACCTCCTTTCTAAGGAGAAGCCTATGTCCAGCAGTGGACTGTTAAAGGCTGATGATTCTAACTGCAATTTTTCTAGCAGGGTTGTGTGGTAAAAAAAACCGGTCAGGTACGAGTCGAACTCGTGCGTCGAGGGTACCCAGATTTTACGTAGATTTTTGTGAAAATTTGTAAGCACTAAAAATTTGTAAGTTATTTGTGCTGTAAGACGTTTCTTTTTGCCAAATTTCGTGATTCTAGGTAAACGGGAACTACCATATAGGTTTTCGACCCAAAACCTATAGGGTACTTCCGGTTGACCTAGAATTGACAATTTTGGTTAAAAGCAAGGTATTACAGCACAAGTAAAGAGAAAATTCTGAAAAATAAAAAAAATGAAAATTAAGGTAAATTTTGGTACTTACAAGTTTTCGCAAAAACTGAAATTTGCCCATATCTTTTTATCGTGTTGACTCAGGACCTTGATTTTTATACACCTAACAGGAACCGTAGACTTTAGTATTTGGTATAAATTTAAACTTGCTAGGTCTACCCGTTCCTGAGAAAATCGGTGGTGACACACGGACAGACGGTTAAAAAAAGTTAAAATTTCATAATCTCTAACTGTAGTAATAAAATAAGTTAGTAATTATATTTCCTTAATTTATGTTATTTTAGGCTTTCTATGAATATACATATTTAATTAAATAGTTTCAAGTTTTTATTTTAAATTATACTGCTAACTCGCGGATCGCCAGAAACAAACATTTCCACAACATCCAGCCGTCTAGAATAACTTAACCTCCAACAAAACAACAACCTTTTAATTACTTTTTTCACCTTTTCTGTCTATTGACGTAATGTTATTATGCAAATTCATGTTTTGTAAATTAAATTCAACTTTATTACTTTTAGAGTTAGGTCGAGGGATGTGAAGAGCGGTACGGAATATTAATCGAATTGAACATCTAACTGGTTACTTAGGGAGCAAACGAGAAGACGGGTTACCCGATGGAACTCAAGAGACACAAGAAGATCAATAAAAAATCGGTCACAATTCAGTTCCAACTGTCATAAAAGGTATTTTCGTAGTAAAATAGTAATTTATTACTAAGATTACCGCTTCGGTTACAATACGAGAAAATCACATAACAGTCGACGTTGGATGTTTAATACTTTACTACGAAAATGCCTTTCATGACAGTTGTGAGATCAAGAGTTAATCGGAAATGAACGGTGACCAAACTTTTTGGTTTACCGATTTTACCGATTTTACTTATTGGTTTTACCGATGTGTCATAACCTCCTTTCTAAGGAGAGGCTTATGTCTAGCAGTGGACTAGTAAAAGCTGTTGATGTGATGTGCGTTGACTGCACGGATGGCGTAGTGGTTGATGTGGTCATTATGGGTTCAGATCCCACATGAGACGACACTTTGTGTGACCCACAAATTGTTTTTCTGAGACCAATCTCAGATCAAAGCTGAAACGGACACAGAATACCCAAGTATTCTGTGTCCGTTTCATCTATTTTTGTAAAGTCACCCGCGACACAGGATATACATATATCCTCATCCTTCTCAAGATCTTCTCTGAAGCTATTTCACTGCGGTCGAGCCAGCTTTTAAGCGCCGAAGTATGGCTCTTCTTCTCAATAGCTTGGAGTAAAGAAGGACGTTAACCATAGTTATATTATACAAGTTTGTACTTAACATGTGAGTCTATTCGAAAAAGGTAATTTACATTCTGGTCAACTGCCTATTGAGTTGCTACGGTAAAGATTAAAAAAAATAAACCTTCGACAACACATTGTTATTACTTCAACGGCATGTTGTCTTAGTGGTTAGTGATACTACTAGTTTGACTCCCACCCAGGACAAATAACATAATTTTTCTATCTTTCGGATAGCGTAGTGGTTTAAGCGGTTTCCACGCCGCTTTCAACTGCGCTGAGTATTGTGGAATCGATCTCCGCACACTTTGTGTGGTCCACTAATTGCTGATCTGAGTCTAGTGTTCTTTGTGTCCGTTTCATGTAAGTTTGTAAAGTCCTCCGCGACACATGATGCATTCCTAGTGCGGAAGTTGTCTTTTTAACAAAAAAAGGAAGTTGTGATGAGTACTATGATGTCCTGTGTTTGGGTGTAATTTATCTTTAATATGTATGTATTATGAAGTATTTAACTATGTTCTCCAGCAATCTGGTTACCGTAGTACAATCTCTACCTAGATTGGAATCTGACTGCTATGTATAAGATGTGTGAATTTATTATATGGGGGCACAGAAGTGTCCCATCAAAGAGCAAAAGAGCACAAAGGCACGGCTGTAAATTCCTTTTCTGGAAGTTATTCGGACCATTTTCGACCCCCTGTTACTTCGTTATGTGAAAAGCTGGAAGCCTATATTTTCAGTGACCAAGAGAGAATTTAAATTAAATTACATTAAATTTAAACCAGAAGATTAAATAAAAAATACATTATTAATCTTTAGTTTTTTATACAACTATATTACCTATATTATATCTAAACTCTTGACTATAGATATAGATTTCATGATGATCGGAAGGTGTAAAAGCTAAATCTTACATTTGCAGTGTAAGTAAGCATTTACTTCTGTATTATCTATTTACACAATGAGTATTTTCCTTTGATAGCAGTTATCATGTTTTCACTTGGGTATTTTCCCCTTCATTTCTGGACCATTACACTTTATGGTGTTCAAAATACAGTCACCAACTTTATTGTTTTGTTGAGACTTAAGTTTAATGGATCGGAAACTGATACATCTATACAAATAAATAAAATTGGAGTGTCTGTTTGTAATATTAAAATAACCGCTTTTTACTAAATGCATATGTATGTTTACACGGTACATATGCAAAAATAACATTTTTTTACAATTTTTGTCTGTCTGTCTGTCTGTCTGTTTGTTTGTTCCGGGTAATCTCTGGAACGGCTGAACCAATTTCGACGAGACTTTTACTGGCAGATATCTGATGACATAAGGAGTAACTTAGGCTACTTTTTTTAGACTAGCTTCGCCCCGCGGCGTTGCCCGCGGTTATAACAACAAACGCGGGTAACACCGCAGGTCTCAGTTAGTTCATAAATAAAGTTATGACTTTTCGTCATATAAATAATTTCTACAGTAAATTCAACGGTGTTTAAGGGTCGTTGAATGAATTTTCATCATCTGTGTGGTACCAGATTAAGATTACGGAGTGTCACCACCTCTATTCATTCCGTGGATGTCGTAAGACAAACGGAGCCAAATACACAGGACAACAGCTGTGCAAAGAGAATAAAAACTTGACAAAAACCCTATAACAACCTGTCTCGCCAGCGTATAGTAGGCCAAAATCTCGTTTCAAAGAAGAG
This sequence comes from Arctia plantaginis, assembly GCA_902825455.1. NCBI lineage: Eukaryota > Metazoa > Arthropoda > Insecta > Lepidoptera > Erebidae > Arctia > Arctia plantaginis. Next base: position 1,044,722 of record CADEBD010000322.1, on the reverse strand, counting down.
GCTCATGTCCAGCAGTGGACTATTAAAGGCTGTTGATGTGAAAGAACCCTAGTTCCAGAACAGGAGTCAAAACATTAGTCTGAAAGATATTCCGGCCCTTTAAATTTGATTATCTGATCGGGTGTGAAAGTTTTTGAATATGAGTCACAAAGACTTTTCCTGCTTGTGGCAATAGGCAATATAATTAATAATAATAATATAAAGTGAATGAAAAAAGGCACTTCTAATTTGTCAGATGTGATTTCTAAGTTTTTTTTTGGCAAACGAGCAGACGGGTCACCTGATGGTAAGCAACTACCGTTGCCTCGCTGCAACTCAAAGGTCACAAGTGCGTTGGCGCCCTTGAAGTCCCTCCCGTTCGAGTCAGCGGGAGGGGGGATTTGGGCTCCGGTAACCTCACTCACTCGGTGAAAGGCAACGAAAGAATTGCTTAACAGCGGTTTTCTGTGAGGCCGTGGTATCACTCCGGTCGAGCCGGCCCATTCGTGCCGGAGTATGGCTCTCCCACGGCACCTGTTTGTTAACAGCTTAACACGTCAGCGAGTAGGAATATGAATAACCTAGAAACATATTTTCTATCAGAGCCGGGCAAGCATGACAATAACCTACTTTCAAACTTCCGTTACTGTTAAACTAATTCGAACATAAAAAAAAACATTACTTTTGGATGAAATGTTTAAAGGTGTTAACGATGTCGTAAACAGGTAAAGATTAGTGTGCGATTTGAAGTTGTTTGCGTAAGGATCTCATAAAAAATAAAGATATTTTGATTTAAGATACATAAGCTCGCTCTATCGCTCGGGGTTGTTCCGGGAATACCTGGTACACACACAACAACAAATATATGTGTAAATCTTTGTATTTATCCCTATGTTCCCTCAAAACATTTCCCGGTAATATTTTTTTACGAATCCAGCGGACATAAAATGTCAAAATAATTGTTTATTTCGTGCGTTGTTATATTATATAAACGTGCGAAATAAAGAATAATTTTCTGTGCCCTTTGCTAAAACTAATTACAGGCGGAATTCCTTTATATTGAGATCATGCCGCTCGTTAAATAATCTTATTAATTTATTTATCTTATTTATTTGACGACCGGATGGCATAGTGGTTTGTGTAAAAGACTGCTATTCCAAAAGTCGCGGGTTCGATTCCCTCACAAGTCAAACATTTATGTGCATGAACATTTAATGTTTGATTTGGTCTGGGTGTTTCTCTGTATAATAAGTATGTATTTACAAAAAATAAAGTATATATGTATTTATATCAGATGTTTAGTACCCATAGTACAAGCTCTACTTAGTTTGGGACTAGAGGGCGTGGTGTGAATGTGGTAGAAAAAATAAATATATATAAATATAAATAAATATGTATTGCTGATTCTACATATCTGTTCCATATTTCTCCGCCCAAATTTAAGAAGTTTGTCTGTAGCTGTTTTGTCTGTCTCTTATTCACTATATATAATGACACTAACCCGAAATTACTTCTGTTTGAACTGTTCTTTTTTTCACTGAGGTGTTGCTGTGTTGTTGTACTGACGACCGAATGGCGTAGTGGTTTGTGTAACGGACTGCTATTCAAAAGGTGCGATTCCCGCTCAAGTCAAACATTTGTGTGCATAAACATTGAATGTTTGATTTGGTCTGGGTGTTTCTAATAATAAGTATGTATTTACAAAAAAAAAGTATATATGTATTTAAATTAGTTGTCTAATACTCATAGTACAAGCTTTACTTAGTTTGGGACTAGGTGGAAGACATTGTGTAAATGTGGTAGAATATTATTATTATATCAAACAACTAAGCTTACAATCTACCTGTTACTTCGCATTTGTGTTTTTTTTTAATTTGAATTTTATAATTAAAACATATTTTTTGGCGCTATTGTATATTTATTATATATATGTACCGTATTGGATTGTATGTAGTCTACCGGTACTTTAATTATTTCGCTACACGCACGAAAAAACATGACTCATGCGGCGTTACCTCGCTCTGAGGCGTTCCATTTAAGGCGTGAAGTGCAAGCGAGAGAGCGGAACGAGCGACAAAGAGGCACAATCGGCCTCCGCGTTCGGCAGCGTTCGATATCTGTCTCTCTCCTACTTGAGTGAGCGATGCGTCCGCGTGGACAGCTGCTACTCGTATACAATAATACATTTTTGAAAGATGCAACCATTCCATCAGTATTTTCTTATGACGTTGTCACGTTCAACTATCGTCAGTAAACCGACTTTACAGACAACCGATTTTTTTTAACTTGCATCAGGAGATTAAACAGTTCTCACTAAAGTTATCGTTGTACAAGCAACTAAAGAAAGATAGCTCTTACAGTAGTTTCGTCTGGGATATCTGCCGCATTGTTGCCTGGTGGTAAAACTGCTCATAAAATGTTCAAAATAGTGGGTCTAAAATTACAGTTTACTAAATATGGGTGTTTAATACAGCTCTGTCTATATAGCTGACCTCACACACAATCGTCTAATCGCAAATCAAGTAGAATATTTGTTACCGTGTTCTTATCCTTGTGCTGACGGATTAACAGTACAGAGTGTCACTACCCGTATTCATCATGCAGGTGTAGTAAGAGCCGACTAAAGAAGTAAACTACGCAAGACAGCAGCACTATAAAGCAAAGGGAAACTTGAAACAAACCTTATATCAACCTGTCTCGCCAGTGTGGTATAGTTGGTCAAAACTATGTCCAGCAGTGGACTAGAAACGGCTGTTGATGATGTGTTACCGTAACAGCACTTTTTAAATTAGATCCTTATTATATATATTTATTAAAGTTAGATACTTATTACATATATTAAATGTAGACACAAAATAATTTATCGTGCCCCTCGCATAATTAAATATTGGTCCTGAGTGGAATTTAATCCATAACGTCTGATTTATTAATCAGGATCTAGGAGACTAACCGTTCAATATGTTTTCAGATTCAGGTTATGGCTTAGTGTTTATAATGTAACTATTAAGTTTATTTACCAATCAGATATTAAAAATATTAGCTCACCATTTTCATCGTCAAAAGTCAAAGAAATGTCTTTTACTTTTAACATTTAGAGAGTGTAGTCCCTCATGTCAGGAGGCACTGATACGCAACGGATATCGAGACAACTTAAGACGTTCAAAGACGAACCCAAAACTTATAAATGTGATTTAAGTAATATCATAATATCTTACCCTTGGAAGGGACCGTGAAATTAAACTTCGCTCGAAGTCAAAGATTCCGATGCTAGTTGTGGCAGTTAGGGAAGTACTTTCAAAGCGAAGTGATACGGCAAATAGTATCTTTTGGCGGTTAATAACAATAATAATTTATTTTTCCTGTCTCAAAATATATAAAGGTAGAGGGGTTTGATCCCTAGACCGCACACTACGATGCCCTGAGCCGTGGGATCTAGTCTCGATTACTCTACTTGCCTTATGGGACATTAAAAACAACATAAAAACAGAACTCTCCCGGGCCAGGTACCGTAAACGACTCAGGTAGGTGAGGCCATCTGTCACCCTAGCAGAAGCAGGCCGGGGTGATGAGCCGCTGAGATCACGCGCGCCTTAACCGGTGCACAAAGGGACATAGGGGTTCCACACAGGAGGGGGTCATTTACACGCCGTAAATGGCCCGAGGTACGTCGGGGTACCAGGGATTTCCTTTCTAGGGTACACCTGGTTCCCCGGCAAATGGTACCCGAGGCGGCATGCGACAACTCGAAAACCAAACTGATAGTCAGAATCAGATTCAAATTCAGATTGTTTATTTGCATAACACAGGTATTAATTACATGGCATTCATTCACAACAGGTTCTCTGTGCTTTACCACTATGGGTGTGCAAATTTTCAATTTATAAGTGCATATAATTTAAACATAATAGCCTATATATTATTAGCATCATTGATTACCATTGAAAGATTGTGATACATACAATGTCAAATATTCGAAGTCAAACTAAAGTCAGAATCAATTAATATCAAGAAGAATAAACAAGAATTATAAAAAATAAACAAAACACTTACTACAAATTGTCAGAGATAAAGTCTAATACATTATAATAACATTTTTTAATCAGAAGCTTTTTTAATTGAGACTTAAATGTATCTATATCTTGTGCTTTTACAAATAGAAGTTTGTTTTTTTCTAAATAATATTAATGTTTTCCGACATCTGACACACAACGCCATCTAGTTTCAAACTAAGCAGAGCTTGTACTATAAAAGCTAGATTGACTGATAGATTAATTATTTACTTTTTTTTTGTTAATACATACATATTATACATAGAAAATACCAAATCTCCGAAACATATATTTGTAGGTTACGCAAACATTCGGTCGATTTGAGGATCGAACACGAGACCTCAGCACAAAAGTCGCATACGCTACCGCTGCAAAACCGAGGCAGTCAGTCTCTTGTTGTGAACAACATATTGGATGATAGTTAGATGGAACCTTCGGATCACCACTTTTGTAAATAGAACATAATGTTTTGCAGTTTTGCGGCAGGTAGGAACAGTACTCGTTGATAAGTTTAAATTACACAAAAAGCTTGTTGGTTGAACTAAGATTTGAGCACAGCTTTGTAGTATCATATTATTAATGCGATCGTTACCAAAGTCACAGGTTACTTTTAGGTATGTAAGGATTTTGTGTACTTCGACTTCGTCAGTTGGATTGTTGTTGGACTGCTAGATTTTTACGTTGTTTGGTGTGAGTATGGGATTCGCTATTGGTCATCAGTTCAGAGGTTTCACTGCTTATATTTTCAATATTGCAGATGTTCTTTTTTCTGTTCCAAGCTTTTTGTTATTTTCTTTTGCATTATCTATTTTAGATCCTGTTACAGTTTTATGTTGGTTAACAAATTATTACAATACGATACAAATACAATATTTTTTGTATTGTTGTTGGATAATTGTTTTAGTATTAAATACCAATACTATTTTTAAAACTAGTGATGTTTAACGCTCGAAAAACAGTCTTTTATGTTTAATCCACAGTAATTTATTAAATCCAACGCCACGAAACATTAACAAGAATTGCCAACAGCTGTTCTTTTGAACTCGAAAGTCAAAAGAGTGCTAGAAAAATAGACAGTACTATTTGTTATACCCACTCGCATCCAGATCCGGCATAAAATGTTGTATATTATATGTTTGACGAAGTATGCAGCGCATCTGCAAAGCATGCGACTATACTAAGAAGAATTGCGTGTTCGATTTCTGATGGATATATTTGGCTATTTGTAGATATAAGTTCATGGACAAAGAAGAGAAGAGAAGAGTTTAGAAGTTGCCTATAGGTTACTGATCTTGATTGCTGAAGTCTTTAGTGATTCTCACCTTTGCTAAATATCAGAGATTTAGCTTCGCTCTGCATTCCCTATCTTATATATCATGGAGAGTGCTCAGAGGAATTGTTCGTACTAGTAAAGACCGCAACTTTCCGCCATCGTTCCATAGGGCAAAATTTTCATCCCAACTACTTGGATAATTAGCGCTCCAAAACTGTGCGCTTTTCAAGACACTTTTTGCCTCGCACTACCAATCTGTGGAACAAGTTATCGGCTGCGATATTTCCGGACCGATACGACCTTCCAACCTTCAAGAAAAGAGCGTATTCCTGCAAGAAAAGAGTTGCAGGCGGTCATGGGCCGCGGTAGTCGCTTTCCATCAGGTGACGTCTGTGCGTTTGCGGTGTGAGTGTTTAAACTGAGTTTAAGTTTTATTTATGTTGAAAAGTATTAAGTCTTTAAAAATATACAAAGCATGTTTACCAACAGTTTGATTATCATAGTACAGGCTCGGTATAGTTCGGGCATTTAGGCGGCTCTTTCTGTAATGTCAAAAAGGTTTTCCCAAATAAATATTATAAATTGCATAATTTTTACTTAGAATTTCATAATTATTGTCTTTCACTAATTAATTAAACTCTCTATAATACTATGGTTTCGTCACCAGATATACTATCAAAAATGGCGTGGGGTCTATGGACCCACAGTCGGAACGAAATTCCTTTCGTTTTTTGGCAGACGTTTGCTATATATATGAAATATGAAAAAGATGTGAGCGTCGACGCATCAGCTGAAGTGTCGGCAAAAAGTCTTGTTACACATCTTTGGTGTCGCTCCAATCAATCAATCCAACATCAGAGCGTGTAACGCCCGATAAGGAACTTTGTTGCAATAAATATTTGAAAGTTTAGTAGATTAAATGGCCTTGCTCTAAGCCGACCGAGCTTTAAGTTATTAATACAATACAAATGTAATCTAAACAAAATAAGAAAAAACATAAAAATGTGCGCTTACATTAAACAATTTGTTATCAAAGCATTCTTGTGAAAGGAACTAAAAATTAATATTCAATTAAATCTATTTATAATGATCAAAGAATTTAATTTTTACAGCTTCAAGAGACTGAAAAGGGAATTGAAAAAGCTTATCGATGGACAAACAAAACTACTAACAAAGTGTAGTCCTCTCTTTTTGAGGAATGAATCCATCATCATTATCAACAGCCTTTACTAGTCCACTGTTGGACATATGCCTCTCCTCAGAAAGGAGGTTTTGGCCTACTACACCACGCTGGCCAGACGGGTTGGTATAGGGTTTGTTTAAAGTTTTCCTTCTCTTTGCAGTGTGGTCGTTCTGCGTAGTTTACTCCCTTAGTCGGCTCTTACGACACCCTCGGGATGAATAGAGGTGGTGACACTCTGTATTCTTGATCCGTCACCACACGGTGAGGTGAATGAAACCATAAAAGAACTGTATAAAGGGTTATTATCAGAGGTCGGAGAAGATTAATTGATTTAGGTCGAATAACCTCAAACGTATATATTATGGAGCTGCGTATCAGGGGGAATAAGTACAGGTGAGGCCATCTATCTCTCTAGCTGAAGCAGGCCAGCTGTGGAGCGCGCGTGCCCTTTAGGTTGTAGAATGGGGAACACCGTGATTCTCACACACAAGGGGGTCATCTGCAGGGATTTTCTTCTCCTTCCTTTTTTAAAAAAGACAACTCCCAAATTAGACATTACATTCCTGTGTCGCGGGGGAATTTACAGACATACATGAAACGGACGCAAAGAACACCTAGACTCAGAACAACAATCTGTGGATCACACAAAGTGTCGTCCCGTGTGGGGTTTGAACCTAAAACACTCGGCGTAGTAGGTGATCTCTTAAACCACTACACCATCCGTGCAGTCACTTGCAGTCAGTTCCTAGCACACCCGGTTCCCCGGCTACTGGTTTTGGTCGGTTCATGTCCGACATAACCACCGGTGGGTGGCATCCGAGAGGACTTCCGCACAGCCAAAGAATTCTTAAGCTTCAAGCTTAACAGAATTCCATTAGTACTAGATACAATTAATTACTTTCGATTGGACTTCATAATTTTCGGCAATTTATCACAATTAAGCTATGGGGTATTTCGTCTTGGAAAACAAGTTTTCTGGAATTATAAAAAAAAACACTTTTTTGCACACTGCTACTCACTAAAACGTCAAAACAACGTGATAAATTCTATGGGAATGTCTGGGAGTAACCAAAAAGTAATGTTCATTTAATATTCAATAGATGAGTAGATATCGTTAATTTAACACAATTAAGTTAAGTTTCTTTGAAATTTCAATGGCAGTAGTTCGTCTAGTAATTCCACTGTAAGTTTTTTTCAAGTACATAAAATCAATGTACCTACTATGCTTTAGTTATTACGATATATTATTCACTATGACTACGGTACATTTTGCAAGCGTACGCAGCATACGAGTGCCTTTTAATTTTACACGCGGCCATGCACGTTTTATTCAGTTGACTGACCGCTCACAATAGTTATTTGCCGACCCATTTACATGATTACCGCATTTACACTGCTTTCAATATAAGTTTTGAGTCTTGAAATCCTACGCACGTAAGTATACAACCATATTGTTACGTGTTAAGGTTCGTTAACTTTTAATAATATACCTTCTGACGACTTTAGAAACTTTATTACTAATACACTTAAATAAGTCAAAATCATACATAAAATCCTGTTGCAAGCGAACAGAAGAGTAACCAACTCTTCTGTTCGCTTCGATAAATTGCACTCAAACTAATTTTTTTTTAAAGACAACTTCCGCATTAGCAATATATCCTGTGTCGCGGGGGACTTTACAAACATACATGAAACGGACACAAAGAACACCCAGACTCAGAACAACAATTTGTGGATAACACAAAGTGTCGTCCCATTAAGGGATCGGACCCACAACACTCAGCGTAGCAGTGAGCAGCGTGGCGACCGCTTAAACCACTACGCCATCCGTGCAGTCTAATTGAACTGTCCTACCTGCGAAGACTTGCCTGTATTTATACTATTCGTTTTACCGCTAGAAAGTTTAATCTATTAAATTCTAATCCTTATGAGAACTATCTCTTCCCGCGAAACGCGAATTCGTTTTTAATGTAAACAACAACAATATATTTCCTATCTTTTGCTAAATTTTATAAAACCAATTGTTCCGTGGTACCCTCCGTTTTTATTACCAATTATAAGTCGGTATTGCGCGATTTACAAGGAAAACGAGTGAAAGCAGGGGATACTAAGGTAAGTGTTACCACAAGTCTTGGATGGGTAAACTGTACTGAGCCTGCAGTAACTTGAGGATTCCATTAGAATAATAATATAACATTAACAACTATACGCATCTCGCATACGATGTTTTGATCCTTTTTTTTTTCCGTGCGGAAATCCCCTCGGATACCACCTATCGGTGGCATATCGGACTCGAACCGACTAAAACCGCACGCCGTCTCGGGTACTAATAACCGGGGAACCAGGTATACCCTAGAAAGGAAGTCCCTGGTGCAGGATGTTTTGATCCTGAACTAGGCAGAGCCTGTGTTATGGTACCCAGACTGCTAGTAAACATATTTTACATTCCTGAATACATACATATTATAGACTAGCTGGTACCCGCGACCGGGCAAAATTTTAAAGGGTTTTTCTGAGAGAAAGAATAGCCTAAGGTACTCCTTATATAGACAGCTACATGGTAGTAAAATATTATTAAAATCGGTCTAGCCGTTTACAAGATTACCTTGAAACAAACAGACTGATAGACAGACAGATAGACAGACAGACAAACAAAGTAAATAAACAGATTTGTAGGCATTGTGCAAATAACCGTGTGAGCATGAAAAAAGCCTATTATTTTGACATTACAAACGAACACTTTAATTTTATTTATTTGTATAGAAAAGTTACACCCAGACATAGAACAAAGGATAATAGAATAAAAATAGTGACACCGACATCAGGATGGTGGCGACGTCACTTGCCTCTGTGCTGAAATATTATTTTAATGTTTTACATCCCCCATTTTGTTTCATGTTTCAAACGAACGAATACTAGATAAACCAGACGCAAATCGAGTGCGAAACAAAACTAAATCTCAGGTAGTCAGACGAAATTATTTGTTTCTTGACAGTACCTACACAGTTTATTCCAATCCATAAAACTTCCTATTACTGGACATTAGGTCTATAGCCGTTTTATTACATACTTTGGATGTCTAATGGATTCCCCACCACCCTTCGAAGCTTTCTAGATAAGTAATTGTAACGAAATAAATTTCGTAATAAAATTTAAGGTTTCACAATTATTATCTATATATCTATGGTGGATTTTACTGACATCTTCTAAATTGAAAATAATGTTTATGGTTTTATATTAATTTATTTTTATTTAATGTATGGTGGTGGTTTTATCTTAATTTATTTTTAAACTAGCCGGGCAATGCCGCGGGGTGAGGCTAGTCTAAAAAAGTAGCCTAAGTTATTCCATCAGCTATCTGCCAGTGAAAGTCCCGTCGAAATCGGTCCAGCCGTTCCAGAGATTACCCAGAACAAACAGACAGACAGACAAATTTAAAAAAAAAATGTTATTTTTGCATATGTACCGTGTAAACATACATACGCATTTAGTAAAAAGCGGTTATTTTAATATTTTATTTATTTGTATAGAGTATAGATAAGTTATGGTGACCGGATGGCGTAATGGTTTGTGTAACGGACTGCTATTCCAAAGGTCGCGGGTTCGATTCCCGCTCAAGTCAAACATTTGTGTGCATGAACATTTAATGTTTGATTTGGTCTGGGTGTTTCTATGTATAATATGTATGTATTTACAAAAAAAAAGTCTATATGTATTTATATCAGTTGTCTAGCACCCATAGTACAAGCTCTGCTTAGTTTGGGACTAGATGGCGTTGTGTGAATATGGTAGAATATTCTTAAAAAAATACATTAAGGATATATATACTAATTTAATCTTTAATTATTGAAGACCCGGTATGTATTATGTTGTATTAACTTAACTTAACATATTATGTAGTAAAAACTACGCAGGACAACAGCACTGCAGAGAGAAGGAAAACTTGACACAAACTCTATACCAACCCGTCTGGCCAGCGTGATATAGTAGGCCAAAACCTCGTTTCTAAGGAGAGGCTTATGTCCAGCAGTGGACTATTAAAGGCTGTTGATGACTGATGATGTATTATGTTGATGATGATGATGAATCACGAACATCTATGGTATTCGTTACGGTTAGTTGGAGCTTCAAACTGTCCAACAACAGTCTCTCTACAGAACTTTGATGAGAAAATCGCCTAGTCCTTGGGTTGTCAAGTACTCGTATGATAGCAGTCGCTCCACATAAAAAATTGAAGTTCAGCCATATCGTAATAGACATAAAGCTGACCTCAATGTAGTTTAAACAAAAGGCTTGGAGGAAGAAGAAGAAATTGGGATAACAAATTAAAATGGTATATATTTAAGTCAGTTGTTTGACTTCACGGATGACGTAATGGTTTAAGCGGTCGCCACGCCGCTTCCTATTGAGCTGAGTGTCAGAACAACACTTTATGTGATCAACAAATTGTTGTTCTGAGTCTGGGTGTACTTTGTGTCCGTTTCATGTATGTTTGTAAAGTCCCCCGCGACACAGGATTTATTCCTAGTGCAGGAGCGGTCTTTTTAAAAAAAAGTATTGTTTTCCTTGTAATCTGAATGGATGATATCTGGTTTATTTATTTATTTCACTTCAATAATCAGTTATCTATCTATATATCTATACTCGTCTGGCCAGCGTGGTATAGTAGGCTAAAACCTCCTTTCTAAGGAGAGGCCTTTGTCCAACAGTGGACTAGTATAGGCTGTTGATGATGATGATGAATCAGTTATACTTTTAAATATGAGGAGGGAAGAGTGGCTAAGTAGCAGCCGAGTAAGTTAACACATTGCAAAGTTAGGCATTCCTAGCCAGGTCAGTCTGACCATTCTTACCACAATGAGACCCCTCCGTGCCGGAAAGCACGTTAGGTCTTCGGTCTTGGTTGCCACACGAACATCTGAGGCATCTTTACGGGTAGTTGTAGCCCTAAAAAAAAAGTAAAAAGTTGAAAATTAAGGTAAATTTTGGTACTTTCAAGTTCTCGCGAAAATCGAAATTTGCCCATATATTTTTATCGTATTGACTCAGAACCTTGATTTTTATACACCTAATAGAGACAATAAACCTCAGTATCTGGTATAAATTTCAACTTGCTAGGTTTACCCGTTCCTGAGAAAATCATTGGTGACACACGGACAGACGGACAAGAAAGTGATCTTAGAAGGGTTCCTTTTTTACCTTTTGAGGTATGGAACCCTAAAGAGGAGGAGGTCTGCTGACAATCGTACAAAATCGAAATTCAGCTGTATCGTAACAGACTTAAAGCCGACCCCAACCCAAGCTCGTAACCTTTAAATTAAGGTTAGTGATTTACTCTGAATGAGTGAGTTTACCGAAGGCGGATTATGTGTTATAGCTATATGGATAATGGTGACATCTGGGGCGGTATACTATGGGAATCTTGTGTCAACTAGGGTGAGTTTTCATGCGTTTAGGCAATTATGCCATACATATTATATAAATAAAATATAGTTTACTTAGGACCCATAATATAGTTAAGATTTAATATAAGTATTTTTTGACATTTTATAGATTAAATTATTGGTTTAAAATTATTTATTCTCATTAAGAATTATGATACAATTCACTTAACATGAGAACATAATACTAATACACAACATATTTTATTTGTGAGCACACATAAATTATAGACTGCTAATTATTACTTCATTAATATACTCACATATAATGTTAACTGTTAATCAGGTCAAGTTATAGAAAGAGATCACTGATGGAAATTTATTTAGTTATCATAATTAATTAAACCAGATTTAAATTCGCATGTCATTGTATATGGCAAACATGTCTTGAACTCTTTCCAACTTAATATCTTGCATGCGATTGTTTATTGTATGTATATTATCTTATCTTATCTTATCTTATCTTATCTTAATGATACCACTAAAATGTCTTACAGTCAATCGTAACAAGTGGTAGGCGAAATCTGGCTTTTCATGTTTAATTCTTTTCATAGAGTGAAGACGAGCGGAGACGGATCAAGTAATGGGAAGTGACTCCCGCCGCCCGGGAAATGAGGAAAACAGAACACGAGAAACAGAAATGGAGCCTTCTTCATTTATCTTTATCGTGTGTTCTTTTTTAAATTAAACAAGTATATAATTTAAAAACGAAATGACAATTAAAATCAATTTCATAATTGATTAAATTAAACAACGAATTGTGTTTTTGTATAAATATTTAAGAATAGTTATTATTATAATATAATTAAATGAAACATTTATTGATGAAACTCATTGTAAATTTTTATTGAAAATTATTTTATGAATGAAAATGAGAATTGATAAAAGGCTTATCTATAATTATTACTCCTGAAAACATCATCGATTAAGGATGATCATTTTTTCATCATCATCATCAACAGCCTATACTAGTCCACTGCTGGACATAGGCCTCTCCTCAGAAAGGAGGTTTTGGAGGATCATTTTTTAATACATTGAATTAAATGTGATAAAACTAAAATTAAGTAAACTTAATGTGTTTTGTGGCTTTAATAAGAATACTGTTAACTTCAGGTATGTTATTACGGCCGAGATCGAGTTGGCATTACCAGATATTGAACTTGATAAATATAATTTAAGCAGGGTTTGCTTAAATTATATATATATTATACAGTTTCAAGAAAAATCTGTCTAGCGAAGAAATGGGGAACAAGGGAGAGTCGGAAGAGCACAGTAAAAATAGAAATACTGTGCAAAAAAGACAATAAAATTTAACCCATTCTATTTATAAATGCTATTGTGATATGTTTGTAACCTTTTTTAATTAAAAAAATATATTCAGCCCAAAAACTATATCACGAGTTTTGAAACAAATAAATCTAAAGTAACTATAAAATTCACGAACCTATTATATCTGCGTCTGTTTGCTTTAATCTTAAATTATTGTGACATTCTGTTGTAGTTTGTTTTCAACTGACATAAAATGCACCTCTTTTAATTTAGTTTATAGTTTTAAATATATGATACTTTGACATTCTTTAATCTCTGAATATGAACAATGTTGTAATTAGATTCCTAATGCATGTAATTACAAAATGTGAAGTATTGCATGCGGAGAGGCCGATAATTTAGAAGCTATGCCACATTATTATATCACATTAATCATTGTACCTACCCATTTTCGCAATAAAGTAATTTGAATAATATAGAAATTAATTTCTGTTCGTTAGCTAACAGCTAACAATCACACTGATTTAGCTAATTTTGGTATTAAAATATTGGTGGAAATCCAGGGAGTGAGAAAATTTGGAAAAATATAAAGTAGGTATTAAAGGTTAGGTTATTAGGTATTACTTATGGTTTCCGTGTGGTGACGGATTAAGAATACGGAATGTCACCACCCCTATTCATCCCGTAGGTGTCGTAAGAGCCGACTAAGGGAGCAAACTACGCAGGACAACAGCACTGCAAAGAGAAGGAAAACTTAAAACAAATCCTATATCAACCTGTCTGGCCAGCGCTGTATAGTAAGCCCAAACCTCCTTTCTAAAGAGAGGCCTATGTCCAGTAGTGGACTGTTATAGGCTGTTGATGATGGTTTCTAATTGAAAATACATATCTACAATTTTCGGATGTATTTTCAATCTTTTGCAGCTGTACTAATTGACCAAACATCATAGATAAAGTTTCGTTTACTTTGCTAATATCAATGAGTCATACTGTTAAATCAAACCGAATGACCTCGCCGCGCGCCGTTCAATTTGTCTGTATGTTTACAAACTTTATTAATATATATATATTTCTGAAACACAAATATTGTGGGTTATTTTTAATGTCTAACTACCAACCAAAAACGAGTTTTTGTGTACATTAAAAGAGATTAGTACAGTCTATATTTATTGAGTAGCTCTCTACCAAGAGGTTAGGGTTGCTACCTAAAATTTCAGCTCACCAAGACATATAATACAGAGTATTGCACTTTATGGCTACGAAACGTGGACGCTGACCCAAAGAGAAAGAGACAGGTTGGCAACATTTGCTAGAGACGAATGATGAACCTCAGTTGGACAGAGAAAAGAACCAATGACGAAGTCCTACTAATGGTTAACGAAGAGAGGCAATTGTTGAATTCTATTGAAAACAGAAAAGGCAAAATGGTTGGCCATTTGATAAGACGCGACAACTTCTTCAGAATAATACTGGAAGAAAAAATAGAAGGCAAGAGAAAACGAGGACGGCCCAGATAACATACATACAGCCAGTGAAGGAGAAAGTGGGAGTCGTGGCCTATCAAGCGATCAAACAGATCGCAGGAAATTGATAGACGGGGCCATTGCTCCACCAACAAAGGCTTGGCTCTTAAATTGAGAGAGAGAGAGAGAGAGAGACGTAAAATTTCATAATAAAGTCGCAATAAATATACGAGCCGTGTTAAAAAACTTTAGTGTTTAATATAATTCCAATAATTGTTTGTGAGTTGATTCTGTGTCTTGATGTAATTTATCTACGAGCATAATATGCATATATTTAGAAATATAATAATAAAACGGCATGTTTTATGTGGATTTGGATCATTGTACCGATAGACATATCAGCCCATGGCTCAGAGCCTCGACCAATATTTTCAGAGGCTCGCGTTAGGCAGCTGAATTAAGGGCCCGATGCAGAAAGCAGTTATTCTCGATACGGCACGTATTTTGAGAAGGTAAACCTAACGTATCTTGGTATTGTACCCAATAGCGATGGGACACTATTTTTATATTTTGCTTTTTTTTTGTATGAATCATACATGTAATTTATATGTCTATTTAACGAAATAAAGAGAATAATAATAATAGCTTTACACATCTCACACACGGCCATCTGATCCCAAACTAGACAGAGCCCGTACTATGGTAACCAGACTGCTGATAAACATACTTATATAATTCTAAATACATGCATATTATAGATAAATTACACCCGGACACAGAACATATTTAAACAAATTCAGAATCAGACAGACGTTGATGTCTGAGGTTATTATTATCAATTTCTATCTGATGTTTGAAAGTGTACGAACGAGGCCAATTCAATAAAAGATATTTGAGTTTATTACGTTAGAAGGCCAAAACCTCATTTCTAAGGAGAGACCTATGTCCAGCAGTGGACTATTGTAATTGCAATTGTAATATTGTACCACATTCACACAACGCCATCTAGTCCCAAACTAAACAGAGCTTGTACTATGGGTACTAGACAACTTATATAAATACATATATACTTTTTTTGTAAATATATACTTAATATACATAGAAACACCTAGACCAAATCAAACATTAAATGTTCATTCACACAAATGTTCGACTTGAGCGGGAATCGAACCCGCAACCTTTGGAATAGCAGTTCGTTACCTAAACCACTACGCCATTCGGTCGTCGGCGACATTAAAGGCTGTTGATGTGATAGTGTGACGTTAGAAATCCAATTAATAAAAATAGTGGCAAACTTTAACAGCGATCATTCCAAATTAATCTACTACATTAGTGATGTTAGTGCCGAAGCAATCTTTGCATTCTCAGTAACTAATTACATCTGGGATCATGGAGTGTCACTCAAAACGGGATAATGGGAATTCCTCGTCCCGGGCGGGAATCAAACCTCGGACCCCCGTACCGACAGACCTGTCTCATTTCTGGTTCATATTACAACAAATAACATTCAACGCTACTCTTGTGAATTTACTCAGAGCACAACAGAATATATCCATCTCGCTGGCTATAAGTGTATTAAGAGATTGGTACGCGCGCGCGGCATCGCACACAAAAGTACACCTGTCCTAATATATCAGCATTATGAACTTTCCCCTAATTACTTTAAAGATATATGTAACGAGTGCGAGTTCCCTTCTAGCGCTCAGAGTGCTGTATCCCACCATTCCCAATATAAATAAAGTTGGGTACATTAAAGGGTAATGAGTACACCATACTGACGCATATACAGATATCTCAAAAATTTGTTATGTACCCGCTCCACCATGAGCCTACATTTAGATTCATGAGGATAATCTACATTCTACATCATAGTATATACTCAGATCGTTTTGAGTTTAATTTGAATGCATTCGATACAGGTATTATCGTCGTGATGTGCCCTTCTTTATAAAACTCACTTAGATAAAAAATATCACTAATTGGTTATCATTTCGAACTCAAGGTATACCCTTAACATATATTGTCTGCAGTTGTGTTGATATTATAACCGAATCATAAGATAATTCTCTTCATGATATGATCGACCATTATATGACCTGCTCTTAACAATCACATTAGTATATGGTATTGATAACATTCAAACATGTACTTTATTCAAATGATACACGCACACGGATTCACTAATAAATAACATACTTACACTCTCATAAAACACACACGCGCACACACATTGTGCACGTCAGAATTTAAGATTTAAAATTACTACTTACTAATATTGTCAATGCGCTTTGTTTGGTCCAAGAGGAAGGCAGGTCCAGAGGTGACATGGGCTAATTTTTACCGCGCTTACCGACATAACTAAAAACCTGTTTTCATACCGCAAACCCCAGTCTCTCACAAAGAAAATACCTGATGTAATTAAATTGTAACTGGCTTTGTGAAAATTGTGTAACAATAATTAGTAAAATATGGAATACAGAAAATAATAATTACACAAAAAAACAGAATCGAATAATTAATTGTTTGTTAACGAGGTTTAGCTTACGACATACTTTCGAGATTCAGGAAATTTCCTTAAAGAATTCGTCTGGGGTGAACGTCCGCATAGCTTGTGCAATACATTCATTTAAAACTAAACACCTTAGTATAAAACTCCAAACAATGTTTAGAATGTAAATGTATAGAGCCTGACTTTATGCCTACCAGTATAAGAATTGATATTTTATTTGTGTGAAAACTCTAATGCGGAGATCTGTCACTGGCTGTATAAATAAATAATACCGCAAATAAGTACAAAATTTTTCGTTTTTTCAGGTAGAAGAATAATTGAACATCTTTCGTAGCAGATGGAAAAACACCACTTGTCACTGAATTATTCAAGATATTGCTTAGGAGTGGTAGGATTTCTTTGTAAATTTGTGCATTGCGAATATATTCCTGTATAGCGGGGGACTTTACAAACATACATGAAACGGAGACAAAGAACACCCAGACTCAGAACAACAAATTGTGGATCACACAAAGTGTCGTCCTATGTGGGGTCGAATTCACAACACTCAGCGTAGTAGTAAACGGCGTGTGGACCGCTTAAACTACTACGCCATCTGGGCAGTCCGTGATTGATCAAAGATGAAAAGTAAATAATTGGGAGCTGGGGTAGAAGAAATATCCATGTCCATACTTCCATCCATACTTTATATTATAAATAGGAAAGTGAGTTGTTTATTTGTTACGCTTTCACGCCTAAACGTGACGTCTGCGGGTAGAGCCGTCCTGTTCCCGGTGTTTGGCATTGACCGCCGTCAGTCGCTCCGCTCATAGCCCGTCTCCCCTTTTGTAGCCGTTAGGCTACTCTCCTCGTGCCAAGAACCACATTAGCCGCGCCAGTAACATAAAGCCGCCATTGGAAGTTTGGTCTTTGGAAAGCACGTTTTCACGCCTAAACCAATAAACCGATTATAAAAAAAAATCACCAATAGAAAGCTATATTATCAACGAGTAATAAAGGCTAATTTTTACCGCGATAACCAACAAACACGCCGGCGGCACTGAGGGCCTCTTATTGCGGAGATTTCTCAGGCAAGCATACTTTTTAGGTTAGTGTCTGTGGGTTGATATCTGAGTTTATTTATTATTAAGCAATGAAAACAAAAACCGTAACATGTCGTAACATGTATTGTATCATGTAGACGTATCCTCTATTCGTAGTACATTTTAAACCTACAATAAACCTAGTTTATTTGATCGAAGTGTGTGAGATGTGTAACAATATTATATTATATTAGGTCTTTACCTATGAAATTGCCGTTTTGTATGCAATAAGTGAAAGTACTTATTTTTTCAAACTTTTTTATTTCTGTTATTCGAAGTAATCACCCATGCAATCGACGCATCTTTGCCAACGCATTGGCAGTTTATTGGTGCCCTTCTTGTAAAAATCAGCTGGACGGGAGGCAACAAACTCTTCAAAGAAATTTTGTACTGCCTCTCGGGAATTGAATTTTTTA
Source organism: Arctia plantaginis (assembly GCA_902825455.1). Lineage (NCBI taxonomy): Eukaryota > Metazoa > Arthropoda > Insecta > Lepidoptera > Erebidae > Arctia > Arctia plantaginis. The sequence continues at coordinate 1,026,058 of CADEBD010000322.1, read as the reverse complement.
CCCACTAAAAAGTTGTCTAAATTTTAGAAAAAGTAATAGTCGGTAGGTGCAAGGTCTGGTGAGTATGGAGGATGAGGGAGAGCTTCCAACCCCAGCTCCCCCAGCTCTTGCAGCTTGGAGACTGTCTGTTGCCCAGTATGGGGTCGCGCGTTGTCGTGAAGGAGCAGTGGGGACGACCGATTGACCAAAGCTGGTTGCAGATGTGGCAATTTCATAGGTAAAGACCTATTATTAGTAGCAAACCGCCCTTGTTGTTGACGAGTGCAAGGTAGATAAGTACTACTAATACTACTAATGTGGTGTCGGTGTAGAGTAATTAATTATACTATTACTATGATAGGACTTTACTACAGGACATATTTATAGGCCCGCTCCGATCTTGCCGGCCGCTGCCACTCGGGACGGACGTACGGCTCGATGGTCTTATCATCATCATCATCATCATCATCAACAGGCTATAACAGTCCACTGCTGGACATAGGCCTCTCCTTAGAAAGGAGGTTTTTTTCTACTATATCACGCTGGCCAAACGGGTTGGTATAGGGTTTGTTTCAAGTTTTCCTTCTCTTAGCAGTCCTGTTGTCCTGCGTAGTTTGCTCCCTTAGTCGGCTCTTACGACACCCACGGGATGAATCGGGGTGGTGACATTCCGTATTCTTAATCCGTCACCACACGGAGTATGGTGGTCTTTTGGCTCCCATATTTAAATATTTAAGATCTTCTAAAATATTCATTTTAATGATATGGTGCACGGAGCAATTTTAATCTACATTAAATGCACAAAATATCTAACGTATATAATTGGATAAGGAATAATACTGTATTGTTTAATATAGCTTCCTAATTTTTTTTTGTAATATTTAAAAGACATATGCCATCGCGGACTTTTTGGAAAAATCTTTTTAAGACACAATTCCGTAGTACATTATTTTGGTTAATTTGTAAGGTTTATCAAGCGTTTGCAATGTAAACGCACAAAAACACGTTTTTTACGACAAATATTAGAAATTCTCGGATTTCCTCTAATATAATTTACATGTATTATAGATATAAACCTTTCTCTTTAATCACTCTCTGTATTAGTGAAAACCGTAATCAACTCTGTTCCTTGGTGTAAAAGATCAAAGCGTACAACACAAAAAGCGAATTTATTTAATACTATGTAAAGATTATATTGATGCATCTAAAGGCTCATCGCTAATTGGTCACCGAGTAGGTTAGCACATTGCAAAATTAACCAATCCTAGCTAACTCAGTCTACGGACCAGTGACCATTTTTATCACCTTGAGACTTTTCCGTGCTTCGGAGAGCTTCGGATAGTCTGTACTATTACGATTGACGCAAATGTGAGTATGGCAACCGGGACCGACGACTTAACGTGCTCTTGGAATGAATGAAGGAATGAAATAAAAAATAGAAATAAAAAGATGAAGCATGTACATAGGTGTATGCTTCATATTTTTTTATTTTTAAACACTATCAACACGATATAAAAAAATTGTTAGTTTTACTCAAATCTTACTAATACTCCGTAAGAGTGACGAGCCAAAAAAATCTAAATCTATCTTAAAAATGTCACAGTGGTTACGTGAGTGAGCTAATCCTTTTCCCAGGAAATACGAGTAATACCCGTATACTTATATCTCGATACGGAAATAATCCAGCGACCAGATGTACGAGTATCACGAATATGGAGAAATGCTTTCAATTCGTTCTATTCATACTCTAAATACGGTAACAATGACATTTCTGCGTACAAAAAATTGTGTAAATAAATCCAAATTGTCAGTTCATGATAAAAAAATGTATATTGCTGTCTGTTGTTGTCAAGGTAAAATAGTTTCATAGTAATACAATTAGGTATAACACTAAATTCTAAGCTACAGTGGGGCCCACATATTGCTAAATTATTGAGTAGACTCAGCTTAGCAGCATACGCAGTAAGAAAAATTCGAGAGTTGGCTGATGTTAAAATACAGCACGACTTGTTTACTTCAGTAATTTTCATAGCATAATGTCGTACGGTATTCTACTGTGGGGGAATGCTGCCGACATTCAAACTATTTTTGTACTGTGTTCATTGATAGCTTTTTGAAAAGAAGTGATGTACATTTTATAAATACCAGAAATAGAAATAAACATGCTCCTACATGTTTATTTCTATTTCTGGTTCAAATATCTCCTCTCTAGGCTCCAAAAGATAAACAAGTCTTTTCGAGGTCTCTGTGTCCAATTTTATAATAAAATCCCAAATGAGATTCAAGATTTAAATATTAACAAATTTAAATCTGCAATAAAACGTGGTGTTTCACTTCATTTTCTCTTGTAGTCGTTTTTTTTCTTAATCTTGTTTTCCGGGTATGATTAATAATAATTGGACACAGAGACCTCGAAAAGACTTGTTTATCTTTTGGAGCCTAGAGAGGAGATATTTGAACCAGAAATAGAAATAAACATGCTCCTACATGTTTATTTCTATTTCTGGTTCAAATATCTCCTCTCTAGGCTCCAAAAGATAAACAAGTCTTTTCGAGGTCTCTGTGTCCAATTTTATAATAAAATCCCAAATGAGATTCAAGATTTAAATATTAACAAATTTAAATCTGCAATAAAACGTGGTGTTTCACTTCATTTTCTCTTGTAGTCGTTTTTTTTCTTAATCTTGTTTTCCGGGTATGATTAATAATGCCATTATATCTATCTGAGCATTGCAAAAGAGTGGCCATTGTTTGCCCTTTCTTTTTATAAAGCTAACCCCTTTAAACGGGCGGTTGTAGATCGGCACAGGCATAAGTTTAATTTTTTATTAAATTATTTGCTTACTTTTTGACAAAACATAGATTGTTGCTTTTGTACTCGTATGTGTTGATCAATGACTTTAGAATCTACATAAAAGACGATTTCACACATTTTTTTAGAGTTTAGAGTTTAAGTTTGAGTTTATCAGCAGGTGAGATGCTTAAAGTAATAATAAAGCGAGAAATGAGAAGTTGCAAATTGTTTAAAAGAAGACAGTTCTAAAAAGAGGAGTGATGGATTTCAATGGAAGAAGAAAACAATTTTTGTTTACTCTAAATGAGTAGAAAAATAGGAAGATGATGAAAACATATTACTACTTTATATTTAACCCAATGGTGTATCAGAAAAAAAATGTATTTAAACTGTTCTAAATGTTACCCTACAAAATACACCACAAAACACAACAAATTTCAGTCTTCATACAAAATTCAGGAAAATTGTCTAACAGAAGCAACAGTAATTAGGGATTTGGGCGTTTACTTAGTCGGTAAACTCAAGTTCATAGACCATATAGATAAAATAGTGAATTCAGCATATCAGGCTATTGGATTAATATGGCGATCATCGAAGGAATTTAAGAAGCCATCAACTACATTACTATATTACAATACTCAATCCACCACGATGCCGAACAAATTGGGGAAAACACTCACCACTTGCTAGGATGATTCATCAGTACAACACTATCTCATGTTCCTCGGAAGACATAGACGTTTTCTCAAATAAACAGGAAAAATATAAATATCAAATCTCACTGGTATGTAGGTGTTTTACTTCTGAGCACTCAATTGGTAATTTTGTTTTTAAGTATTTGGTTTTTGATTTTGAATTCTTTTCTTGTATAGGTATGGCTGTAAACCTCCTTTCTAAGGCGAGGCCTATGTCCAGCAGTGGACTAGTATAGGCTGTTGATGATGATGATGATAGGTATGGCTCCGACAGATTTTTGTGTTGCTATCACTTTTTCTATTTGTGTATTTGGGGGAAAAAAAGAGGGAATGTCACAATAATTGTTAATATAAAACTAATCTTGTTTCCTAACAAACAAAGAAAAAAATAATTAAAAATTCGAATTTTTTTTGCATGATGTGGTCGTCTCTTATTAAGGAAGCACACTAATTCGAACTTTGTAAACCTAATATCATTATAGCATGTAAGGTGTATTCCTTGGTGGTGATTCTAGATAAACACCACTGTGGTAACACCCACATAAAAAGAATTAAAAAAATAGATTGAATTGACGAGAACCAGTCCATTTCCTTTCATATTGAACTCTTAATTTTCTCATCTAATTCCTAAAATTTCCGATTGTCGGCAGTTTGTCCCCCATTATAATAATAATAACTTCACACATCTCATATACGGCAGTCTTTTTCTTTTCTTCCAAAAACGTAACTCCTGCACTAGGATACATATCATGTGTCGTGGGGGACTTTACAAACATTCATGAAACGGACACAACGAACACCCAGACTGAACAACATTGACAGAAACAATAATGTTTGGATCACATAATGTGTTGCCCCATATTGGGATCGAAACCAAAACACTCAGTACGGTTGGAAGCGGCGAGGTGACTACTTAAACCACTACGCAGTCAAGTCTGATTCCAAATACTGATAAGCAATCATCGTCTGCGGTATTTCCGGACGAAGTGACCTTCAATTTTTCCAGAAAAGAGCTGACTCCTTCCTCAAACGCACTTGGGACTCTGAGTTGCAGGCGTTCATGGGCGGTGGTAGTCACTTTCCGTCTGTCCGTCTGCTTGTTTGTCCCCTCTTCCATAAAAAAAAACATACTTAAATATTATACAAATATACCCAGACGTGGAACAAATGATCGTGCAACTATTTGTCCTGGGTGGGAATCAAACCGAAGACCCTAGGGCTAAGGGCTAAGAGTCAACATTACGAAACATTAGACATTACAGTCCGCAGAATGTGGGTGAACAACTATTAGAGGATACCGGTGTGATTCTATGTATGTATGAACTCAATACAATAATATGTTTTAAACTAAATAAAACCGTAGCGTGACTGACTGACGCGCTAACAGACGATTTACAGTGACGGTAGACTGTGTTAAGTTTAGAACTATTAAAATAAATGAATTTGTTATCTTTTACAAATATATTGGAAATAAAACTTATAGGTAGCTGGTATGAGAATAAATCCTTTTTTTTTTGCAACACGATTCTTTACCTTTTTTCTTTCTTCTTGTAATCTTTAAAAACAGGCCAACAGCGTGTCGTATAACGATATGGTTACGTGGTGTTTAGGGATTCATACGTTATGATTACCTACTTGAAATCAAGTAAACAGGTTTTCTTAGATTTCGTTTTACCAACTTGTCGTCACTTTTGACACATTAATGTAATTTTGCAATGTCTTGTTTTTTTTAAGAGAGATCTAACCGTATCCTAGTGATAGGGATGGAAGTTATTTGTCCGAACATTGATACAAACGATAATAAATACAGAGTGCAGTTACATATCTACGTAATGCCCAAGGGCCAAGCCGATGGTGTGGATTTATTATTTTATTATTCTGGCTATCGATAATTTCAATCACTCTCCATTAGATGCGATTCCGAAGGAGAAACTCGTACTGGCGTGCCCCTGCATGAAGATGACATCAATATTCCATATGCGGCCACACTAATGCCTTGTAGAGTTGCAGGCGATGGGCCAGAGTAAAATACTGATTCGATTTGTTCAGCTCACTAAGCTTCTTCGAAGCTAATATTTTATTCTTACCCTCTAAGTGACCGCGAAACTGGACTTCGCTTGATAAATCCACTCCAAGAATTTCAATACTGGCTGAGGTAGTAAGGCAGATGCTATGAAACCTAGGTGATACGATAAACTGTATCTTGGTTGGCACGAGTCATCAGGTTTTATGCCGCGGTATAGCTTAGATCCATCTTTTTCCGCGATAAATGCTCTGTTTAGTTCAGTACTATTGCTCCATAATATCAGGCCAAGATGCGCCATAAGAACTGTTTTTTTTATTTTTTTACATATTTACACAGCTGTAAAGTTCGACCTGTAAAAATATGTGAAAATATTTACTTAAAGAAATATATATATCATATATATCATTCATCACTTTCACTTGTTTGAGTGCATATACAAATTATTGTCTTCTTTCTTTATTTCTTCTTCTTTTCTTATTTTAGTTGGAATATTGCAAAACCGGGCATATCCCGCAAGCTTTAAAGCTTTTTTTAAGTTTTTAAATCTCTCTTTTTCGCTTAAAGGGTTGGAACTGTGTAAAGTGTAACAGAATAGGTACGACTATTACAAGACTCAATGATTTTCTTTTTCTTTTAATCGTGGCACTTTAACAAGGAATGATACATTTGTAGAATTCAATTTATATTGCTTCGTGAATGTTTCGTACATTCCCAAACACCTTTCTATTCTCTAATGAAATTTCCAAGCCAACAGACATGGCGCTATACCCCGCACTATCACCCGCTAACCCAAAAGCCAATATATTTTGACTGTCCAATGAAGGCTGTTTAATTTTAATTAATGAAGCGATGGCAGTTAATTCCTAGTTAGAACTAAGCTTAGTACACCACTGACGTTACCAATTCTTAACACAGCTTATCTTCAAAAGGAGTTAGAAAAGAATAAAGGCAATTAAAACCATTTAATGGGTTGATTTAAAAAGTTTTAAATACCTTTTATATTTGTACGTGTTTGTAAGATGGATTGTGTACGCTTCAAAAACTCAAAAAATTCTGCACCGATTGAGCCGAAATTTGACACGATATACAAATCACTTCAAAGATTGCTTTTAATCAGTTTTTTCAACTAACTTTGAGCCACATTTCTTATTTATGCAACCACAATATCCCACAGCGAAGCAGAGTGTAGCTTGTAAAATCTAAAACAGTCGACATTAATAACGCAGAGGGCATATTTAAGACAAACTTAATGAGGAAGTTTCAATATTCTGCAATCAATATTGTGTACATAATTAATTACTTTAGACTAAAGCGTAACAGACCTTTACAAGCGTGTATTAGTTATTAATAGGTTCGATCATCATCATCAGTTTTTAATAGTCCACTGCTGGACATATGCCTCTCTTTAGAAAGGAGGTTTTAGCTAACTATACCACGCTGGCCAGATAGGTTGATATAGGGCCTGTGTCGAGTTTTCCTTCTCTTTGCAGCGCTCTTGTCCTGGATAGTTTTTCCCTTAGTCGGCTTTTACGACACCCACGGGATGAATTGAGGTGGTGACACGGATAATAGGTTTGATATGAAAACCAAATTTTTTTTTTATTATGTTAAGGAAAAAATTGCAATGTACTAACAATTTCGTTAAAGAATATGGCAGGAAGCTACTGTATAAATATGATAGAAGACCACATTCTGTTACTATAAAATATTATATTTGTAGGTAGAATTAACTTGGGCCCTGATCTAACAGGTCCCCGGTGAAGGTAGCGCCGCTTTAGCGGAAAAGTTGACAGCACGCCTGCGGGAGGTACTGTCCAGCACGGACGCTAATATTGCCCGTCCGTGTAGGGCAGGAGACTTACGGGTGTTGGACTTGGCGGATGACAGGGGGATGTCCTATCTCCAATGTCAAAGTCGAAGACGTCCGTGCCTCCCCATCGCGGCTTAACACAGCCTGGGTCCGTTGCCCACTTAGATATTGGGACAGGGCGTTACTGGGCGCGGCGTCGATCCGGGGGGACCTGAAACAACATGGTCCGGGTCCTCCTCTGAGTAGGGCGCCTGAGTCCGGCCGTCGGAGGGGTTTTTAGTGGAAACACCACATACTCCTGGCTCCTACATCCTCAAGGAGCTGGAGATCCAAAGGGATTTTCGACCTCATCAACCAAAAAAAAAGTTAGAATTACTTGTCAAAAACTGTCACAGATTATAATGCTTCTCTATAATGATGAATTTTAATAAACTCTTTTCTTCATGTCTCCCTTAGGGGTGATATTCTTTTTAAAATGGAATTGTACCTACCGTTAAGAATATCCCAAATGAATAAATGAATGAATGAAATAAATGAAGTTCTGGAGTAACAGACGTGAAAAAACAACTGAAGCATAAACCTCTTCTTTTTGTTGAAGTTGGTTAAAATGCTGATCAGAAAGCAATAAATACAGATGATCAATAATGTACAAAAATATAAATCATTTTTGGTATCTGGTAATGTCTGAACTAATTGTGGCAACCCTGACATTAAATACAACATAGATTTCGCCACAAATACATTGAATATAGCTTACTTTGAAATAAATATTTTCGCGTAGGATGCAATAAATTTTAATACGGCTCTTCTTGTAGTATCAAACTATTTGTTTCCAGATTTTAAATTCCAATGAATTTTGTAACTTTTTAGCGTGGGCTCCTCACGATATTTTCAATGTATGAATCACTTGTTATATATGTAAGTATGAACAGATTTAGGGGAAGGTGTTTAGAGGGTTTTTGTACGAGTATTACAAAACCTAAACATTATGTGTAAAGAAATATAAAAAGACATGATCGTGCTTTTCACACAATTAATTATCGACGGAGAATAATTAGCATGGATGGCGTAGATGTTTAAGCGGTCGCCACGCCGCTTCCTACTACGCTGAGTGTTGTGGATTCGATCCCCACATGGCAAGTGTCGTGCTCTGTGTCTAGGTGTTTTTTGTTTATGTTTATGTGTAAATGGCCCCGCGAAACAGGATATATACCTAATGCGGGAGATGTCTTTACTAGAAAGAAATAAAAAATCAAAATAAAAACGCCATCATGATATCATGATTGTTTTTTGTCAACTGATGACAATTGACTAATGCTAAGTGATCAATATTTGTGTTTATTAGCGTAAATTTTCCATTGGGGCTCATGGCTGAGTGGAAGCCGAGTATATTAAGGAAGGTAGGTGAACCTCAATACTCATGTCAAGATGTCAAGCTTATGATTAGGTTACAGTTATGGACCCTGTCGGGCACAGCACAATGTTAGGAGAGGAAGAGTTTGTAAAAAGTTTTTTTTTTTTTATGTTGGAAAGTATCTATCGCCGCCCATGAAAGTCTGCAACTCCAAATTTTCATCATTATTTGAGTCTAGACAAAGTTTATATTATTGCACACATGTTATTAACGACCGCATGGCGTAGTGGTTAGTGCAACGGACTGCTATTTCAAAGGTCGCGGGTTCGATTCCCGCTCAAGTCAAAAATTTGTATGCATGAACTTTTAATGTTTGATTTAGTCTGGGTGATTCTATGTATAATATGTATGTATTTACAAAAAGAAAAAGTATATATGTATTTATATCAGTTGTCTAGTACCCATAGTACAAGCTCTGCTTAGTTTGGGACTAGATGGCGTTGTGTGAATGTGGTACAATACTATTATTATTATTATTGCACTATTCAGTCGATTTCCTGTGGTAAGTCATTATACCGTTCACATCTAAATTAATTTGTTTTGTTTTTATTTATTTTATTATATTATCCAGGGGACATAAATAAAATGGCAGTGAACTGTATTACCGGTATTTTAATGAAATTTTAAGAGGTCTTGGTAATTTTTTTTTTATATTTAGCCTATTAAAATATTTTCCATTTTAATTTATGTTGTAGATAAACTCGCTGTCCTAGGTATCTGTTATAAATGTATACATACAAAAATTGGATTCAACTAAAGCAAATTTGGTTTATTTTAATTAATTCACTATTATATATTATATTAAAAGTCATACACATAATTACCTAATGTCTAATGCAAATAATTACCATTTCATACAATGTCAACACAACACTAAATAACATTTGTTCTAATTTTGGTATACCCACGTATACCCACGCGTATACCCACTACGCTAATGGCGTAGTAGTTTACGCGGTCGCCTCGCTTCCAACTGCGCTGAGAGTTGTGGGTTTGATCCCCACGTGGGACAACACTTTGTGTGATGCACAAATTGTTGTTCCGAGTCTGGGTGTTCTTTGTGTCCGTTTCATGTACGTTTGTGAAGTACAAAGAAAATATCTAATATATAAATATCTAAATAAAAGAAGAATATCTAATACCTTTAAACGAACAATTCTTGTATATTTATATAATCTGAATTTTGAAAACGACTCCAACGATTCAATTTAGTATGCAGGGGATTTCGGGGGCGATTAATCGGTCTAGCTGGGTTTCATTTTTAGAAATAAAAACAAAAAACGCAGCTAAGCTCGGTCATCCAGGTACTATTCTTAATGCGGAAGTTGTCTTTTTTTTTAAAGTCATCAACAAAGGCAACGAGAATTAAGTAGGTAAATTACTGTTCAATTAATAATTCAATAAGAGAAAGAAACCTTGAAACAAACCCTATACCAACCCGTCTAGCCAGCGTGGTATAGTAGACCCAAACCTCCTTTCTAAAGAGAGGGCTATGTCCAGCAGTAGAGTAGTAAAGGCTGTTAAAAAAAAAACTAATACTTAAACTATATACGTCTGTTGTCAGCCGTTATTCAGGAAATTTAAGAGCCACGTTACTGCCACGGGCCACAATCCATTAAACTGTCAGACCCTTTTACGTCGCTTCGGAACGAGTCTGAATTTTAACAAAGTATATGTCCCCTGAGCTTCCGAGGCACCGCTATACTAACTGTTACTGTTTGAAGAGTAGCTGTTTAGAACTGGATTTTATACGCGGTAATATAGACTTAATTATCCCGTGGCTGTCGTAAGAGCCGACTAAGGGAGTAAACTACTCAGGATAACAGCACTACAAAGAGAAGGAATACTTGATACAAACCCTATAGCAACAAAATATATTTTCATTTCTTCTTCTTTCGAGCCTTTGCCCAAATTAAGTTGTTGTCAGCTTTAAATCTACTGCCGAACAATATGGCTATGCTTTCAATTTTTATGCGGAGGGACTGACATCAGACCTCCACACCCAAGTACTAGGTGATATTGAAGTTCTATTATTAAAGACTGTTGTCAACTTTTTAACGATTGCTACAGATGTTTATATGTGGACGGCTTCCACGCAATAATGCGAAAGCGCTGTGCATCAATGGTGGCACAGCCGCGCCGCAGCTCCAGCGCCATCCTGACCGCTAGCGCCGGTCGAATGGACTCGGCACTGCTGGCACACTGGATAGGCCTACACGTGAGACCAAGCGCCTGACTGATGTTACTAACACTAGGCTAAGAATATTGTTACTAACAAATTATATGGACTAAGTCTGAAACTAAATGATTATTATTATTATAATGGTAACCGGTACCGACGGCTTAGCGTGCTTTCCGAAGCACGAAGGGGTCTCATTGTTTTAAGAATGGTCAACCATACTGACCTGGTTAGTATTGCTTCACTTTGCAATGTGCCCCTCTATATTTTTTCATTTCATATATTTTCTCGCCTTTATCGCTGGCAAACGTTTTATTACAAGTACCAAGTTAGTTACTGAACTGTAATGTTTGTATGTGTGTGTGTTCGGCACGAATCTTGTATGCTAAATTACAACCTGTTCTCTGTCTGTCTGTCTTCTGTGTTCACTTCAGTGGCATTACAATAATATGGTAACATGTTTCTGTTCTGATGATAGAGCCGGCAGACGACGATAGGAACATCTTGTTTTGTCCTAATGAGTACTTTGGAGAAGAAGATTTGACGATTAGCGTAAGATGGCTCGCAGGAGCTGGATGCGAGAAGCCGAAAACCAATCGAAGTGCAATAGAAGAGGCCTATGTCCAGCAGTGGACTGCCTGATTATGATGATGATGAGTACTTTGGTGGTACATAATATCCATAATCGTTTAAAGCTTGTTTTTTTATTAATTTCAATGAACTTTTAATTTAAATCATTTTTTTACGGTTCAGTCTAACGATTACATTAAAATTTACTTTGAACTGAAAATTGTTTCAACTGTTTCGAAAATTTTGTAACATAATGTGAAGTCCTTATTATGTCCATCATTATCATCGGCCTCCCCTGTCCCAATTTTATTTGGAGTCGGCGCAGTAACTATGATTCTTCCATTACTCTATCATGCGTCATCTCACTGTTTACGCCGTTCCTAGCCATATCCTCACTCACACAGTCCATCCACCTTTTCCTTGGTCTTTCTCTTCTCTTGTACCCTTCACTCTACTCCCATACCTAAAACTTTCTTCACCACATTTGATAGATACCATGTCCATACCAAGATAACCTGTTACTTCTTAACTTTTCATCCAGTGGCGCTACTTTCAGACTCCCTCGAGTCACACCACACATCCATCTCAGCGTTCGCATTTCGGCTACGTTCAGGCGTCTCTCATCCGTTCTCTTAATGGGCCAACTTTCAGAACCATACAGGACGGCAGGTATGATGATAGCTTAATAAATTTGTCCCTTAAGTGTTGAGGGGAAACTGGGGTCACAAATTGTTCCCCTTACCTGCGCCACTTAATCCATCCCGTATTGATTCGATGCTGTGCAGTTGAGCCGAGGTGCTTCAAATTGAAGCAGACGGTTATCGCTATCATCCAGCGAAATGGTTTCAGGACTGGAGATGTATTAAGTTTTAGTTTTGCATTACTTTAGTTATTGCCTGATTTTAGTGTATTGTTTTAGCTAGAATTGAAATAAATCCTGCAAATATAAATATATATTTAACGTCATCGATCAATTAAGGCAATATTCATTATTTTTATTGAACTTCTAATAAACAGATGGATTATTTAATGATAACGTTATTAACAACATAATAATATTCTTTCCTAGTATTAATGAAATAGAGTTCTTTTCAGAATGGCAAGCTACTTACAGTAACACATTCCACATAAATTGGTGTCGTGCTCGTAACTATTACTATTAATTAGGTCACACGTCACCGTAATCTGTTCGGCTTACTTCACAAAAAGCTTCGAATGCTTGTACTTGTCACAATAAAAAAATCCATAAATAAAAATCTATAAAATCTACGAGCGAAACACGTGTTCCACCATTTCACAGGCAGGCTATGTTTAATTCGCTTGTTTTTATAACATTCAGAATGATATTTCATGAATGTTTGTTACGTCCGCGATTCAGGATATATTCCTAGTACGGGAGTTGTCTTTAAAAAAAAAGAGTGCTGTTAGAGGATTATGCATAATATTTGAAATACTTTTATTTGGAATAATATTTTAATTGGAATATTTGAAATTTTATATAATTCTTTTGTAGAAAGGGAAAGTTAACGACAGACTAACTTTTAAAAGTTATCTTTTGGCAATTTCTTCATATATTATATTACAAGCACCACCCAAACAGTAAAACTATTATTAACATAGGGTCATTTAAACTATTGCAATGACTGATCTGTCATCAACATGACGTATATTTAAAAAAACACCGAACACAAACAAAAAACAAGTTGACGATTCCTAGAAGAAAGTAGGTAAAGGTGAAACCTTAAAGGACAATGGCAGGTCCCCATACATAATTTTATTTGAACTGAAATGTTAGCGTTTAAATATCAAAAAATCCTTAACACTTGAGAATTTATTCTTGACCATTCTCATATCAAAATAACTTGCGAAAGAAGTCTAGGAAAAAAGATATTGGATATTGAATGTTTCGAGGTTAAGTACTAACATATTGTTAATGTTTTGTTTGAAACTAGATGGCGTTGTGTGTCAGATAGCCGAAAATATTATTTTCATTATTATTACAGTATAAGAAATTAAAAAAAATAAAAGCATAACATCTATTCGAGTTTAACACTAAATTAAACAAAAATAAAAAGACGACGTATCGACATTTTGAAAATATCGATGTATGTCTATTTATGTGCCGTTATCAATGACAATGTCTTTTTCTCATCACACTGTGTAGTGGAAAATAACGTAACTATATTCTATTTCTTTAGTGTGTTTAAAATCGTTTAAAGAGAGTCAAAAATATTTTAAATAATTTCTAATTATGTTGATTCAGTCACTCTACCATACGAGTGAAGACGTGGGCAGAAGCAAATTCATAATCATAATAGGTGAACCTTCGGTAAATATTTCAGCCAAAGCTATAAGAATCGATTATCGATAAAATGTTTCATTATATGATATTGCCACCACGCATCCCTAGTCAGTTATACGTGATGGCGAATCTGACATTACGTACTTAGGTCAAATAAAATCTTCAAAAATATCTTATCTCTTATAAGACTTATACAACACATGGTGGTGTAATGATAAATCATAGAAAAAATATTGATTAAGTTTACTGTGACTCGATTTTTTAAACGCTTAAGTTTTAGGTAAATATGTTTCTGCCATTGTTCTTTAGTGAATTATCATTATGATATCAAAATATTTGATACTAAAAGTTCTTTTTAAGAGAGCACAAAAACATGTCTGGATATAATTCATCTATAATATGATGATGTGTATTGAGATATATAACTATGTTTATAAGCAGTCTGGTTACCATAGTACAGGCTCTGCCTAGTTCGGGATCAGACGGCCGTGTGTGAGATGTGTAAGGTAATTCTAATTGTGTAATATGTTCTCTGTCTGATTACCTAAATAATACTTTATCCTTCAAGAAACCAGTAAGTATAAAGCTGAGTGATTTTTAGCTTGTAAGGTAGACCACGCATTACCGTCCATAAGTCTGTATGTTACAACAGGTATGAAGCACTAGTCGCAGACCATTGTTTTGAAACATTTCGGTGAGACCGATGAGGGAACTCGGCATGTTAAAAATTGTATCTTTTAAATTGATTTTGCTTGCATGCGTGTAAATGCGTTGTTGCGTTGAGGCATCAGCCGTTTGCCAGAACCAATCTAAAGCAACCTGAACCAAATGCCGTGTGTCCAAAACCTACAACACCATATCCGGAGAAGTGGATGTGTTTCCAGACAATCTTCCCACTTACAAGAAAATTGTTTTGAGATTGTTAGCCCGTAGCCTTAAGTAAAATCCATTTTCCTAATTTTTTCTTTAATTTTGTTACTTGCCTTTAATTGTTTTATTTTATTTTTGTTAACTAATTTTTTATTTTGCTTTCACTAGTGGTGTATGTTGTGATACCTAAAAATGCTGTGCATTTAAGCTAGTTTTAGCAAATTTATTGTTTCAAATGCATAAGATTTAATTTAACAGCCACTGGGTGTCTTTATTAGATAAAAAATCACAATGAAAAATACGATATTTATTTGGTTAAGTCAAGTTTTAAGCCAGGTTTTCACCGTGGGAGAATAGACCGGCTCGGAAGAAGTGATATCACAGCCTCACAGAAAACCGGCATACTACCATATATTACAATACTAACTTATCATATTTCCATACTACCATACTTCCATACTTCCACTGACAAATACCGGGGAGAACTTGCACGAACGAGTGAGAATATAAATGATACACGATCAGTTGATGTGATCGCCGCCATATTGACCTTGGCTGTAATGCGACATGCGACAGATGGACGAAAAAAAATTTGAGGCGATGTTATAAAAGTTTCACATGAAAAAAAAAACTTATTTAAAGACAAAGCTGTGACAAAGACAAAACTCACCCACTAAGAAAGGAATTTTGGAAATTTCATCCCCAAGACAATAAAATAAGGGATGAAAGGTTGTATGGAAGTTCGTCATTTTCGAAGTCAGAAGCACGAGTGAAGCCGTTTGCAATAGCTGGTTGTGTATATTTGCCAATCTATCCGTATTGACAATATCAGTTTCCTACCATTATATTAATTTCCTGTGTACTTCTTTCAGCATTCTTCTAATTGTTGTATCATATCGTTTATGCCAGTTCACGATAAGAGGCTTGCTTTCAAAATAAAGTACATGGAATCAAAAAAATAAATAAATGGCTAAATCTAGTGAGCCTGTGCCCCCTTCGGGGGTATAAGTGAGAATTTATGTGTAAATTACATACATTTTAATGTCTTTTTATGTTACCTTGGGTATAAAATGTAATAATTTTTTTATAAATATTAAGAGCAGACAGTTTTCAGAAAAAAAAAATTGTCTCTTCGTCACGGCTTAGCTTAAAATATTGACTGAAATTATTCTTCATCGTTGTGCTTAAATAAAGCGGAGCTAGTAAAAGTGTCTCAAAGATTTATTAGCTTGCCATATTTATTCAGCGCTATGTCGTACATTTATAACAATATAATTTTTTTGTGGATTTGGTTGCTTAATCATAACTTTTAAATGTAAAACACATTAAGTATGCAATTATTGTCTCACAGACAATATGGTCTGTGTCTATGCGCTTGCGAATAATGGCGAATAATTATTTCGTATGAAAATTAATTACACGCGTAGATTGCTTGTGATACCCTGACTCATTTATTATTGTACATTTATGACAGATGATATTGAATGGTAACTCAAATTAAATGTTTAGTATTTCTACATTATCATCATCATTTCCTTACTAACATTTTCAAAAAAAAAAAAATTGTTTTCATCTTCCATTCGCCTTGATCACTCGACATTCTCTTTCACGCACTCATTCGTTTCATTTCGAAATGGTGTTGGCTTTATCCTTTATGGCCGTTCATCTATTTGACCTTCGTTGGGGAATGTAATCGTTATTTGTACATAATATGAAGCATCATCCGTGTAGTGACGGATTAAGAATACAGTGTCACCACCCCTATTCATCCCGTGGGTGTCGTAAGAGGCGACTAAGGGAGCGAAATACGCAGGACAACAGCACTGCAGAGAGAAGGAAAACTTGACACAAACCCTAAACCAACCCGTCTGGCCTAGTATAGTGGTATAGTAGGCCAAAACCTATTTTCTAAGGAGAGGCCTATGTCCAGCAGTGGACTGTTAAAGGCTGTTGATGATGATGATGATAATGAAGCATAAAATATTTAAGAATTCCAAACAACTTGGTCTGACGGCTAGTTCGTGTTTTATACAAAATGTGATTAGTTTTTTTTTAAAGACAACTCCCGCATTATTTCCTGTGTCTGTAACTTTACAAACACATGAAACGGACACAAAGAACACCCAGACTTATAACAATAATTTGTGAATCACACAAAGAATGTTTATTGAAATGTTTGACCATATCATGAAGTGGTCGTGCTAGTTTTGCTATTATTATGTCAAACACTGATTAATCATTAATCTGACCAGACTATATCATGATAGAACTGACCATTTCTAGAAATACGAATATTTCATATTCGACTGGATGGTGTAGTGGTTTCTGTAACGGACTGCTATTCCAAAGGTCGCGGGTTCGATTCCCGCTCAGGTCAAACATTTGTGTGCATGAACATTTGATGTTTGATTTGGTCTGGGTGTTTCTACGTATAATATGTATGTATTTACAAAAAAAAAAGTATATATGTATTTATATCAGTTGTCTAGTACCCATAGTACAAGCTCTGCTTAGTTTGGAACTAGATGGCGTTGTGTGTATGTGGTAGAATATATTATATATGTATATATTATATTTGAAGATCTGACATACATACGTAGAGAATTTCAGCTATGGTTCGTGTCTGAACATCGTCTCCATGGGCGGTTTAATCGTGTTCATTAATCCTAATTGTACTTTAACAGAAAACAATCAATTTTCAGTCATCAATTTTATTTAGACAAATAGATAGAAATATCTTTATTTGTACAGCGTTTAAAAGTTACTACTTTTAAACGCTGTACATAAAAATTTCAGACATGTACTGTACAAAGGGCAATCTCTTCCAGGCAACTATATAATGGATTAAAAAAATCAGACGGACAGTGTGTGTTGGCCAAAACCTCATTTCTAAGGAGAGGCCTATGTCCAGCAGTGGACTATTAAAGGCTGTTGATGTGATGCGTGTAGTAGTTGAAGGTGCAGTTTTGTAATTACTAATGAATATAAAAGGTAAAATTAATTTCGTATAAGTGAATTATTTAATTTGACTGCTTTATCTTTTTTCTTTTCTTTTCTTTCCTTTTTAACCGACTTCAAAAAAAGGAGGAGGTTCTCAATTCGACTGTATTTTTTTTTTTTTTTTATGTTTGTTAGCTCAGAACTTTTTTAAAAGACAACTCCCGCATAAGAAATATATCCTGTGTCGCGGGGGACTTTACAAACATACATGAAACGGACACAAAGAACACCCAGACTCAGAACAACAATTTGTGGATCACACAAAGTGTCGTCCCATGTGGGGTTTGAACCCACAACACTCGGCGCAGTAGAAAGCGGCGTGGCGACCGCTTAAACCACTGCGCCATCCGTACTGCTTTATTTATGACTAGATTTGTAAAGTCCCCCGAGACACAGGAAATACTCCTTTAAAGAACTTATTTTGGAGATCTTTTTGCTTATGGCTTTAGTTTTATCGATAAATGGAATAATAATGTTACTTATAAAAAAGTTCATATATATTTGTGACGAATCGACTTGATTTTATATTTTGAACCCCTAGAAAGGATATAGGCTACTTTTGGTCGCGATAGCCTGCCAATACGTGGGCGGAGCCACGGCATCAGCTAGTTCATCATCATTCTCATAAAGTTGTGCCTAACTAAACAAAAAAAGAATCAAAACCATATTATACTTCACTAAAACAATCATACACGTATATTACCTTATAGCAACCCGTGTGGCCAGCATTCGGCCAGCGGCAAAACCTCCTTCCTACGTAGTGCCTTTATTCTGCAATAACCAAACGAGAAGCTAACTTATAACTTATTCTAAACGTACTACTTGGTTTTAGGAAATACTATATAGGTTCAATTTACAAGATAAGAAGGAATCATCTTGCGGTCGCACCAAAATTGGATCTTTTATGCAAAAATCATGACCTGTTCACGTCCTTTGGAGCTGTAATGTTGTAATTTTGACACAGAACACATTGAATATATAGAGAAATATTTAACTTGTAAAACATATCCTTTTCTATGGGGGGTGTAAAAAGTTTGTTAAATTAAAGCGACGCTGAAAAAACTAACCATCACAAAATTTTTACATAGTATAAAATGAAGTCGCTTTCTTTCTTGTACGCTTAGGTCTTTCAAACTACGCAACGGAATTTAATGCGCTTATCACCAATAGTCCCAATGGTACACGTGGTGATGGATTAAGAATACAGAGTGTCACCACCCCTATTCATCCCATAAGTGTCGTAAGAGCCGACTAAGGGAGAAAACTACGCAGAACAGCAGCACAGCACTACTTGACACAAACCCTATACCAACCCGTCTGGTATAGTAGGCCAAAACCTCCTTTCTAAGGAGAGGCTTATTTCCAGTGGACTATTAAAGGCTGTTAATGTGATGATGACCCTTAGTCGCCTCTTATGACACCCACGGGATGAATAGGGGTGGTGACAGTCTGTATTCTTAATCCGTCACCACACGGACCTGTTTTATAGTCTTATCATAATAATAGTATAATTAATTACTCCACCCTGACACTACGTTAGTAGTATGTACATTGCACTCGTGCAAAGCCGGGGCGGATCGCCAGTTATATCTATAATTAAATGCCTAACTTTTTTAACTATTAATGTAAAGTGAGTACATAAACAGAAAATTTATGCAGAAGTCCTAAAGGGATGCCTACGGAGTCGATCAAATAATTCTTTCTTTTTTCAATTTCAGATTAGACTAACATTGCGTGGGCCAACAATCCTAGTTATTGGTACTTTGTGATTGATTATATTTTAATAAGGAAAATTTTGCTTATCCGAAACATCCAGGTAGATAGCATTAATATGAACAGAGAGTTAGCATTAAATAATAGTACAATGGGCAATTTTATAATATTAAGCGACCTCTCTACCTGACAACCTGTGGCTGGAGTTATTATAGTACTAAAGAATATCAGTTGATGGCGTAGTATTATATGAATATTTAATATACAGGGTGTAAGGGATGGTGTAACGAATACTGAAATAGTGTATTCAGACCATCTTTCTGAGTTGAAAATTATTGGAATTTTCTGGCGGAAAATTAAACGTTATATGCAACCAGCTGTCAAACGTTCATTTTCCGTAGGTATTAGACAATAGTAATAACAACTAGCAATAAATCGTGTACACACACTAACACAAGTTGGTGGCCGGGGGGGGGAGGACCCCGCGCTTCGGCTGTTTGATTAATTACATTGCAGTTATTACCCGTATGCAGTATTTATTTAAAAAATAGGTTAAAAATAGGATATAATTTTTAACCAAAAATGAAAAAAAAAAGATGAATTTTCGACATGGAATGATGGTCTGAATACACTATTTCAGTGTTCGTTACACCGTCCCTTACACCTTGTATAAATATGGGTAGATATTTCATAAAGTTATAAGAACTCATTGTATAAATAAATACGTATGATTATCAATATGTATTAATAAACACACAGGAAAAGAAATGACGAAAACTCTTCCTTTTACAACATGATCCCATTTACATTTTCCTATATTTTAATGACTTTAAATTATGATTAGGGTCTCAATTTGGTTGCATTTTTAACATGGTTTTATTAGCTTGGTACGAATGTATCTGTCTAACGGAGTCCTTGAGCATGTTTTTTACCCACTCTGAAACTTCGGATTGAATTAAAACTTCGCCCATTTATCAAGGCCCGTTATTGACCGATTATCCTTTTTCCATATCGAAAAATACAGTAGTGTCTTGTGCTATATACTAACGCGTGTACTGAAGCATATGTGACTTTCTTACCTGTTACTTTTAAGTCTTTCATGATAAATAAAGCATCACTAATGGCTAAAAAAGTAAAAATAAATTGTAATCTTTATTGTTTTGATTGAGTAAGTACAGTTGTTATATGTACAAAATATTATAGGAACATCAAACAACCCATCTTGGACATACAATAATTTAAAGATTTAGAAAAGAAGGAATTGAATAAATGTAAATATACATGTTTAGACTCTCAAAATTCTTTAACAGTGTAGAAGCATTTTTCAGTTAGCTATTTCTTCAGGCGTAAACTAAACAGTTTAAAGGTAATTCTCTAGCTGAACGAAAGAGTAAGGATTAAGAATACGGATTCTCAGCCGTGCGTGTCGTAAGAGCCGACTAAGGGAGCAAACGAGACAGGACAACAGCACTGCAAAGAGAAGGAAACTTGAAACAAACCCATCAGGTCGGCGTGGTATATGTTAGTAGGCCAATACCTCCTTTCCAAGAAGAGACCTATGTCCAGCAGTGGACTACTAAAGGCTGCTGATGATAAGAAACGTGTGAACAGTCTTCCAATTTCATTAATTTCAAACCATGGTGTAAATAATCAGGAATGACACGCGTTTTTAACAAAAAGGAAATATCAATTAACAAATAGGTCTGATTAATATTCATACTTTTTGGTAACGGTCATTTTACAGCCGTAATACGTAAAACGAATTGAGTTGTTCATCATTAGGCGAACATTAATTACAGTTATATTTACCGTGGGTGTGTATTAATGGCAACACTGAGTGATTTGTTTGCCATCGTTTGGTGTGAACGTAAGCATCCCAGAATATCACTTTTAAATACTTTAAATACATTTGTACTAAATAAGAACCATATTATAATAGTAAAAATTATCTAATTATTTGCTGAGAGCCACGATCGGTATATAGACTCCCGTTAGACGGCTAGAGCATGGGACTAGTGGTATCGGTGGCTTGGTTCTGGTTCTGGAGTTGTTACTATTACAGGCGCAGAGTGGCATACCGTGTGGTTTCAGTTGGTCCGATTCCGCAACACCCGTTGGGGTGACGGCCCGAGGGGGTTTCCACACGAAAAAAAAGACTACGATGGCCTACTATACCACGCTGGCCAGACGGATTGGTAAAGGGTTTGTGTCGAGTTTTCCTTCTCTTTGCAGTGATGTTGTATTGCTTAGTTTGCTCCCCTAGTCATCTCTTACGACCACGGGATGAATGGGGGTGGCGACAATTCGTATTCTTAATCCGTCACCACACGGATAGTCCGTGTGGTGACGGATTAAGAACACGAATTATCTTGCATAGATTGCCTTGCATAGACTATGCATTGAAGCGTCGTGTTTTGTTTTATGCGATATTTTTTATTAATAGTTATTATAGTATGTTGCCTTTTCTTTTTTTATGATTTAAGGGGAAAACAAGCGGACTTTTGACCTGATGGTAAGTGACTACCGCTGCCCATGGACTCCAGCAACTCAAGAGTCAGAAGTGTGTTGCCACTCTATCAGTCCCTAACCCAGAATCAGGAGGGTGGGAAGGGTATTGGCTCCGGTAACCTCACTAACCTCACCTGCTTAACACTAGTGTCCTGAGACGCTGTGGTATCATATTGGTCCACCCGGGCCTATACGTGCGGAAACATGGCTCACCTAAAAACTCCTTGAAGTTTTAAATAAAATTTTAGATTCTCAAGTTAATAGTTTATATGTATGTTTACGAAAATATTATATATTGCTATTGACTGTGGCTTTATTTGCGTGGTTACTTAATTGTTGCAGTCCAGTGACCAGTCTGCTCGTTTGCGCCCTCTTCCGTAAAATAAAAGAAATATACGCATTTAGTTTGGAAAACAGTAAGTAATTTTTTTTTTTTTTTGTTTTTAAAAAGACAACTCCCGCATTAGGAATATATCCTGTGTCGCGGGGGACTTTACAAACATACATGAAACGGACACAAAGAACACCCAGACTCAGAACAACAATTTGTGGATCACACAAAGTGACGTCCCATGTGGGGTTTGAACCCACAACACTCGGCGCAGTAGGAAGCGGCGGGAAATCTTTCTAATATTATAAAGGCGATGGATGTTTTGGATGGATGTGTTACTCTTTTACGCAAAAACGGCTGAACGGATCTGGATGAGATTTCACACAGAAATAGATTATAGGCTACTTTTATTTCAATAAAACGTAGCGGTCTCGTGGGTCTCAAGGTGGTGGTTTTGCTCAACCCATGAGAAAACTACGTAGAACAACAGCACTGCAGAGAGAAGGAAAGCTTGACACAAACACTATACCCACCCGACTGGCCAGCGTGGTATAGTAGGCCAAAACCTCCTTTCTAAGGAGAGGCTCATGTCCAGCAGTGGACTAATAAGGCTGATGATGATGATGCGAACACTACTTTTTTATATTACGTAACATGAAACAAACAAATTTATTTTATGGACGATTGAAGCTAATAAGCTTAGCTTTAAAAACTTTTGGTTTAATTAACAGAAATTGATATAAAAACGTCACAACGGTTCGTTTTGTAAAAAATTGCATGTAATGACGTGTTATTAGTTATACCTATTGCAAAATTAAAATTTCAAATAGAGAACTTTTACATAATTCTAAATTTAAAAACAATAATTCATTTTCTTTTTAGTTTTATGTCATACTCAAGAATGTACACAATTTATTATAAACCATATATAACCATATTATAAACCATACCCTATTATATAAATAAAATATAAATATAATAAAAAAAATGCTTCCATAATATTAAAAACTATATAATTTATATTTAGAATATCTATAAAAACGTAAAAAAAGTATTTATAAGTAACCGACTAAGGCTCACCGTGAGGCTTTCCTACTTGTTTATACCCAATGTAAAAACAAAACTTTTGAAGATAACTTTCTAACTTACTGATAAGTCTGTCTAATAAATGTTCAATATAACAATTAGATTTCTTGATTGCAAAAGATAAACATTTTATTTCTATGACACTAAAATATGTCACATTTCATTATATTTTACATTAAAAATATACGTGTTATTTATTATTAAAATATATATATTTTTTAAATTACGTACCAAATAACAATAATCATACAAGTCACAACACAAAGTCCACACCACTTTTAAACTATATTTAAATAATGTCACTTTGTTCGATTCTCAAATTTGGCGCTTAATTTCCCGAATGCGAACTAAGGCAACCGGTTCACACGGCCGCCGCTATTCTACTGTAACGCATTTGTAATAAGGCGGCGGACGCACTGGGCTGCTGTCCACCTAAAAGACCTATTGGAGCTTGCATACTCGTTACGCGATTGTGCTCTTGTCTTGTTGTAGGCGGATTATATTATATACATGATATAATATATATTTAATGAATATTTTCTAACACTTTTTTAAAGTTTTTTTTTTGTAAAAGGTTACAAATACCTTCGCAGTACCTCGACCTCATCCACATGATTTAGACTATCGAGGCCAGCTTTATTGGGGTACTTACCTGCCTATCCTATCATGATCAGGTCTTCTGGTATTTTTTTTTTTACAGAAACCACTTCATATCTTAAAAGCGTCGCGGCTGCTGTCAATCAGCATTATGACTTGATGCCTCTCTGCTACACGGATTATATTTGTTTCAACGCAAAGCTATATTTTTACTTAAAACAACGTATAAAGCTTTTAACATATCTGTCAAAATTTTTTTTTTTTAATTTATTATATTAGCTTTAATTTATTAGCTCTTTTGAGAGTGTACTAAACGCTACGAAATTAAAAGAAAAACAGATCTATAAACGTTTCTACATTAGCATTATCAAATATCGTGATGGCCAACGGTTTACGATCCATTCGATTTTTAAAATATTTGGTCGAGAGGTTATTTTTGGCCATCTGGCCAATCTCATAAAGGTTTTTTGTAAGATCAGACTTCGTAGTGATAAGAATTACATTTTTAATTTTTTATTCGTTATAAAGTTTATTTCTGGACATTACTGTTGTCTATTTTGTCTATGGGATGTACTTGGCTGCAAGGATGGCGGAGTGGTTTAAGCGGTCACCTCGCCGCTTCCTGCTGCGCTGTTGTGTGTGTTGAGTGTTGTGAGTTCGATCGCCACATGGAAAAGTCTGTTCTGATTCTAGGTGTTTTTTGTGCATGTTTAATAATTGTTTGTAAATTCCTCCGCGACACAGGATATATTCCTAGTGCGAGAGTTGTCCTTAAAACAAGGATAGTTATCACAGGCCGGTTTTAGGTGGATGTCAGGGGACCCCTTTGTTTTGACTATTTTTTTTTACTAATTTAATTTGGCATAACGAGTTTTGTAAGTAGGTAGGTTCAGTAGGCATAAATATCATTTAGGCTTATGTGTTTTGCCCTAATTTAGATAGACATAAAGTTACAAGATTACGTTTATTTAATAAAAATACTATACGTATTTTTTCATAATTTTCCATGTGAAATATACAAGTATATATGTGTATGTAACTTTTATATTTGATATGCATTGAAAAATAGAAAGTAGGTATTATATCGAATATATCTTGGGTGTAGTAGTAACAATGGGATAGGGTGCGGCAGGGGCGACCCTTGGGCAACCCATAAGCCGCCAACATATTTATTTTATATATGAAAAGTATTTTATTAAAAATAAAAATGGGTCTACTCTTTATGGCAGAACGTTTAATGTCATAATATTATTTTGCATAACAACGGAAACCATAAACTTCATTTCATAGAAGACCGTCGAAACCACCTTCTCCTCAGCTCGCGGGCCGCCTCGCCCCCCCCGCGCCTACGCGAGCTTTAATTACACTCGAGGGGTAGGACAGACAAGACTACGTAGAGTCGGTCTAAGCAATCTCTTTCAGGCAACCTTGGGATGGACAAATAGATTGTAAATAGGTAATTTCATGGGCAGATGTGGTGAGAAAAAAGTGTAAAGGAAACAAAAAAGAAAATAAAATATTTAAACAGCACAACAGCATTCCTTTGACAGTTATAAAACAAAGTAGTGTTAAATATATACAGCAGTCAGTCCTAGCAATACCCACTAATATAAATACAAATTAATACATAAGTAATCTGTAATACATACATACATACACAAATACATAAACTCTAAAATTCATTTGCAGAGGAATACACCAGATAGGATAGAGAATACGCCAATATGTTTTGTAAATAATAAATTAAAATTAGAACAATGTTCTTTGAACATTTTTTTAAAGGTAGGTAGTAAATTAATACATTTAAAATAAATAAAGTAAAATTCTCTATTTTCTCTTGTATCTACCGCATCATTTTTGTACACCACCCGAAGGTCGACTGGCAGAGAATGCCCTGGGCATTAAGTCCGCCTGTGTACAACTTGTGCATTAAGTTATAAAAATAAATAAAACATTCAAAATTAAATATCTAAAAATGAAAATTTCGCTTCACTTTTTTTTTTAATTGTGTATACTGTGTGATAGAATAAATGGCGGTACTAGAGACGAGGGCCCGGATCGAGTGCTGTGGGCCGTCGTCTCTGGTGCCGGCCACGGCTCGTGACGTTCTTGCCCACCAATGCCAACACCAGCGCTCGCTCTAGAGGAAGCCAATGTGCGCTTCCACTGCACTGCAGCTAAAACAAAATAGTAATCAGATATTTTATAAGTTATTACTGATGAATGAAATTACTGCTGACGTTGCTCTGACGTAAATATGATCTTTGCAATACTTTACAATTTGATCCTTAAAAATTTCCCGTTGTGTTACGTCATTGATACATTTACTGAAACCAAATTCCGTTAATACAGTTTCGTAATTTATTACATTAATATCACGATAAGCTATAAAATCTATATTTATCAACGTAAATAATTGCTTTTGCGTAAAATATTTAAAAACCTTCGTGGTGTGTTAAGGTCTCGGTGTTAGACGATAAATAAAAGTGGACTGTATGTTGCGCTGGTTTTTAATGATCACAAGAGGTACGTTGAAGGAGCAGTGATCCCGTTCGAGTATATAAAGCGAGTGCCGTACATAATAGCAATCTTGGTGGGAGCCGTTGCGTCCGCGCCCCCGCTTCTTGCTGCCTCCCCGTCACCCGCGCCGCACGCCGTTTGCGCGGTTCAGCCGCTTGTAAGCACCGGCAAACCGTGATGTCGAGGATCGAGGTTTGATTCTCGACATGGTGTATGTATGATGTTAAGTGAATTTGTTCACCATTGTATTCCAGTACCTATAGTGGTAACACATTCTGCGGATCGCTCGTGAGTGCAGTTACCACGCTCAGCAGCAGCTCTTCAAATCAAATACACTTATTTTACAAGATGAAAGTAATGGGTGGGTTATGTTTGGCTTAGTTATAACTAATACTTTAAAAAAACTGGTTATTGTTTAGAGACACCAATCATTCACTAAAGCTTTCTAATAAAACAAATTTTGACATGCAGTAAAAATCTTTATAACTATGTTTACTAATTTGATAAATCCAACGGGCCTACACTTTGTTTCATGAATTTTTGTAAAGTCCAATTATGACTTGTAGACATGCGACATACAAACTTGTTTAGTCGAGATGACATTATAAATAGTTTGTCGTTTGATTTTGAAACTATTAGAACAAAAAACGATGACAAACTACGTCGGGGTTTTCCAAAACTAATTACTAGATGGCGCTACAGGTATCATATAGAAATTTATGATTATAATAGTTACTAGATGTACTCTATAAATAGGTGCACTCTCTTTTTTTACTGCTACGGGTATGAACCAACCCAATACTAATTTAGCCTTAATAATTAACTTGAATTAATTTATTGAAATTGTAGTTTATAAGTTTTTCACCCTTAAATAGGTGAGTTACTAATCTACAACACTAAGATATCGCTATATTAAGGACATAGGTACTGAAATAGCGTTAATAACACTCATTAATAAAAAAAAAACTCACCACATGAGGAAAACAAAACTTCTACATCTGATAGCATTGTGATATTTGGGCGTACACTTCAAGCATTTCCTTGTAGTGATTACAATTGTTTTAGCAAATTGATCGGAGAATTTGACAAACGATAATTCCATAAAACGACTTTATCTTTTAATAATATCATTAATCTGATTGCGTAAACCATTCATGTCAAAAAATGCACTCATAAATATGCGCAATAGTTGATCAAACCTCGTGCTTTTGTTAAAATGCTATCATTACGAATATGTAATCAGAATGGCACAGATCCAATTTCATATTATAATCATTTTTAAGTTTCGTTTCTTGTTTATGAACCTATGAACTCTGAATTGTTAATACTAATACTATATTCTTCTTTGTATGAATAAGGTTAACAAAGACATACGTAATAAATGCACTGCAGTGAAAACAGGTTTCAAAGAGAACTGCAAAATAATTGTAACTAAATTTTGTAATCATGTCACCGATATGTAACTAATATGTTTAATACAAATGCAAGATCACGAATAATAGAGTACTAAACAATGATACAATAGTCGTTAAGAGAGTATTTTATTTAATAACATCACACATCATCACATCAACAGCCTTTAATAGTCCATTACTGGACATAGACCTCTCCTCAGAAAGGAGGTTCTGGCCTACTATACCACGCTGGCCAGAGGTGTTAGTATAGGGTTTGTGTCAAGTTTTCCTTCTCTCTACAGTGTTGTTGTCCTGCGTAGTTTAGTCCCTTAGTCGTCGTCGTCTTACGACACCCATGGAATAACATCGTCTTTGAATTGAAGAAACCCTTTTTGCGACAAATGCAAAGAAAATAATATCGACTGGAAATCTCTATCCACTCTATATTTTAAAACTTAAGTTCATGTGTATTAACAACTTTCATTTTTTGGTATAATCATTGGTATTTACTGCAGCAGGAAATTGAAAGAAACAAAAGAATTCAACCAATTAATCAATGTATTACGATCGCGTTGTAAAAATGTGATTGGTCTGTTTTGACAAATGACTTCGTAGCGACCAACGACTAACCAATATAAACGACCACGTCTTTGCAGTGCTGTTGTTTTGCGTAGTAGCTTCCTTAGTTGGCTTTTACAATACCCACGGGATGAAAAGGGGGGTTACACTTTCTATTCTTACTTCAAAATATTAGAACAACAAAATTATGGATGTTTTATACTGTAAGAAATTCATTAATGAGTTATTTCATTCCCATAGTGATGAGCCATTTGATGCCAGAATATTCTTGGGAAACTTATGTGTTAACCTGCATAAAATAATATAATCAAATCAAAACTCTTTAGTTACTGAAACGCATATATGTACATGTATGGGAAAGAAAAAATTTAAATAAAACTCGTAATAAAACTTTCGTTAAATAATATATTCATCAGTCACAATGGCAATATGATGATGATGATTACATAAAAGCATATTGCAGTAACATAACAGTATAGTTAGTGAACAGAACCAATATGCTCAAAGGTAACATAGCGTCGATGGAGAATAAATAATAAATTCTGATAACTCCCATAACTTCGTATGTATTTGCATAATTTGTTTTCAAGAACTTCGAAAAAAATAATATTTTTATGCTGATTTCATATAGCAAAGTGTTAGAATATTTTCATATTTTTCACATCATCACATCACATCAACAGCCTATATATAGGTAGGTATATACGTATAATAGGTAGGTACGTAGTTAATAGTTCACTGCTGGACATAGGCCACTCCTTAGAAATTA
Organism: Arctia plantaginis; assembly: GCA_902825455.1. NCBI lineage: Eukaryota > Metazoa > Arthropoda > Insecta > Lepidoptera > Erebidae > Arctia > Arctia plantaginis. The sequence goes on along the minus strand of CADEBD010000322.1, from coordinate 996,922 downwards.
GGTTTTGGCCTACTATACCACGCTGGCCAGACAGGTTAGTATGGGGTTTGTGTCCTTGTTCTTGTTTGTTGGTCACCATACGGAAATAAAACACACACACGTTGTGAAAGGGGGCTAGACGGAAATAATTCTTACGAAAATTGGTCACGACACTTTTTATTTTGAATTGTCACTTATCAGTCATTCAGCGCCATCTATCGAATAGTAAAATTAAAATTTATGTTCTTAGGTTGAGCAAAAAATATTGTATTCGACATCATTTCTCAAGGAGATTTTACCAATGTATAAATTGTTTTAATTAGAAACCAACTGAAAAATATGTAGGTAATAGCCGCTTTCATAGATGGCGTTGTAATTAAAATCGTGTCTAATCAGTTTTACTCGATCGTAACAACTTCGTTCCTATCGGGTGTCCCACGACACCACACGGCTTTTTTTTTTTATTATATATTTGACACAGTGGAGACCGATTGAACTTTTTTATCACTACTAATTAGCAATTGGAACCCATGAAGCCAAAATCAATTAATAATTTTGACAACCACTTGTGAAACGCACCTGAACAATTTGATTTCAGTATCAACATACAATTTACTCGAGTTTCTTCTAGTGCTTTATAGAACTTCTTACAATAAAAGCTCAACATAACTTGAAATAAGAACGTTTTTAGCCACCAAATGAAATAAAGTAATACTATGATAGGATACTTATTCTGAAAAAAAAGATTCTTGGTTAGCCTAAGGTGACAATTATGGTGTCTTTTATTGATAAAGTACACTAAAAGCATTTCTCAATGTCCTTTTTTAGGGTTCCGTACCTCCAAAGGTAAAAAAGGAACCCTTATAAGATCACTTTCTTGTCCGTCTGTCCATCTGTCCGTCTGTCCGTGTGTCACCACCGATTTTCTCAGGAATGGGTAGACCTAGAATTTGAAATTATTTACCAGATACTGATGTCTATGGTCCCTATTAGGTGTATAAAAATCAAGGCCCTGAGTCAACACGATAAAAAGATATAGGCAAATTTCGATTTTCGCGAAAACTTGTAAGTACCAAAATTTACCTTAATTTTCAACTTTTTTTTTCTCTTTACTTGTGCTCTAAGATCTTGCTTTTAACTAAAATTGATAATTCTAAGTCAACCGTAAGTACCCTATAGGTAGTTTACGTTGACCTAGAATCACGAAATTTGGCAAAAGAAACGTCTTACAGCACAAATAAAGGAATAATTCCAAAAAATAAAGAAGTTGAAAATTAAAATAAATTTTGGTACTTACAAATTTTCGCGAAAATCTACGTAAAATCTGGGTAAGTACGGAACCCTCGGCGCACGAGTTCGACTCGTACCCGACCGTTTTTTTTGTTATACTACCCTCTAGCGCAGAGCAAATCGATACTTCCATTCTTATATTATAATGTCGAAAGTGTGCCTGTCTGTTGCCGCTTCACGTTTAAATCGCTAAAGTAATTTAAATGAAATTTGGTATAAAGATAGTATGAGTCCCAGGAAAGGACAAATAGCATATTGGGCTACGACGCCGAAGTACGGCTACGTAATCCAAGGCCAACACACGGTTGGGTCTTGTCCAAAGTAATTGAGCAGAAATGGTCCCCTTTATTAGAAGTTACATATTCAATTGGGTAAAAATTTCGAAATACGTCGCCATTATTAGGGGTTGTGAGTGGTTGGGGGAGGGGGGGGGGAAGAGGCCCGGTCCCCCACTTACCATTTTCACCCGCCGGAAATACTTGGTTCCCTTAGAAAAAATAAAAACAGAAATTTGTAAAAAAAATTTTTATTCCACTTTATAGACATGTTTTATCGCTTTTATTAATTCCATGAATGGATCTTTCCTGTATTTTACGTTATTTCGCCGCCACAAATATTCAAAAATAACATCTGCAAAATTTTCTGTGTTATTAAAATTGTCCTTCCTAAAAAATCTTTTAACAGCTCTCCACTGGGACTCAATTCGTTGAGTATGAGTCCCATCTTCAGCTATGAATGGGTTGTCACGATCCGAGTGGTTGACTTTTTTGTGTATGTAGCCATGTTCTGGCAAGCAATCATATGCTCTCCAAAAATCAGTGTGGATGGTGGTGCCAATTTCCACATTCTTCAATATAAGTGGCACCAAAACCTCAGCAGAGCGAATATTATCTGGGCACACTTCCAACCTCAGATCTTCAGATCCATCCTCAATCATTCCGAGAACCCAATGGCCCTCAATATGGCGACCTATAACAAAAAAAAAATATATATAAAAACTGGCTTCAATTATGAGTCGACGGAGCCCCGCTAAGCGGGGCTCCTATTTCTGGGTGGTTGGTTAAAAAAAAATAACCACGATGGCTAAGGCGGGAGCTTCGCTGCGCTGCGCTCCCGCCTTAGCCATCTAACCTAACCCAATGAAGTCCGATTGTGAGTAAGAATTATGTCCTACTCTTGTACATTTCCTATAAGACATAATATATAAAATATAATTACCTCGATTGTATTTTCTTTTTCCAAATTTAGATTCATCGATCTGGACTATTTTTCCGGGGCCACCAATCTTTCCAACTACTTCTTTTTTGTCAATTTGGTATGCCACAATGGCTTCTCGGCAATAATTATACCAGTCACATATGGTGGCCCGGCCCAGGCACCTTTCAAAATGTTCCTTGTAGGGATCTTTATTTATGACGTCATTGTAGCTCCATTTTTTTGAATATGCATATAATAGATAGAAAACATGCACCAAATCAATTTTTATATTTTCAAAAAATGTCCCGTTATTGCGTGGTATTTTAGATTTAGATTAACAATTGCCTTTGGTGCAACACCAAGAACCAAATGACCTGTTGGTCGATTTGGCTATTTTCATGGGAGTGCGATGTGTTCTGCATAATTTTTGAGTCTGCACCAATCCATTTTCTTCGGCGAATGCCACATACTGCTCATTCGTGCCCAATTTTTTTATTATTCTCCCCAAATTCCACATCATAAGAACCTCTTCTGTGTAGAGATGTCGATCGAGAAAGGACCCGTCGTCCTCGAAAACATCTTCATATACTGCCGATGCTCCACCAAGGCCCGAACTCGTACACTACTTCCAGACGCCATTGCAAGCTGCGATAGCGTTATTTCAGTGTCCAAAAGTGAGTAAGTCGAGGTCGTACAGTAAAGCAATCCAAACAGATTCCAAGAAGGTAGCCAAGTCGTAGAAAAAACACAAATCGATACGGAAAAACACATTCACTTATACTCAAAAGCAAAGGAATGACGCACAAATTTGACATTAGCTGTCAATATCATCCATCCAAGATGGCGGGTTGCGTTTCGTTTCACGTTTTTCACATAAAACCTAAAAATTACATTTGAAAAACTGTACTAAAGCATAAAAATTACGTTCCGTTTTGCATAATTTCAAGAGTATTTAAGATTTTTTGGAAATTGTTTTAAAATATTTAGACGCAACTCCGGCAGCCAAAATTACTGTGGGGGAATTAAGACTAACTCCCTTAAGCCCTCTACACCACCAATACCCTCAAATTCAGGCGACTCGTTTTAAAATCCAACCCTTCAATTGCATTTACATCCATTTTTTTTATGGAATGACTGATGGAAAGTAACTTCCGCTGCCCATGAACGCCTGCAACTTAGGAGTCACAAGCGCGTTGCCAGCCTTTGAGGAAGGAGGAAGATCTTGAAGGTTTGAAGGTCGTATCGATCCGGAAATACCGCAGCCGATAACTTGTTCACAAATTGGTAGTACGAGGCAAAAAGTGTCTTTAAAAGCGCACAGTGGTGGAGCGCCAATTATTCAAATGGTGGGGATGAAAATTTTGCCGTGTGGCGATGATGGCGGCAGATTGCGGCCGGTATTAGTTCGAACAATTCCTCGGAGCACTCTCCATGATATGTACGATAGAGAATGCAGAGCCAAGCTACATCTCTACATAACGCCAAGGGATCGAGCCGATCGCAAATCTTTTGGCTATATACATACGTCATGGATCATTAATTCCCATATTGACCTCACTTAAGGAACCTCCTTACTTAACGTTCCAAAATTGACGATCTCACTGTTTTGCGCATGTTATATATAATTAGACAAAGTAACTATTAATAAAAACGTAAAGGTACTCACGTCAAACCAGACATGTGTTTTAAAAATACTTATACAATTTTGGACATAAATTAATGCGTGAATAAAACATTCAATAGCGTGGAATAACATCTGGAAACACAGAAAGAAAAAAACATTAATTATTAAAAGTATTTTATGAATAATTTAGTTTTTAAGTTTAACACACGCTTGATACCCAATCTACAGCTAGGATAGAGCTATAGCAATGTTTTCCCAAAAACGTTAATGACACTAATTTATGAGGGTAAATATTAAATCAAAACTCACCACATGACGGAAACACAACTCATACAACTGATAACAGTGTAATATTTGGGCGTACACTTTAAACATTTCTTTGTAATACTTGTTTTCGTAATTTATTGGCGGATTCAACAAACAATCATTCCACAAAACGACTTTATCTTTCAATAATATAATCAATCTGATTGTGTAAACCATATCCACGTCGAAAGCTGCCATAATAATTATACGTAATAGTAAACCGAACCTCATTCTTCTAACAAAAATGTGAGTAGTTATCACCACGAATGTGTAGAGGAAAAAAGTGATAATGACACAGATCCAATTCCCAATTTGAAACATTTTCAATTTTCTTTTGTCGTTGATAAATCTGTGGATCTCTTGAATAGTTAACACAAATTCTACATTCTTCTCCGTTAAAATACTGTTAGCTAAAAAATTCCCAATTAATTTACTGCAGTGAAAACAAACTTCAAAAATAAGTGTGTAATGAAGAAAATTAAAAGTCGCATTCCCTCCAGTCAGTAACTTGTAAGCTTCATATAAATGTGAGATCATGAAAAGTAGAATACTAAATATTGATAGATTATTCGTTAGAAGAGTATTTGATGTTATAATATTATTTTTAATTAAATATTTAAATTGAAGGAACACATTTTGAGATAAATTCAAAGGATATAATACCGACTGAATATCTTTATCCACTCTATTTTTAAGAAAATTCATTATGAAGTTTGCGTTTACTTATTTATTTTTTAACTTTATGCACAATTTCGAATTTTCATTTCAGGTATAATTATAGGTCTTTACTACATAACCGGACATTGAAAGATACAATAACAGTTTTGTCATATTCGGCATTCCACTTAATTAATTTTATTGAAGTAAATGATGAATTGATCATATATGACGTGGCGCTCACCACGTCAGCGCCACGTCATATATGTCATATCACAGTCTCACAGACAACTCATGACCACAGATAGCGTAGTATAGTGTTGCACGTACGTCAATAGTTATAAGCTTTTAAAAAAATATAATATTATTGTAAGTTGTATTAAGTTAGTAATTTATATTAAGTTGTATGCTGTGTTTTCTTACAGAATAATGTTTTTATTTTTTTATTTAAATGGTCTATTTTGACAAACGACATCGCATTAAATTTAGGACAGGGACATTATTTAATTAATCCATTATTGCAATCCAATCCAATTGATTAACATTACTTATTAATACATTAGTTCAATTATTTCGGTTTTGGAGAATAAAACATTTGCTTTTAATCAGTATTGCTTAATATGAATTAAGTTAAAAATTGCATGTATTACAAATTTCAACTGTATTGGTAACATTAAAAATATGATAAAGTTTTACAGGGCTTTTGTTCATTAGAATGATCAAAATAAAAAATCATCTTGAAGAATAATCTGTGAAAAACAAATTGTGGGAATAACCGAGTTCCGTAGAAATCTGCTTTTAGAAACGGTTCCTTTGCTCCTAGCGAGAGACTGAGCAACTGACATCCGCCCCTTCCAGCAATGTCATGAGACTTTGGTCGCGGCGACTCTACGCTTTGCGTAGCGCAACATGCGGGTGACCAGCGATGAGCGACTACTTGTGACCGATGGATAACAATTGACAATTCTGTTTTACTGCTTCGTGCTATTAGAAGAATGAGAAGATTTAGTATTCATCCAATAAATATGCTACGCTCTTCTTTTGGCGAATTTCATCACATTTGTCGATAACTATAGAATGAAAATAAGCATATTTGGTTAAATCTTAAATATTAAAAAATGAACATGGTTATATACATAGATAAATTGTGTACCTGTTTCCATCACACCACTTTGTCCGCCCTTCAGAAGGACAGTTCTTGGCTCAAATTCTCCGTATGCAAGAATGTCCAAAATAATAAATAGTTTCAGTGATGCTTTAGACATGCACTATGGATCAATTTCCAAAGTAAACTTCCAAAGGCACTTATCTGTTTACCGGATACAGGTAAACAATGAATTTGATTTAATTTAATGTAAACTGCATGTACATAGTTTAAGATTAATGTTTGAGTCTATGATTTTTTTTCTTCAATGTATGAATAATTTTTACAAAAGCGGTGTTAACCTATAAGTAATTGTTACTCTGTCAATTGTTTTTCTATAGCATGCGTATATCACAAGTTTTGATGTAAACCATTGTTGGTTAACCTTAATAAATAAATAAAAAAATGATGTAGGTGATACGAATTTTACCGGGTCTTCGGTTTAGTAATAAAATATATAGCAAAGCGCGCTATGCTGGCCAATCACAATCCACCTCGCGCGACCACCGGTCGTTAGTCGCGGGCACGCTGCACTGAGCCGTTTAATTCAACACCGCAAAAAATATACTGTTTGTAGTTCAACGAACATGTACTACACGGTGCCGTTCTCGAAGTTGTTCAAAATTATGTGTACCTCGGGCAAACACTGCAGTTAGGTAGAAACAACTTCGAGGACGAGGTGAACAGAAGAATTCGGTTGGGTTGGGCAGCGTTTGGGAAGCTACGTCGAGTCTTCTCATCGTCGATCCCACAGTGCCTTAAGACGAAAGTCTTTAATGAGTGCGTCCTACCCGTCATGACATACGGAGCTGAAACGTGGACACTTACGGTACGGCTGGTCCACAAGTTCAAAGTCGCTCAACGTGCTATGGAAAGGGCTATGCTCGGCGTTTCTCTAAGGGATCGCATCAGAAATGAGGTGATCCGGCAGAGAACCAAGGTCACCGACATAGCCCACCGGATCAGCAAGCTGAAGTGGCAGTGGGCTGGCCATATTAGCCGCAGAACCGACAACCGTTGGGGAAAACGAGTTCTTGAGTGGAGACCGCGTCTCGGTAAACGTAGTGTAGGACGCCCACAGGCCAGGAGGAGTGAGGATTTGCGCAAGATGGCTGGCAGGAGCTGGATGCGAGAAGCCCAAAATCGATCTAAGTGCGTGCAATGGGAGAGGCCTGTGTCCAGCAGTGGACTGCGATAGGCTGATGATGATGATGAGTATCACCTCGGTTTAAGTGCACTTTGCTAAAGGTAGTATCGAAGGTAGTAGCCAGTATCGAAATTCTTGTCATCGACATATCGAGTAAGTCCAGTCTTGGGTCAATTAGAGGGTAAGGTCAAATTTTCCTCATTCTGCTAAACAGATAGAGGCACTATTTACTTCGGCCCACCGTCTCCAACTCTAAAAGGCAAGGCTCGGCAAAGGCTCTATAACGGAAAAATCGCACTCCATCACTGTGCGCTTTTGACAATCTGTGGAACAAATTGTCGTCTGCGGTATTTTCGGACCGATACGACTTTCAAGAAAGGCCAGCAAAACGCTTGGTGACTAAAGAGTTGTAGGCGTTCATGGACAGCGGTAGTCACTATCCATCAGGTTGTCACCTGTGGTCACGGTGGTGAGGAGTGCTCGTTTGTAAATGTGTAAATGATAAAAAATATATATATAATTAATATAATTGGAATTTCAACTATTATTATCAGCAATGGCTACTCCCATAATTTGAACGGCTCCAGATCAAGCTTTGTGATCCTTTGAAGAAGTTAAATAATTTATGGGTTTCCTCGAGGAGCTTTAGCAGCAAAAACATTTTACATTACTTGCAACAGCAATGGCGAACTGTGAATTGAGGTGAAAATTCATTTTTCATCTATCACTTTTTAAAACACATGTTTTACTTGTAAAGGGCGCACTAAATCCAATGTTTTCTGAGCACATAACGAAATTATTTATTATTTTATTTATTTATTTACAACTTTATGCACTTGTATACATCGGCGGACTTAATGGCTCTTAATTCTCTACCAGCCAACCTTTAGGTGGTGAAGAAATCTGGTGAGGACCTACCTCACCAGATTTCTTCACTGCACCGAGGTTACAGTTGTAATAGTAGTTATGTAGTTTTAAGTAACATATACAATTACACATATACATACACACCGCCAACGTGTCCACGGTCCACGGTCCGACCAACGCAGTGGTGGCACTCATGCGTTGGCTCCTTGCGGATCAGACACAGGTGATCTCCGAAACAACCTTTCCCGGTGATCACCTGCGTCAGCCGGTATGAGAGGGTCCCGTGAATTAAAGTGGAAATACTTTTTAAAACACATATTTTATTTGTAACAGCCGCTCTTTATTCAATGTTTCCTGAACACATAACTAATGTATTAATTGCTTCTTGAAGTGTTACTTGCACCTTCTAGGCTTTTTCACAGTACGAAATAGTTTTGTTGTGACATATATATACATAGGTTTACTCTTTGCATTTTAGGTTATTTATAGGTTTTTTAGGGTTCCGTACCTCAAAAGGTAAAAAAGGAACCCTTATAAGATCACTTTCTTGTCCGTTTGTCCGTGTGTCACCACCGATTTTCTCAGGAACGGGTAGACCTAGCAAGTCGAAATTTATACCATCGTTAAAAATCAAGGTCTTGAGTCAACACGATAAAAGATATGGCCAAATTTCGATTTACGCGAAATTTATCAGGACAAATAAAGGAATAATTCCAAAAAATTAAAAAGTTGAAAATTAAGATAAATTTTAGTACAACAGTTACAAATTTTGGCGACAATCTACGTAAAATCTGGGTAGGTACGGAAGCCTCGGCGCACGAGTTCTACTCGTACCGACCCGTTTTTTTTTTTTTATATTTTAAATAACTGTCAACCTGCATGACAAGAGTCGTTCTTTTATTGTCTTGTTTTATTTACTGGTTTTTATTTATTGTGATTTTGCAAATTCAAAAAATTGCGGCTTTCTCTTGTCTCCAACAGATGGTGTGCCTCTTTCCTCACGATTTTCACTCCAAGGCGTTGCTCAGCGTCATACACTCTCGTGACGGAGGCCGTGTGTGTATAAATGATAGGTTGCAATGTTGAAAAAGCAATGATGATAGCAGGTTACCTTGAGATGGGGATTTCCGCACGGAAAAAAAAAAAAAGGTTACCTTGAGATAGACCTAGGCATATTAAACATCAAACTATTGTACTGTGGCCGAGTCAAAAGCCTTGCTGGTTTTCGGCCAGGCCACCTACATCGGCCACTTCTTTCCATCGCGAGCCAGGCCATCTCCGAGGCGATTTCATTTGCCAGGGCTACCTGGACAGGAAACCATAAGTCTCGTCCCGTATGCACAATGATGACGTTCAACGTCAGGAATGCTTTTAATTCCGCAAAGTGGACGGACATTTTTAAAGCGGCTGGCGAGGCACCTTTGATGGACGTTAAGACTCGAGAAAGTGAGGAGACCCTTGCTAGGCGCTGGGAGTCCGGGGCTACCGGGCATTGGACTTATAGGCTTACTAAGCGAGTCCGTGACTGGCTCCTATGGGAACATAGAGAGGTTGATTACTACCTCACACAGTTTCTAACTGGACAAGGCCAGTTCAGTGCCTATCTACACCGTATGGGTATCCGAAACAGTCCGGATTGTGTGTACTGTTCGAGAGAAATTGACTCCACTGAACACACCTTCTTCGTCTGCCAGCGTTGGGCTGAAATAAGGCTGCGTTACCATAGTGAGAAGTGACTGCCACGAAGACCGGAAGAAGTTACCCCTTGGATGCTGGAAACGGCAACAATCTGGACTGCAAAGACGGAGTTTATAAGGCAGGTCCTGCTGCAGAAAAAGGAAGAAGAAAGGAACACGAAGCAGTAGCCGCAGTCATACGGCTAAGAGGGGTGCTAGTACCGCGAAGTACTACTAGCGCGGTCCCGCGGTTCTGTGGCCAGACAGGTCTTTTGAAGATTTCCTCCTCTCAAACACCAAAAAAAATTCATCGACCTATAAAACCTTGGTTGTGTTGAAGTCCTAAAACTAAGAAATGCCATAAAATATTTAGAAGTTAGTGATCAAACACCTGTCTCTTCCAAAAAAAAATATAGAAATAAGACTTAATATATTTTATTGTACACTTTATCAATAAAACATGAAACAATGAATACCACAATACATTTTTCTGATAATAACATTACAATAAAGCAAACTGTAGAAGAACAACAATGTGCTGAATAACCCATCCAAATTGTTTTACCGGTAACATAGCGTCTACATAAAATAGACCGCAGATATTCATCTTGTTGAATGTAGCGTTGTGTAGTCGTTGGACGTTCTTGAATAGTATTCTCTCATCTGCTGTGGAATGTTAAAAAAATATTTCACAAATATTTCAAAATGGAGTAGCTCAACATAATTACATACGACTTGGGCCTTAATTTTGCAGCCGTTTATTTAAAATTAAATATTCTAAAGTAAGTTCGTCCGTGGAACATGAGCCCAAATACTTAATTGGCAATATCATTTGACTAATTTATTTATTTGTTTAAACATCATGCACATTTGACTTAATGCCTAAGGCATTCTCTACAAGTCAACCATTGGATGATGCAGAGAAAACACTAAGTAGGTGTATTTTAGTTACAGTTGATTTAGACATTTAATATTGTATGTATACTTTGTACAAAATCATATAATATGTACGAGTATATCATCATCATCAGCCTATCGCAGTCCACTGCTAGACATAGGCCTCTCAAATTGCACGCCACTTAGATCGATTTTGCGCTTCTCGCATTCAGCTCCTGCCAGCCATTTTGCACAAATCGTCCACCTGGCCTGAGGGCGTCCACTCAAGAACTCGTTTTCCCAAACGGTTGTCGGTTTTGCGGCTAATATGGCCAGACCACTGCCACTTTAGCTTGTTGATCCGGTAGGCTATGTCGGTGACCTTGGTTCTCTGCCGGATCACCTGATTCCTGATGCGATCCCTTAGAGAAACGCCGAGCATAGCCCTTTCCATAGCACGTTGAGCGACTTTGAACTTTTGGACCAGCCGTACCGCCCGAGGTACACACAATTTTGAATAACTTCGAAAACGGCACCGTGTACCGTAATCGGTTCCGGTAGTACATGTTCGTTGAACAAGACCTTGGTTTTATCCAAGTTCATCCGTAGGCCGATGCGTACAGAAGCGTCAGCTAGGTCATTCAGCATCTGCTGTAGGTCCTGCAACGTCTCTGCCATGATGACGATGTCGTCTGCAAATCGCAAGTGAGAGATGTATTCACCATTGATATTGACGCCACGCTATTTCTAGTGCACCGTCTTGAACATGTCCTCCATTGCATTTGTGAACAATTTCGGGGAAATAACGTCCCCTTGTCTCACTCCTCGATGCAATGGCATCGGCCTTGTTTGCTGATTCTGTACTTGGACGGACATGGTGGCGGCTTCGTAGAGATATTTCATCACTTGGAAGTATCGCTAATGTACTTAGCAACTCTTCAGGGACTCCAAAACAGACCGGATCTCAGTCTCAGTCTCAGTCAAAGGCTTTCTCATAGTCCACGAATGCTAGACACAGGGGCTGATTATATTCTTCGCATAATATGCACTCATATACAAATCTGTCATATACTACACCTATTCATATTAATATTACACACAACCATACCTTACAATACATAATTGCAGTATAAAAGTATTTATCCAAATAGATAGTCAGTCTGTCAGTTAGACATTATACTTTAAGAAATCGTATGCGTAGGTTTAAATTCACTAAGGATTTCGGATAAATTACAACGATTAATTAACAACTACGAGTGGTGGTAAAATATCTAAGAGAAAGTGAAATATTTTAGGCGTAGATAAGTTATTGTAATAGTGTATAAATTGCTACCGGGGCTTATTTTATACAATAACTTTGTATCGACATACCTGATAAGTTCGATCGAGTTAATAATTTACAAATATCTTGTCCTTTATTGACAGAATCGTAGAATGATTGACATTGCAGCGATAACGCTCCATGCAACGTACAGTTTTTGGAGAGCCAAAGAGAAAGTAAAATCAGTTGGATAATGCTTTCCTCCTAAAAATAAAATTTGAAAAAAGTCACTTTATTTTTAAATTATTTTATCATTAACTTGCACATTTTATTTTAACTTTTAACTTGGCGAGAGGCACGCCCCTATTTAAGATACAAACAGTAACTACAGGGTAAAAAATACCCACACTGATTTTATATGTCTGTAGCATCCAACGCGTGGCACCAACTGAAGTGCAAGCGAGTAGCTTGCTCCGTGTTATTTCCTAGGAAGGTACTAAGAATCACAGCATTATTTAGTTCATGGCAAAAAAGTTCTGTGGCAAAGTGACTGTGGTATTTTTTACGCGGTAGCGCCCCCTGCCGGGTTAAGTACTCACATGATACATTATTTCACTTCCAGCTTTTAAGAGATCCAAACTCATTTTGATGTATATTAATATATGCAAAAAGCTTTCAACCATATGGTATAGGATCTGAAAACGAGAATTTCAGAAATTAAAGTCAAGAACAGTTATCTACAGGTACTTTCGTCTACAAGACAGATACTAACCAAAATTCCAAAAGTACGATTACAGATATGGTAGCACTTCAATATTCGATCATATGCCTGGAATAACTTTCGGCACATGTGCCGATCCCGAGTACCGCCAGAGTTCACAATTACATTATTCCAAAGAATAATATTTATTTTAAGGAGATTCACTGAGCTGATAGCGTATATTATATTTGTATCAAAACTAAATAATAAAATAATATAGCAGAAGAATGCACTATTCTTGCCTTGGAATACTATATAGCCGTGTATGATATAGGTTATATAGAAAATTGAAGACAGGATCACACTAACCCAATTGCATATCGTGTACTTTTTTAAATTATATTTGAACATAATAACTAGCTCTTGAATAAAAATAACAAAATCAATATGGTCATTCGTTTGCGCCATAGCACATATTGTATTCATCAAAAAACCCACTGAGTAGAAGATCACTTCAAAAGCACTTAGGATAACACGATATATTTTTGAATAAAACCTCCTATTCTCAGCAAAGTAGACAGAATAATTACGATAAACGATAACAGCCATGAACGCAACTGCTGCTAGAAATGAAATCAAGGTGGATTGAAACTTATTCGGGGAAATGTGGTTGTTACTAATACTATATTTAGGACAAAACATTATATTCTGCATCAGATTTAATGGCCGTAACATCGCCTGTATATCTTCAGTAAGGAAATGTTTCATTGTACTTCAGTCAAATGAAATTTTCTAGTAATTTATATTTTGTTGTATTAAAACTAGTCTCCAGTATAGTGTCGACTTACACAGACTATGTAATGCTTTTATTGATTGTAGATTCACAAGGTAAATTAATTATGATCATTTCAACAAATAACTTTAATGTACTGTTCGAATAAAATTGTATGATTTAATTATGATAACGATGCTTAATTAATTGTACCGTACTTTGTTACGAGTACATCCTCAGACATAATATCTAAATCATTCCATTGCTTTCTGTTTTATACACCTTTTCTTTTCATCTACTTTCATATTTTGCAAAGTACCCACAAAGTACACAATAGAATTGGGCCATATTACGTGAGAAGAACCAAAAATTAAATATTAAAATGTTGATGTTTAATATGACTCTTACATACATATAAATACAAGCTGTACTCTGCCATAAATATTAAAGCGCTGACTTACAACATAAAAATCATTAGCTTCTGATCATGTTACATTATTGCTTAGGAAAGAAGATTAAAAAATACTAATGAACGGTAATTATTTACTGATAGAAATATAAATTAATTTGAATGAATGAATAAGGCTTAACGTATTTTCTATCTAGCGTTCAGATTACATTTGTAATCTGAACGCTAGATAGAAAATACGTTAAATACGTTAATATATATATTTATATATATTGGTTTTCTTTGCTATAGGTTGCGTTTGGTTTTATTATCATTATTTGTATATAGATGGTTTGCTTGTTGTCTTGGAGGGTTGTAGTCTAGCACTACCGCGGTCACAAGCCGTGTTGAGAGACGATATTCAAATTTCGTGTTTTATTCGTCTTTACTCGGTGTTTTTTCATAATCACTTGGTTGACTACTCACTGCTATTTCGGTAGAAAGATTCCTTTTGTTGTTTTTATTGTCTAGTACAATCAATATGTCGTATTTAATGAACGTCTTTTTCCCTAATTCTTTTTCTCGTTTCAATTGGGGTTGTAACTCTTTGTGTTTGTTGAGCACTTCTAAAGGGTATTCTTGTTTAATGTAGTAAGGTGAAGTATCACGACATTTACCGTTTTTCAGAATTTTTAACTTCATTCCTAAAATATTGAATGTAATTACTATTGGTCTCACTTTCTGACCTTTTTTGCCCATTCTCCTGACAGCTTCGATACAATTTTTATCACATTGACAGTCGAAATATTTGTTTATTATGTTAATTATAATTTTTCTAGATCGTGGTAGGATTTTGCCTACTCCTCAACACCAAAAATAATAAGATTTTTACACCGTTTGTGTATCTCAAAGTTGTTAATCTGTGTGGCAATAACTTACGCCGCCAAAGGGTATTAAGGACTACAACATCCGTATTCTGTCAGACAGCATGGCCCGTCCTAAAGGCACTGGAGGGCAACGCAGTGACCTCTGGTATTGTCTTCGAATGCCATCAAGCATTGGAGCAAGTTGGTACAATAAATGGGGTGCTCCTTCAATAGATTAAAGGACATAGTAATTCACACGGGAATGACGCTGCAGATGAGTTGGCAAGAAGTGGCTCGGCAACCGCAGCCGCCTTCTCAACACTTCTGCCACTGCCTTTTAACCAACTTCTCACCACGACTTACTTGCAGACTGATGGGTTTTAGCAGACTAGATTTCCGAATAGTTGCAGGAACCATAACAGCACACCTAGCCCTGAACCGACAACTATTCATCATTAATGCGACGGACAGTCCTCTCTGCAGAGGATGCCTGAAAGCAGAAGAAACGAAGAAAGTGGCCACACAACGGGCAAGTATCATACTTGATACAAAATCGCTCCTAGCAGGCAGTGAACGCCCCAGGAGCCTTCTGCGCGTCTGGAAGGAGCTTGGTTGGCTCACCTAGCCAACCTGGACGCATCAAGGACCACTCTCGAGTCTAAATGAGGAAAATGAGCCCGACACCCTCTTTGTCGCCGCAGCAAGGTCTGCTTCGAGGCGGACTTTCTCCTTTTCGTGGGCCACGAGGAGTCTTCCCGCCTCAGCAAGAGAGAGTACAACCGCCATCAGCATCTTTTGTTTGGAGCCTAGGGATCCCTAAGCAAAGGAATCGAGTACGACGATCGTCTGTTTTATGCACTCTGTATGGTTACCGACTTTTCGTCGTAGCTCCTTCAAGCTACTAGTTTTGGAGGTAGTCGGCTTGTCAGACGCGACTCACGATAAGGGTGTTGAGCAGGAGCTCACTCTCAGCAGATCCACCAGTCTGCCTCTCTTTCTGGGCAGGGTGACCAGTTTTGGGAAGTCGGCCTCCACCGTGAGCCCCTTGGCGGTTTGTGCCCATTTTGGGTGAGGTGGCCTCATCACTAGAGACCTGGTACTGCTCAGCAGCCGACACCGATGGAGTGCTCGCACCGCTCCTTTCTGAGGCAGTGTCAGAATCCAACACCGCCTCAGGTTTCAGGTCGATTTTGTCGCCGGATTTACCGCTCGGCGACAGGCGGTTTGCACATGGATTGCTTTTAGTGTCGTAAGGCCCGAAATCACGGTGGCCAGTTCACCAGTTTATTTTACGTGTTGTTGTCAATAAAACTGCCGTATATGTCTCACAGAAATAAGATTTATATTTAACTTTATATACAATCATCAATTGTTACAGTATCCATTTTGTAGCAAGCTAAAATAATGACTGTCATAGACACGAGAGACTGACAGCCAATAGTGTTGCACTGTCATGATACTACGTATTTCAATCATAGTGATGCAACAATGTTGCCACATGCTCACCTCCGGGAGGGATTCCCCAGACGCAGTGCATCCAGCTCCCTCCTGGATAGGTTTCCCTATTTGCTTACCCATGTCATGTGTTTTGGTAGTTTAGCGTCCATCGACGGGACACCCTCGGCACTAAACTCCCTCCAGCGACTCAACCCATTGCTAGACGTCAGATCGTGGGCTTGCGTTTTTTTTATCGAGGTTTTCGTCCTCGCGGTTCTGAAGAGTCACTGGGCAGGACGGGGTTTCCATCAGAGACCAGTGTCCACCACCTCTGGACAAAGCCAGCGGTAGAGAACCCATCCGCCACCTAGCTTACTCTCCACTCTGCCCTCCGCTAAACAGAGAGCATCCAAGCAACCCCTGGCAGGGCTGTTCCCACCTCTACCTTAAATTAGACTTTGGCGGCAGCGCCTTCCCCACTTAGGGAAAGAGTCGCTGCCGTCTTCGTTACCCAGGGTGCGGAGGTTCCGGTCCTTGCGCCCCAGTGACCAAACACCCTTACCAACTGCCTTATCCTATATATACAGAAATAAAACACTTTTTATATTATATTGTACGCTTTATCAACAAAACATAAAAACAATTAATACCACAATATATTTTCCTGATAATAACATTACAATAAAGCAAACTGTAGAAGAACAACAATGTGCTGAATAATCCACCCAAATAGTTTTACCGGTAACATAGCGTCTACATAAAATAGACCACAGATATTCATCTTGTTGAATGTAGCGTTGTGCAGTCGTTGGACGTTCTTGAATAGTATTTTCTCTTCTGCTGTAAATTTTATAAAATACTTTACAAATGCAGTAGCTCAACAGAGTTGACGTTCAAATTACATATGTATTGGACCTTAATTTTGCAGCCGTTAATTCAAAATGAAATATCCTGAACTAAGTTCGTCCGTGGAAACATAAGCACAAATACTAATACTTATATCACTAAAAATTCGAATAACTTTTATTATGTAGTGTTTAGCAATTATGAGTAGTAGTCAAATATTAATGAGGAAGTGAAATATTTTCTAAGCGTAAGTTATCATAATAGAGCAAAAATTGCTACCGGGACTTATTTTATACACCAACTTTGTATCGACATACCTACCTGATAAGTTCGATCGAGTTAATGATTTACAAATGTCTTGTCCTTTATTGACAGAATCGTAGAATGATTGACATTGCAGGGATAACGCTCCATGCAACGTAAAGTTTTTGGAGAGCCAAAGAAAACGTAAAATCAGTTGGAAAAAGCTTTCCTCCTAAAATAAAATTTGTAAAAAGCCACTTTGTTTTTAAATTGTTTTATCATTAACTTGCCCATTTTATTGTAACTTTTAAGTCCTTACATGATAGATCATTTCACTTCTAGCATATAAGACATCAAAACTCATTTGTATGTATAGTAATATATGCAAAAAGCTTTCAACCATATGGTACAGGATCTGAAAACGAGAATTTAGTACCGAGAAAGTAAACGTCATGAATCCAAGGTACAGTCGTCTACAAGATAGATACTAACCAAAATTCCAAAAGTACGATTACAGATATGGTAGCACCTCAATATTCGATCATATGCCTGAAATAACTTTCGGCACATGTGCCGATCCCGACTACCGCCAAAGTTCACAATTACATTATTCCAAAGAATAACATTTATATGTAGGAGATTCACTGAGCTGATAGCGTATATTATATTTATATCGAAACTAAATAATGAAATAAGATAGCAGAAGAATACACCGATCTGGCCTTGGTATAATATATAGCCACATACAATATGGTTTATATAGAAAACTGAAGACAGGATCACACTAACCCAATTGCATATGGTGTACTTTTTAAAATTATATTTAAACATAACGACAACTTCTTGAATAAAAATAACGAAATCAATGTGGTCATTCGTTTGCGCCATAGCACATATTGTATTCATCAAAAAACCCACTGAGTAGAAGATCACTTCAAAAACACTTAGGATAACAAGATACATTTTTGAATAAAACCTATTCTCAGCAAAGTAGAGACAATAATGACGGTATACGATAACAGCTATGAACGCAACTGCTGCTAGCAATGAAATCAAGGTGGATCGAAACTTATTCGGAGAAATGTGGTTGTTACTAATAGTATATTTAGGACAAAACATTATATTCTGCATCAGATTTAATGGCCGTAACATCGCCTGTATATCTGCAGTAAGGTATTGTTTCATTGTACTTCAGTCAAATGAAATTTTCTAGTAATTTATATTTTGTTGTATTAAAAGTAAAGTCTCCAGTATAGTGTCGACTTACACAGACTATGTAATGCTTTTATTGATTGTAGATTCACAAGGTAAATTAATTATGATCATTTCAACAAATAACTTTAATGTACTGTTCGAATAAAATTGTATGATTTAATTATGATAACGATGCTTAATTCAATGTACCGTACTTGGTTACTGTATAATTTCCGAGCGTACCTCTCCTCAATTGGAGGGTGGTAGAAATGGACTCACTAATGAAACACGGTTTCAAACACTATATTATTTAATTAACACTCGGACGTTACCACTGTGACAATACAATAGGATACAAAAAACTTAGAAGTCTATCCGGTGACAAGAATCTCTTTAGGCAGAAAAATGACGTCACTTTATGAACGCCATCTAGGGATTCAATTCTCAATTATACATCATCGCCCACCAAGGACAGCTGTGCTTGTCCTTAACAGCAAAATCGCCCACCTTGACGGTAATTAACAAACATAATAACTTTTACTAATTTACTTCTTAAATTTCAAAAAACTTATTAGTACTATTAGGTATTAACAAGTATTAGAAACGTAATTATAAAATATGAAACTTAATATTAATTTGTTTCGACAGGGAGAAGACACAACTTTGAAACAGGTCTTTTAAGAACACCGTTTTTTACCTTCAATGTTACAACCCGTACTATATTATCTAATCCTGGGTGAAGATCTACCACCCTGCCAAGCAACCATCTACAAGGAGGCAACCCATCCTCTCTTACTACCACAACGTCCCCTATTTTAGGTTCAGGGTTTTAGATGCCCATCTATATCTGTGGTAAAATTTGGTTAAGTATTGCTGGGACCAGGTACGCCAAAAATCCTGCAAATTTTTTTTGTGTGTATTGCCATCTTTTCAGGGACCCTACATTTACCATTTCATAATTACGGTCTGGAGAAGTGACCAACGGTTCACCTATAAGGAAATGACCAGGTGTAACTACCATCATATCCTCCGTATCAGTTGAAATTACAGACTGAGGCCTTGAATTTAGACAAGCCTCTATCTGGGCTAAGACTGTTGAAATTCCTCGTAGGTGAGAGTTAACTGTCCAATTACCCGTTTCAGATGATATTTGACGGATTTTATGCCAGCCTCCCACAACCCACCGAAATTAGGCGAACGGGCGGGAATAAAATGCCAGTTACAACCATTGGTTGCTAATGTCTCAGCTACTTCTATTAGCATCGACTTCCTTTCGGTCTCAAAAAGACGTTTGAGTTCGCTGGATGCTCCGACGAAATTAGTTGCATTATCACTCCAAATTTCTGAGCATATTCCGCGTCTAGAGATGAATCTACGGTAGGCTTGCAGAAATCCTTCCGCTGTGTAGTCAGTTACGACTTCTAAGTGGATCCCGCGTGTCACCTTACATACGAATAAACATATACACCCTTTATGCGATTGATGCCCTCTACCCTTGGTTGTTCGAATTTATATAGGGCCGGCATAATCAACCTCGCTGCATTGAAAGGGCCTTGTAGGTGTTATTCTCGCCGAGGGCATCTGTCCCATTAATTGAGTTTGTGTCAATGAAGTATTCTTAATACAAGTCACACATTTTCGTACATAAGACTTGATGAGCTGCTTAGCTCCCAAAATCCAATACTTCCTTCGAATATAGCACAGCATAAGCTGTGGACCACCGTGACGGGTTTGCTTGTGAGCATCTGCAATGATCAAATGGGTTAAATGAGATCCTTTAGAAAGTAAAATGGGATGTTTCCGATTTTCATCCAAACCCGAATTATCTAACCTACCACCCACTCATAATATTCCATTTTCATCAAACAATGGATTCAACGCACGAAGCTTACTGTTTTTTGGTAAATTATGTCCTTGTCTTATTGAAATAGGCTTGATCTTGCTTAAGAATTACGTTTAACGCTTCTGCTAATTCCAGTGTAGTAAGGTAGCTCTTTTATCTATTAACTGGCTTTTCCTTTAAATATTGCACAAATCGCCGACAATACGCAATCACTCTAATCATTCGAGTAAAAGTAGAAAACCTGTTCCAGATAAAATCTTCTACCATGGCACAATGCACCTTGATTTCCTCTAAATTTGTTGTAGTATTTTTTTCCTTTCTATAGTGTATCGTTTTGAGAGCCAGAAATTCTGGGCCATCAAACCATAACGTTTCACTCACTAATTCCATTGGTCGTGACGCTTCACGCGAATTACGTCCAAATCCAGTCTGCTGGATTTTGCTTCGACGGTACATGGGCCCAGTTATGAGGGTCGAGGTTTGTTATAATTTCGGACACTCGATTGGCTACGAATACCTTCCACCTACTAGGATGACTATTAAGCCAAGCGAGTACAACCTTTGAGTCAGTCCATGCGTGTAAGTTTGTTTTATCAATTTTTAATACTGATGCAATCTCCACAATCAATTTAGTCAGCAATACAGCACCGCACAGTTCCAGCCTAGGGATAGATACCTGCTTCACTGGTGCTACCTTTGTTTTCGCCGACACAAGTTGCACGTGGACCTCTCCATTAGCATCGATAACGCGAATATATACCACAGCTGCATACGCCCTCTTTGATGCATCGCAGAATCCATGTAATTCAATTTGTGAATCATCAATCTTGGTGTGAATCCATCTCGGTATTTTAATTTCTATAAGCTTTTTCAATTCTTGTCTGTACGCAAGCCATTCGTTTAAACTATCATTAGGCACTTCTGCATCGCAATCGATCCCTGGTAGCCAAAACCGTTGGATTATAATTTTCGCTAATGTGATAGTTGGTCCTACCCATCCCATAGGATCGTAAAGCCGTGATATGTCAGATAAAATTTTTTGTTTCGTTATAGGGGACTGTAATGTCGTAAGGTTCACTACGTAGCGAAAGGAGTCTTCATTTCGGTTCAAAATTCGGCCCACAATTTTGATGATTTCATCAGTTTTCATCTTCAATGCTTCCGTCTCACCTATTTGATTTCTATCCAGATTTTTGTCTTCAATCCTAGACATAAGTTCCTTACTGTTGCTTGACCATTTTAATAAGTCAAATTTGCTTTTAGCCAATATCCCGTTCATTTCATAGTACAATTGTAATCCTTCTTCTATATTTTGACAGCCCGTAAGTAAATCATCCATGTAATAGTCTGTTTTTACCTTTTCCGAAGCCAAAGGGTAATTGACACCTTCGTCTACTGCTAACTGTTGCAACGCCTTAACTGCTAAGAAAGGAGCAGCCGCAGTCCCAAAAGTTACTCGTAATAATCTATAATGTTTAATTTCGGCTTATGGATCTTCTCTCCAAAGAATTCTCTGATAATCTACATCACTCTCATTCACCTTCACTTGCCGATACATTTTTGCAATATCTGCCGTCATGCAAATTGGATTTTTTCTCCATCTCATCACAAGATGTCTCAAATCGGCTTGTAAAGTAGGTCCTACCAACAAATTATCATTCAAAGACTTATCATTGGTTCCCTTTCAGGACGCGTCGAAGACCACTCTTAATTTCGTTGTATCCTTATCTTCGCGTACGACCGCATGATGAGGTAAGTAAATAGCACTGGGATTACTCATTTCGTTTTCAGGAACTAATTCCATATGGTTGAGACCTAAGTATTCACTCATGACTTCTCTATATCTCTCTTTCAGCTCCTTATTACTGTTCAGTCTTTTTTCCAGAGAATACAGTCGTCTCTCGGCTATTGCTTGCGAATTATCTACTTTTGGTTCGCTAAATCTAAACGACAATTTCACCACATATCGTCCCTCTTCATCGCGGTAAGTTGTTTTAGCAAAAATATCCTCACAATTCCTTTCATCTTCTTTCAAAATTTTGTCCCTGGGTAAATCTGTTTCTGATTCGAGCTCCCAAAACCTTTTTAGAAGATCATTATTGTCTATGCAGCAATGCACCGTTTTCATGATGCTCTGTTTCTTTTCAATCTTGATCTCTCCCGATAAAATCCACCCTAAACTCGTAGCTTGCGCAACTGGTGCTCCACCTGGTCCTTTTTTTACCCCAGACTGAATAATTTTACCATACACTCCTGTTCCCAATAGTAAATCTATTTTTCCCGGTGTATGATACCTAGGGTCAGCTAGTATCAATGTACGAAGCTCGGGCCACTCTACACACTCAATCCTACTAGCTGGCAATAACGCAGTAATTGTCCGTAAAACATACGCTTCGACCTTAATTACGAAGTTCGGATCAATACGAGATTTTAGGCTCAACTTTCCTTTTCTGTACATCGAGTTTGGGGCTGAAAATTTTTTTCAGGATATATTACACTATTATAAGCACACACGTAAAAGTTTCAACACGCGGAGACGCGTAGTTTTTGAACAAAAAAATATTGAAAATCAATTATTTTTGCAATTCTTCTGTCAATATTACACTATTAATGACAAGCTTTACCATAGATTATATAAAATTCTCATCACGGAACGTTTCGTTTCATCTATGGTTAAGTTGTCATACGTTCCGTAACATTTTATTTTACATAAATTTACGTAAATAATTAAATTTTGTACTCATTTCAATAGTTTTCATGCACACATATATTTAACAGTTTATATATGATAAATTATAGCATGACAGTACCTGTTAGGGCAGATAACAAATAATTTAGGTTAGGTTCAACTTATGTCACAGAACCGAATTGATTGACCCCGACTCCACGTGGTACGACTCCGTCCTACCCCTAGAGTGTTTTTATAGAACCGGAGGCGCGTAGGGAGAGCAGCCTCCGCCCGCTGTAACAAATCGCAGGCATCGGACGAGCCGGAGCGGCTGAGGCTGGTCGCCGAAGGCGACCAGCAAGCCGAAGCTGCGGAGGCGAGGACGGATGCCTACGATTTGTTACGCAAGGGCGTAGAGGCTGCATTTCCCGCAGCGCCGGACACGTTTCAGAAAGGATTTTTAAGTTTCGTTCCATTAGTCTGCTACAGACGGTAAACACTACACATTTTATTTTTAATTTTAATAGCTTGTAATGAAAGTAATGCAGTAATTTCATATATAAAAGCTTTTAATATGTGTACATGAAAACTATTTAAATGAGTACAAAATATAATTATTTACGTAAATTTATTTAAAATAAAATGTTCCTGAACGTATGACAACTCGTTGCAGGACGGAGTTTTACGTTTCGTTCCACAAGTCAGCTAAAGACGGTAAACACTACACATTTTAATAGCTTGTAATTAAAATATTGCTGTAATTTAATATATATAAACTCTTAAATATATGTGTGCATGAAAACTATTTGAATGAGTACAAAATATAATTATTTACGTAAATTTATGTAAAATAAAATGTTACGGAACGTATGACAACTTAACCATAGATGAAACGAAACGTTTCGTTATGAGAATTTTATATAATCTTTGGTAAAGCTTGTCATTAATAGTGTAATATTGACAGAAGAATTGCAAAAATAATTGATTTTCAATATTTTTTGTTCAAAAATTATGCGTCTCCGCGTGTTGAAACTTTTACGTGTGTGCTTATAATAGTGTAATATATCCTGAAAAAAAATTTCAGCCCCAAAATCGATGTACGGAAAAGGAAATTTTAGCCAGATTTTATTTCTACTATGACCATAGCCTTGCACGTCGCTGTTTGTTCGCCTAACCCCGAAATGTGTAGCTTTACAGGTATTTTTCTCAAACCCAGAAGCTGAACAATGGACTCCGTTATGAAACAGGACTGAGACCCCTGATCCAATAAAGCA
Source organism: Arctia plantaginis (assembly GCA_902825455.1). NCBI lineage: Eukaryota > Metazoa > Arthropoda > Insecta > Lepidoptera > Erebidae > Arctia > Arctia plantaginis. The sequence goes on along the minus strand of CADEBD010000322.1, from coordinate 972,667 downwards.
CGCACTGGGTAGCTTGCCTTTCCTGACTCAACCAAGATTAAAGCAGTTGCAAGTAACTCATGACTATAAATTCTTCCTGCCGCAAAACAAGATGTCACGGTATGCTCAGTATTGACGTCGATGTCTTCAGAATTGTTATCCTCAACTTCATCCAATTCCTCGTTTGTATCTACTACCAAATTCACCGAGTTACCTTGTGGGTGTAAAAGAGTATGGTGCCTAACCCCGCACACCTTGCACCGCCCTTTATATTGGCAATATTGAGCAGCATGACCCTTTTCCATACAAATAAAACATAATGACTTTCTACAAACTTACGGCGAGCATCAACGGTTTCCTTAGCAAACCCCTTACAAAACCCAAGTCTGTGTGCCTCCGAACAAAACTCACATTGTCGATTTGTTAAATGTAATGCCTTTTTTGCAAGTTGTTTTTGAGTCTGATTCCGTTTGAAGGTGGAACCGTGTTCCAGGAATTCAATGGCTCGATAGCGTTTCGTCATAAAGTCTTCAAATTGTTTATACGTAGGAAGTTCATCTAAGGTACTATTCTGATTATCATCGAATTCCCATTGCCTCCTGGATTCCGGGTCCAACTTCAGAGTAAGGATGTATATAATGATAACATCCCAACCCTTTATGTCTACATTAAGATTACCTAACCCATATAAACACTATTAAGTCCTTTAAATTACTAGCAGACTCATTAAACATGCTTCTTTGGTTAAATAACCTTCGTAAGATATGATGATATACGTATCTTTTATTATTGTAACGTTCTTCCAATATCTGCCAACATCTTTTATAATTAGATTCTATTATAGGGATATGCCGTAACAATTGCTCTGCTTCCCCTGTTAAATAGCTTTTCAATAATGCAGTTTCTGAACATCGTCCAGAGTATCATTGGTATGTACCAGAGACTAGAATAAATCTCGGAATGTAGACCATTCCGAGTATTTACCCGAAAATATTGGGATATTAATTTTTGGTAATTTGACTTCTGAGGAAGTTGTCTTCAAAACGCAATTGAACTGTTCTAAGGTTTGCTTTAGGATACATTTGTAATTAATGTAAAGTTCTTCAGTTGTCTCAAACACCTCATTTTTGAGATAGCTTGTATCTTTTAATGCTCGCGGATTGTAACCACGCATTAGGTCCTTATGACCCGACAAAAATTCTAACCACAATTGCTCCAATGTCTCTAACCGTGTCTCAGTGTAAGATTTAACTGCTAGCCTTTCTTTCGAACTTTTTTTATAATTTATTTGTGCCTTTGCTATTCTTGAACTCAAATCACACTGGAAGTTTAATAGTGACTCCATATTCGAGCAATAAAGACAATTTAAATACAAATATTTTTTAAGTCTTAAATAAACGTTAATGTTTTAAAAGTCCAATAGTAAAATAAAATCCAAACACTAGCACACAACTTGAAAAATATCAAATAAGTTCTATTACACTTGTGGTCTAACAAATAAGGTTAAATATCACTTGGCACATAATCAATCAACAAAAAGTACTCACAGTTTTGGCACTTCACTTCACAAGAGATGACACAGCCCTCTTTTAATAAAAAATTCGAAACACTGCTCACTTTAGCTTCTAGGTGTGTCCCGCTCGACAACCAAAACTCTCCAGCCCTGTCCGTCTCCAATGGCGTTTTTATAATCCTGACAACTCTGCGCCTGAGAGTTGTCTGAAGCCTTCGTGTGCTTAGTGGCTCACCAATACCACAGAAGCACAGCTTCTTAATAGGAATACGTTTGCAACAGCAATCCACTGTCCGTATTCCACCGTAGATACAAAAGCGATTGATCACAAGGCTTCAATTATCCGGCTCCGTAAGGACCATGTATAATCTCCGAGCGTACCTCTCCTCAATTGGAGGTGTTAGAACTGGACTCTCTAATGAAACACGGTTTGATACACTATATTATTTAATTAACACTCGGACGTTACCACTGTGACAATACAATAGGATACAAAAAACTTAGAAGTCTATCCGGTGACAAGAATCTCTTTAGGCAGATTCAAAAATGACGTCACTTTATGAACGCCATCTAGGGATTCAATTCTCAACTATACAGTTACGAGTACATCCTCAGACATAATATCTAAATCATTCCATTGCTTTCTGTTTTATACACCTTTTCTTTTCATCTACTTTCATATTTTGCAAAGTACCCACAAAGTACACAATAGAATTGGGCCATATTACGTGAGAAGAACCAAAAATTAAATATTAAAATGTTGATGTTTAATATGACTCTTACATACATATTAATACAAGCTGTACTTTGCCATGCATCACTGTGGCACATTGTGGTTGCATTCATGAGAAATTTAGAACAAAACTGACGCGAAAAAAGAGTGTTAAAATAATATATAATAATAATAATTGAAGCGTACACAAACCAATTTAACGCTTTGCCAACTTCTACTGTTTTGACAACATTTAATAAAAAAAACATAGTCCATAAATCAAATTTTTAAATCACGTTGCCGTTTATTTTAATTCAGTACTAGATAATGAATTCACTCGCATGATTATTTCTCGGTTCTAACTATAAAAATGAAGAACTACAAAACAACCTCATACCTTATTTTACCCGTTTTTACGTGAAATTTCCATAATAAGTACCCAATAAAAAGAATTTTTAGAAATTTTGTCATAAATATTAAAGCGCTGACTTACAACATAAAAATCATTAGCTTCTAATCATGTTACATTATTGCTTAGGAAAGAAAATTAAAAAATACTAATGAACAGTAGGTTATTTACTGATAGAAATATAAATTAATTTGAATGAATGAATAAGGCTTAACGTATTTTCTATCTAGCATTCAGATTAAAATATATAAATTGGTTTTCTTTGCTATAGGTTGCGTTTGGTTTTATTATCATGGGCGGGGCGTTCGACAGTCGACGCCGTGTTGCGCCTGAGGGCCGTGACCGAAGAGGCCGTGAGCTGTGGCGGCGTGCTGTTGGCGGTGTCATTAGACATCGCCAACGCATTCAATAGTCTGCCATTCAGCTGCATCAGGGAAGCACTCCACTATCATGGGGTGCCAAAGTACCTGAGGCGGCTAGTGGCAGACTATTTAGAGGAGCGTACCGTCGTGTACGAGGACCGAGAAGGTAATTCGAGGTGTCGGCCCATGTCGTGCGGTGTTCCACAGGTGTCTGTTCTTGAACCCCTCTTGTGGAACATAGGGTACGACTGGGCCCTTCGAGCCGATTTCCCCCCCGGGCTGGGTGTAATTTGTTACGCAGATGATACTCTGGTGACAGCCCGGGGGGCGAACTTCCAAGAAGCGGCGCGCCTGGCCACAAGGGGAGTCTCCCTGGTGGTCGGGCGCATTGAGCCGCTCACCGCAGTCATCGGAGTGGATCTCTCGCTACCGGCCGTAGTACGCTCCATGGCCGGCAGCGACAGTTGTTTTACCGCGGTCGCAACCTTCTGCGAGGTAGTAATCTCGCGGAAGGAGGCGGCGGAGAGGGCCCGGGAGGACGACCTCAACTCGGACCCGATCTGCCGCCGGCGAACCGGGCGGCGGAGGCCCGCCTATCACAGCCTCATGCCGCCCTGAGTGTGGCCGCGGGTGGACGGGGTGGGTTTCCACTCCACCCGCATTAGTTTGGCCAGCTGCGAGGGGGCGGCGTCCGCGTGTGCCGGATGTCGCCTAAAGAGAGGAAAAACATTGAGACGGAGCCCGCACCAGGAGCGGGCTGGCGCTAGGAGGGGTCCGGATGTCTTAACAACAGCTGTTCCCGGATCCCTCCTGTTACAGGCGCAGAGTGGCACACCGTGTGGTTTTAGTCGGTCCGAGTCCGACACACCACCCCGCCGCAAACCCCGGTGGGGTGACGGTCCGAGGGGATTTCCAAACGTAAAAAAAAAAAAAAAATGGTTTTATTATCATTATTTGTATATTGATGGTTTGCTTGTTGTCTTGGAGGGTTGTAGTCTAGTACTACCGCGGTCACAAGCCGTGTTGAGAGACGATATTCAAATTTCGTGTTTTATTCGTCTTTACTCGGTGTTTTTTCATAATCACTTGGTTGACTACTCACTGCTATTTCGGTAGAAAGATTCCTTTTGTTGTTTTTATTGTCCAGTACAATCAATATGTCGTATTTAATGAACGCCTTTTTCCCTAATTCTTTTTCTCGTTTCAATTGGGGTTGTAACTCTTTGTGTTTGTTGAGCACTTCTAAAGGGTATTCTTGTTTAATGTAGTAAGGTGAAGTATCACGACATTTACCGTTTTTCAGAATTTTTAACTTCATTCCTAAAGTATTGAGTGTAATTACTATTGGTCTCACTTTCTGGCCTTTTTTTGCCCATTCTCCTGACAGCTTCGATACAATTTTTATCACATTGACAGTCGAAATATTTGTTTATTATGTTAATTATAATTTTTCTAGATCGTGGTAGGATTTTTCCTACTCCTCAACACCAAAAATAATAAGATTTTTACACCGTATGTGTATCTCAAAGTTGTTAATCTGTGTGGCAATAACTTACGCCGCCAAAAGGTATTAAGGACTACAACATCCGTATTCTGTCAGACAGCATGGCCCGTCCTAAAGGCACTGGAGGGCAACGCAGTGACCTCTGGTATTGTCTTCGAATGCCATCAAGCATTGGAGCAAGTTGGTACAACAAATGGGATGCTCCTTCAATAGATTAAAGGACATAGTAATTCACACGGGAATGACGCTGCAGATGAGTTGGCAAGAAGTGGCTCGGCAACCGCAGCCGCCTTCTCAACACTTCTGCCACTGCCTTTTAACCAACTTCTCACCACGACTTACTTGCAGACTGATCGGTTTTAGCAGACTAGATTGTCGAATAGTTGCAGGAACCATAACAGCACACCTAGCCCTGAACCGACAACTATTCATCATTAATGCGACGGACAGTCCTCTCTGCAGAGGATGCCTGAAAGCAGAAGAAACGAAGAAAGTGGCCACACAACGGGCAAGTATCATACTTGATACAAAATCGCTCCTAGCAGGCAGTGAAAGCCCCAGGAGCCTTCTGCGCGTCTGGAAGGAGCTTGGTTGGCTCACCTAGCCAACCTGGACGCATAAAGGACCACTCTCGAGTCTAAATGAGGAAAATGAGCCCGACACCCTCTTTGTCGCCGCAGCAAGGTCTGCTTCGAGGTGGACTTTCTCCTTTTCGTGGGCCACGAGGCGTCTTCCCGCCTCAGCAAGGGAGAGTACAACCGCCATCAGCATCTTTTGTTTGGAGCCTGGGGATCCCTAAGCAAAGGAATCGAGTACGACGATCGTCTGTTTTATGCACTCTTTATGGTTATCGACTTTTCGTCGTAGCTCCTTCAAGCTACTAGTTTTGGAGGTAGTCGTCTTGTCAGACGCGACTCACAAAAAGGGCATTGAGCAGGAGCTCACCCTCAGCAGATCCACCAGTCTGCCTCTCTTTCTGGGCAGGGTGACCAGTTTTGGGAAGTCGGCCTCCACCGTGAGCCCCTTGGCGGCTTGTGCCCATTTTGGGTGAGGTGGCCTCATCACTAGATTCCTGGTACTGCTCAGCAGCCGATACCGATGAGGTGCTCGCACCGCTTCTTTCTGAGGCAGTGTCAGAATCCAACACCGCCTCAGATTTTTTCTGCGCGTCCTTCACGTCGATTTTGTCGCCGAATTTACCGCTCGGCGACAGGCGGCTCTCCCCCGGGAGGCATCCAGCTCCCTCCTGGATACGTTTCCCTTTTTGCTTACCCATGTCATGTGTTTTGGTAGTTTAGCGTCCATCGACGGGACACCCTCGGCACTAGACTTCCTCCAGCAACTCAACCCATTGCTAGACGTCAGAGCGTGGGCTTGGGTTTTTTTTATCGAGGTTTTCGTCCTCGCGGTTCTGAAGAGTCACTGGGCAGGACGGGGTTTCCATCAGAGACCAGTGTCCACCACCTCTGGACAAAGCCAGCGGTAGAGAACCCGTCCGCCACCTAGCTTACTCTCCACTCTGCCCTCCGCTAAACAGACAGCCTCCAAGCAACCCCTGGCAGGGCTGTTCCCACCTCTACCTTAAATTAGACTTTGGCGACAGCGCCTCCCCCACTTAGGGAAAGAGTCGCTGCCGTCTTCGTTACCTAGGGTGCGGAGGTTCCGGTCCTTGCACCCCAGTGCCCAAACACCTGCCTTATCCAATATATATAGAAATAAAACACTTTTTATATTATAATGTACGCTTTATCAATAAAACATGAAACAATTAATACCACAATACATTTTCCTGATAATAAAATTACAATAAAGCAAACTGTAGAAGAACAACAATGTGCTGAATAATCCACCCAAACAGTTTTATCGGTAACGTAGCGTCTACATAAAATAGACCACAGATATTCATCTTATTGAATGTAGCGTTGTGTAGTCGTTGGACGTTCTTGAATAGTATTTTCTCTTCTGCTGTAAATTTTATAAAATACTTTACAAATGGAGTAGCTCAACAGAGTTGACGTTCAAATTACACATGTATTGGACCTTACTTTTGCAGCCGTTAATTCAAAATGAAATATCCTGAACTAAGTTCGTCCGTGGAAACATAAGCACAAATACTAATACTTATATCACTAAAAAATTCGAAAAACTTTTATTATGTAGTGCTTAGCAATTATGAGTAGTAGTCAAATATTAATGAGGAAGTGAAATATTTTCTAAGCGTAAGTTATCATAATAGAGCAAAAATTGCTACCGGGACTTATTTTATACACCAACTTTGTATCGACATACCTACCTGATAAGTTCGATCGAGTTAATGATTTACAAATGTCTTGTCCTTTATTGACAGAATCGTAGAATGATTGACATTGCAGGGATAACGCTCCATGCAATGTAAAGTTTTTGGAGAGCCAAAGAAAAAGTAAAATCAGTTGGAAAAGGCTTTCCTCCTAAAAATAAAATTTGTAAAAAGCCACTTTGTTTTTAAATTACTTTATCATTAACTTGCCCATTTTATTGTAACTTTTAAGTCCTTACATGATAGATCATTTCACTTCTAGCATATAAGACATCAAAACTCATTTGTATGTATAGTAATATATGCAAAAAGCTTTCAACCATATGGTACAGGATCTGAAAACGAGAATTTAGTAACGAGAAAGTAAACGTCATGAATCCAAGGTACAGTCGTCTACAAGATAGATACTAACCAAAATTCCAAAAGTACGATTACAGATATGGTAGCACCTCAATATTCGATCATATGCCTGAAATAACTTTCGGCACATGTGCCGATCCCGAGTACCGCCAGAGTTCACAATTACATTATTCCAAAGAATAACATTTATTTGTAGGAGATTCACTGAGCTGATAGCGTATATTATATTTATATCGAAACTAAATAATGAAATAAGATAGCAGAAGAATACACCGATCTGGCCTTGGTATAATATATAGCCACATACAATATGGTTTATATAGAAAACTGAAGACAGGATCACACTAACCCAATTGCATATGGTGTACTTTTTAAAATTATATTTAAACATAACGACAACTTCTTGAATAAAAATAACGAAATCAATGTGGTCATTCGTTTGCGCCATAGCACATATTGTATTCATCAAAAAACCCACTGAGTAGAAGATCACTTCAAAAGCACTTAGGATAACAAGATACATTTTTGAATAAAACCTATTCTCAGCAAAGTAGAGAGAATAATGACGGTATACGATAACAGCTATGAACGCAACTGCTGCTAGCAATGAAATCAAGGTGGATCGAAACTTATTCGGCGAAATGTGGTTGTTACTAATACTATATTTAGGACAAAACATTATATTCTGCATCAGATTTAATGGCCGTAACATCGCCTGTATATCTGCAGTAAGGTATTGTTTCATTGTACTTCAGTCAAATGAAATTTTCTAGTAATTTATATTTTGTTGTATTAAAAGTAAAGTCTCCAGTATAGTGTCGACTTACACAGACTATGTAATGCTTTTATTGATTGTAGATTCACAAGGTAAATTAATTATGATCATTTCAACAAATAACTTTAATGTACTGTTCGAATAAAATTGTATGATTTAATTATGATAACGATGCTTAATTAAATGTACCGTACTTGGTTACTGTATAATCTCCGAGCGTACCTCTCCTCAATTGGAGGTGTTAGAACTGGACTCACTAATGAAACACGGTTTCAAACACTATATTATTTAATTAACACTCGGACGTTACCACTGTGACAATACAATAGGATACAAAAAACTTAGAAGTCTATTCGGTGACAAGAATCTCTTTAGGCAGATTCAAAAATGACGTCACTTTATGAACGCCATCTAGGGATTCAATTCTCAAGTATACATCATCGCCCACCAAGGACAGCTGTGCTTGTCCTTAACAGCAAAATCGCTCACCTTGACGGTAATTAACAAACATAATAACTTATACTAATTTACTTCTTAAATTTCAACAAACTTATTAGTACTATTAGGTATTAACAAGTATTAGAAACGTAATTATAAAATATGAAACTTAATATTAATTTGTTTGGACAGGGAGAAGACACAACTTTGAAACAGGTCTTTTAAGAATACCGTTTTTTACCTTCAATGTTACAACCCGTACTATATTATCTAATCCTGGGTGAAGATCTACCACCCTGCCAAGCAACCATCTACAAGGAGGCAACCCATCCTCTCTTACTACCACAACGTCCCCTATTTTAGGTTCAGGGTTTTAGATGCCCATCTATATCTGTGGTAAAATTTGGTTAAGTATTGCTGGGACCAGGTACGCCAAAAATCCTGCAACATTTTTTGTGTGTATTGCCATCTTTTCAGGGACCCCACATTTACCATTTTATAATTACGGTCTGGAGAAGTGACCAACGGTTCACCTATAAGGAAATGACCAGGTGTAACTACCATCATATCCTCCGTATCAGTTGAAATTACAGACTGAGGCCTTGAATTTAGACAAGCCTCTATCTGGGCTAAGACTGTTGACATTTCCTCGTAGGTGAGAGTTGACTGTCCAATTACCCGTTTCAGATGATATTTGATGGATTTTACGCCAGCCTCCCACAACCCACCGAAATTAGGCGAACGGGCGGGAATAAAATGCCAGTTACAACCATTGGTTGCTAATGTCTCAGTTACTTCTATTAACATCGACTTCCTTTCGGTTTCAAAAAGACGTTTGAGTTCGCTGGATGCTCCAACGAAATTAGTTGCGTTATCACTCCAAATTTCTGAGCACATTCCGCGTCTAGAGACGAATCTACGGTAGGCTTGCAGAAATCCTTCCGCTGTGTAGTCAGTTACGACTTCTAAGTGGATCGCGCGTGTCACCATACACACGAATAAACATATATACCCTTTATGCGATTGATGCCCTCTACCCTTGGTTGTTCGAATTTGTATAGGGCCGGCATAATCAACCCCCCTGCATTTAAAGGGCCTTGTAGGTGTTATTCTCGCCGAGGGCAGCTGTCCCATTAATTGAGTTTGTGTCAATGAAGTATTCTTAATACAAGTCACACATTTTCGTACATAAGACTTGATGAGCTGCTTAGCTCCCAAAATCCAATACTTCCTTTGAATATAGCACAGCATAAGCTGTGGACCACCGTGAAGGGTTTGCTTGTGAGCATCTGCAATGATCAAATGGGTTAAATGAGATCCTTTAGAAAGTAAAATGGGATGTTTCCGATTTTCATCCAAACCCGAATTATCTAACCTACCACCCACTCGTAATATTCCATTTTCATCAAACAATTGATTCAACGCACGAAGCTTACTGTTTTTTGGTAAATTATGTCCTTGTCTTAGTGTCGTTATATCTGCTTTAAAGAAATAGGCTTGATCTTGCTTAAGAATTACGTTTAACGCTTCTCCTAATTCCAGTGTAGTAAGGTAGCTCTTGCATCTATTAACTGGCTTTTCCTTTAAATATTGCACAAATCGCCGACAATACGCAATCACTCTAATCATTCGAGTAAAAGTAGAAAACCTGTTCCAGATAAAATCTTCTACCATGGCACATGGCACCTTGATTTCCTCTAAATTTGTTGTAGTATTTTTTTCCTTTTTATAGTGTATCGTTTTGAGAGCCAGAAATTCTGGGCCATCAAACCATAACCTTTCACTCACTAATTCCATTGGACGTAATCCGCGTGAAGCGCAGTCTGCTGGATTTTGCTTCGACGGTACATGGGCCCAGTTATGAGGGTCGAGGTTTGTTATAATTTCGGACACTCGATTGGCTACGAATACCTTCCACCTACTAGGATGACTATTAAGCCAAGCGAGTACAACCTTTGAGTCAGTCCATGCGTGTAAGTTTGTTTTATCAATTTTTAATACTGATGCAATCTCCTCAATCAATTTAGTCAGCAATACAGCACCGCACAGTTCCAGCCTAGGAATAGATACCTGCTTCACTGGTGCTACCTTTGTTTTCGCCGACACAAGTTGCACGTGGACCTCTCCATCAGCATCGATAACGCGAATATATACCACAGCTGCATACGCCCTCTTTGATGCATCGCAGAATCCATGTAATTCAATTTGTGAATCATCAATCTTAGTGTGAATCCATCTCGGTATTTTAATTTCTGTAAGCTTTTTCAATTCTTGTCTGTACGCAAGCCATTCGTTTAAAATATCATTAGGCACTTCTGCATCCCAATCGATCCCTGCTAGCCAAAACCATTGGATTATAATTTTCGCTAATATGATAGTTGGTCCTACCCATCCCATAGGATCGTAAAGCCGTGATATGTCAGATAAAATTTTTCGTTTCGTTATAGGGGACTGTAATGTCGTAAGGTTCACTACGTAGCGAAAGGAGTCTTCATTTCGGTTCTTCAATTAGGCCCACAATTTTGATGATTTCATCAGTTTTCATCTTCAATGCTTCCGTCTCACCTATTTGATTTCTATCCAGATTTTTGTCTTCGATTTCTAGACATAAGTTCCTTACTGTTGCTTGACCATTTTAATAAGTCAAATTTGCTTTTAGCCAATAACCCGTTCATTTCATAGTACAATTGTAATCCTTCTTCTATATTTTGACAGCCCGTAAGTAAATCATCCATAATAGTCTGTTTTTACCTTTTCCGAAGCCAAAGGGTAATTGACACCTTCGTCTACTGCTAACTGTTGCAACGCCTTAACTGCTAAGAAAGGAACAGCCGCAGTCCCAAAAGTTACTCGTAATAATCTATAATGTTTAATTTCGGCTTGTGGATCTTCTCTCCAAAGAATTCTCTGATAATCTACATCACTCTCATTCACCTTCACTTGCCGATACATTTTTGCAATATCTGCCGTCATGCAAATTGGATTTTTTCTCCATCTCATCACAAGATGTCTCAAATCGGCTTGTAAAGTAGGTCCTACCAGCAAATTATCATTCAAAGACTTATCATTGGTTCCCTTACAGGACGCGTCGAAGACCACTCTTACTTTCGTTGTATCCTTATCTTCGCGTACGACCGCATGATGAGGTAAGTAAATAGCACTGGGATTACTCATTTCGTTTTCAGGAACTAATTCCATATGGTTGAGACCTAAGTTTTCACTCATGACTTCTCTATATCTCTCTTTCAGCTCCTTATTACTGTTCAGTCTTTTTTCCAGAGAATACAGTCGTCTCTCGGCTATTGCTTGCGAATTATCTAAACGGCAATTTCACCACATATCGTCCCTCTTCATCGCGGTAAGTTGTTTTAGCAAAATTGTCCTCATAATGCCTTTTATTTTCTTTCAAAATTTTGTCCCTGGGTAAATCTGTTTCTGATTCGAGCTCCCAAAACCTTTTTAGAAGATCATTATTGTCTGTGCAGCAATGCACCGTTTTCATGATGCTCTGTTTCTTTTCAATCTTGATCTCTCCCGATAAAATCCACCCTAAACTCGTAGCTTGCGCAACTGGTGCTCCACCTGGTCCTTTTTTACCCCAGACTGAATAATTTTACCATACACTCCTGTTCCCAATAGTAAATCTATTTTTCCCGGTGTATGATACCTAGGGTCAGCTAGTGTCAATGTACGAAGCTCGGGCCATTCTACACACTCTATCCTACTAGCTGGCAATAACGCAGTAATTGTCCGTAAAACATACGCTTCGAGCTTAATTACGAAGTTCGGATCAATACGAGATTTTATTTCTACTATGACCATAGCCTTGCACGTCGCTGTTTGTTCGCCTAACCCCGAAATGTGTCCCTTTACAGGTATTTTTCTCAAACCCAGAAGCTGAACAATGGACTCCGTTATGAAACAGGACTGAGACCCCTGATCCAATAAAGCACGCACTGGGGAGCTTGCCTTTCTTGACTCAACCAAGATTAAAGCAGTTGCAAGTAACTCATGACTATAAATTCTTCCTGCCGCAAAACAAGATGTCACGGTATGCTCAGTATTGACGTCAATGTCTTCAGAATTGTTATCCTCAACTTCTTCCAATTCCTCGTTTGTATCTACTACCAAATTCACCGAGTTACCTTGTGGGTGTAAAAGGGTATGGTGCCTACCCCGTACACCTTGCACCGCCCTTTATATTGGCAATATTGAGCAGCATGACCCTTTTCCATACAAATAAAACATAATCTATGACTTTCTACAAACTTACGGCGAGCATCAACGGTTTCCTTAGCAAACCCCTTACAAAACCCAAGTCTGTGTGCCTCCGAGCAGAACTCACATTGTCGATTTGTTAAATGTAATGCCTTTTTTACAAGTTGTTTTTGAGTCTGATTCCGTTTGAAGGTGGAACCGTGTTCCAGGAATTCAATGGCTCGATAGCGTTTCGTCATAAAGTCTTAAAATTGTTTATACGTAGGAAGTTCATCTAAGGTACTATTCTGATTAACATCAAATTCCCATTGCCTCCTGGATTCCGGGTCCAACTTCAGAGTAAGGATGTATATAATGATAACATCCCAACCCTTTATGTCTACATTAAGATTACCTAACGCATATAAACAATCATTTGTCGTATCTATTAAGTCCTTTAAATTACTAGCAGACTCATTAAACATGCTTCTTTGGTTAAATAACCTTCGTAAGATATGATGATATACGTATCTTTTATTATTGTAACGTTCTTCCAATATCTGCCAACATCTTTTATACTTAGATTCTATTATAGGGATATGCCGTAACAATTGCTCTGCTTCACCTGTTAAATAGCCCTTTCAATAATGCAGTTTCTGAACATCGTCCAGAGTATCATTGGTATGTACCAGAGACTGGAATAAATCTAGTATTTACCCTAAAATATTGGGATATTAATTTTTGGTAATTTGACTTCTGAGGACTTTACAGCAGTTGTCTTCAAAACGCAATTGAACTGTTCTAAGGTTTGCTTTAGGAGACATTTGTAATTAATGTAAAGTTCTTCAGTTTTTGAGACACCTCATTTTTGAGATAGTTTGTATCTTTTAATTCTCGCGGATTGTAACCACGCATTAGGTCCTTATGACCCGACAAAAATTCTAACCACAATTGCTCCAATGTCTCTAACCGTGTCTCAGTGTAAGATTTAACTGCTAACTTAACTGCTAACTTAACTGCTAACTGCTGCTAACTTTTTTTATAATTTATTTGTGCCTTTGCTATTCTTGAACTCAAATCACACTGGAAGTTTAATAGTGACTCCATATTCGAGCAAGAAAGACAATTTAAAAGTAGGTAATGAAATATTAACTTAATCAAACTTATAAGTTTGGTACTTTCAAGGCAGAAATAGCGGGCATAGTTTCTCCGTACCTATTAAATTATTCTAAGTTCCTATGTACACAAATATTTTTTTTAATTCTTAAATAAACGTTATTGTTTTAAAAGTCCAATAGTAAAATAAAATCCAAACACTAGCACACAACTTGAAAAATATCAAATAAGTTCTATTACACTTGTGGTCTAACAAATAAGGTTCAATATCACTTGGCACATAATAAAACAACAAAAAGTACTCACAGTTTTGGCACTTCACTTCACCTGAGATGACACAGCCCTCTTCTAATAAAAAACTTCGAAACACTGCTCACTTTAGCTTCTTGGTGTGTCCCGCTCGACAACCAAAACTCTCCAGCCCTGTCCGTCTCCAATGGCGTTTTTATAATCCTATCAACTCTGCGCCTGAGAGTTGTCTGAAGCCTTCGTGTGCTTAGTGGCTCACCAATACCACCACGCTCACCAATAGAATTCACTCGCATGATTATTTCTTGGTTCTAACTATAAAAATGAAGAACTACAAAACAACCTCATACCTTATTTTACCCGTTTTTACGTGAAATTTCCACAATAAGTACCCAATAAAATGAATTTTTAAAAATTTTGTCATAAAGATTAAAGCGCTGACTTAGAACATAAAAATCATTAGCTTCTGATCATGTTACATTATTGCTTAGCAAAGAAAATTAAAAAATACTAATGAACAGTAGGTTATTTACTGATAGAAATATAAATTAATTTGAATGAATGAATAAGGCTTAACGTATTTTCTATCCAGCGTTCAGATTACAAATATATATATTGGTTTTCTTTGCTATAGGTTGCGTTTGGTTTTATTATCATTATTTGTATATAGATGGTTTGCTTGTTGTCTTGGAGGGTTGTAGTCTAGTACTACCGCGGTCACAAGCCGTGTTGAGAGACGATATTCAAATTTCGTGTTTTATTCGTCTTTACTCGGTGTTTTTTCATAATCACTTGGTTGACTACTCACTGCTATTTCGGTAGAAAGATTCCTTTTGTTGTTTTTATTGTCCAGTACAATCAATATGTCGTATTTAATGAAAGCCTTTTTCCCTAATTCTTTGTCTCGTTTCAATTGGGGTTGTAACTCTTTGTGTTTGTTGAGCACTTCTAAAGGGTATTCTTGTTTAATGTAGTAAGGTGAAGTATCACGACATTTACCGTTTTTCAGAATTTTTAACTTCATTCCTAAAGTATTGAATGTAATTACTATTGGTCTCACTTTCTGGCTTTTTTTGCCCATTCTCCTGACAGCTTCGATACAATTTTTATCACATTGACAGTCGAAATATTTGTTTATTATGTTAATTATAATTTTTCTAGATCGTGGTAGGATTTTTCCTACTCCTCAACACCAAAAATAATAAGATTTTTACGCCGTATGTGTATCGCAAAGTTATTAATCTGTGTGGCAATAACTTACGCTGCCAAAGGGTATTAAGGACTACAACATCCGTATACTGTTAGACAGCATGGCCCATCCTAAAGGCACTGGAGGGCAACGTAGTGACCTCTGGTATTGTCTTCGAATGCCATCAAGCATTGGAGCAAGTTGGTTGGAGCTGGAAAGAGCTTGGTTGGCTCACCTAGCCAACCTGGACGCATAAAGGACCACTCTCGAATCTAAATGAGGAAAATAACCACGACACCCTCTTTGTCGCCGCAGCAAGGTCTGCTTCGAGGCGGACTTTCTCCTTTTCGTGGGCCACGAGGAGTCTTCCCGCCTCAGCAAGGGAGAGTACAACCGCCATCAGCATCTTTTGTTTGGAGCCTGGGGATCCCTAAGCAAAGGAATCGAGTACGACGATCGTCTGTTTTATGCACTCTTTATGGTTATCGACTTTTCGTCGTAGCTCCTTCAAGCTACTAGTTTTAGAGGTAGTCGGCTTGTCAGACGCGACTCACGAAAAGGGCATTGAGCAGGAGCTCACCCTCAGCAGATCCACCAGTCTGCCTCTCTTTCTGGGCAGGGTGACCAGTTTTGGGAAGTCGGCCTCCACCGTGAGCCCCTTGGCGGCTTGTGCCCATTTTGGGTGAGGTAGCCTCATCACTAGAGACCTGGTACTGCTCAGCAGCCGACACCGATGGAGTGCTCGCACCGCTCCTTTCTGAGGCAGTGTCAGAATCCAACACCGCCTTAGGTTTCACGTCGATTTTGTCGCCGGATTTACCGCTCGGCAACAGGCGGTTTACACATGGATTGCTCACCCCCCGGAGGGATTCCCCAGACGCAGTGCATCCAGCTCCTTCCTGGATAGGTTTCCCTATTTGCTTATCCATGTCATGTGTTTTGGTAGTTTAGCGTCCATCGACGGGACACCCTCGGCACTAGACTCCCTCCAGCGACTCAACCCATTGCTAGACGTCAGAGCGTGGGCTTGGGTTTTTTTATCGAGGTTTTCGTCCTCGCGGTTCTGAAGAGTCACTGGGCAGGACGGGGTTTCCATCAGACACCAGTGTACACCACCACTGGACAAAGCCAGCGGTAGAGCACCCGTCCGCCCCCTAGCTACTTTCCACTATGCCCTCCGCTAAGCAGAGAGCCTCCAAGCAACCCCTGGCAGGGCTGTTCCCACCTCTACCTTAAATTAGCCTTTGGCGGCAGCGCCTAACCCACTTACTGAAAGAGGCGCTTGCACCCCAGTGACCAAACACCTGCCTTATCCAATATATATAGAAATAAAACACTTTTTATATTATATTGTACGCTTTATCAATAAAACATGAAACAATTAATACAACAATACATTTTCCTGATAATAAAATTACAATAAAGCAAACTGTAGAAGAACAACAATGTGCTGAATAACCCACCCAAACAGTTTTACCGGTAACGTAGCGTCTACATAAAATAGACCACAGATATTCATCTTGTTGAATGTAGCGTTGTGTAGTCGTTGGACGTTCTTGAATAGTATTTTCTCTTCTGCTGTAAATTTTATAAAATACTTTACAAATGGAGTAGCTCAACAGAGTTGACGTTCAAATTACACATGTATTGGACCTTAATTTTGCAGCCGTTAATTCAAAATGAAATATTCTGAACTAAATTCGTCCGTGAAAACATAAGCCCAAATACTAATAAGTACTAATATCATAAAAAAATCGAATAACTTTTATTATGTAGTACTGGATGCGAGAAGCCCAAAATCGATCTAAGTTGCGTGCAATGGGAGAGGCCTATGTCCAGCAGTGGACTGCGATAGGCTGATGATGATAATGATATGATGCCATAATAGAGCATAAATTTCTACCGGGACTTACCTGATAAGTTCGATCGAGTTAATAATTTACAAATGTCTTGTCCTTTATTGACAGAATCGTAGAATGATTGACATTGCAGCGATAACGCTCCATGCAACGTAAAGTTTTTGGAGAGCCAAAGAGAAAGTAAAATCAGTTGGATAATGCTTTCCTCCTAAAAATAAAATTTGTAAAAAGCCACTTTGTTTTTGAAATATTTTATTATTAACTTGAACACTTTAATGTAACTGTTAAGTACTCACTTGATACATTACTTCACTTCCAGCTTTTAAGATATCCAAACTCATTTTGATGTATAAGTGAAAGTTTTTTGCATGTATTACACATGCAAAAAACTTTCAACCATATGGTACAGGATCTGAAAACGAGAATTTAGTAACGAGAAAGTAAACGTCATGAATCCAAGGTACAGTCGTCTACAAGACAGATACTAACCAAAATTCCAAAAGTACGATTACAGATATGGTAGCACCTCAATATTCGATCATATGCCTGGAATAACTTTCGGCACATGTGCCGATCCCGAGTACCGCCAGAGTTCACAATTACATTATTCCAAAGAATAATATTTATTTGTAGGAGATTCACTGAGCTGATAGCATATATTATATTTATATCAAAACTAAATAATGAAATAATAAAACAGAAGAATGCACTATTCTTGCCTCGGTATAATATGCATCCGTATACAATAAAGGTTACATAGAAAACTGAAGACAGGATCACACTAACCCAATTGCATATCGTGTACTTTTTAAAATTATGTTTAAACATAATGACAAGTTCTTGAATAAAAATAACGAAATCAATATGGTATTTCGTTTGGGCCATTGCAGATATTGTATTCATCAAAAAACCTACTGAGTAAAAGATCACTTCAAAAACACAAAGGAGAAAACGATACATTTTTGAATAAAGTTTCCTGTTCTCAGCATGGTAGAGAGAATAATTATGATAAAGGACAACAGCTATGAATGCAGCTACTGCTAGCAATGAAATTAGGGCGGATCGAAAGTTATTTGGATAAATGTGGTTGTTACTAATACCATATCTAGGACAAAATATAACATTCTGCATCAGATTTAATGGCCGTATCATTGACTGTGTATGTGCACTGACAAAATGTTTCATTGTAAAGACAAATTCAATTACCTACTTCAGTCAAGTAAAATTTTCTATTTTTGTTTTTGTTGTATTAAAACTAAAGGTTAACAGTATAGTGTCGACTGACACAGACTATGTAATGTTTTTAGTTAAAGTGGATTTACAAGGTAAATTTATTATGATCATGTAAACAAATAACGTTAATGTACTGTTCCAATATAATTGTTTGATTTAATTATGACAACGATGCTTAATTAAATGTAAAGTGACGAAATATGAAATTTTAAATAAATGTTTACACAAAATATTTCCAAAACAAATAATCACTGAAATCTAGATAACCATTAGAGTTCACTTAAATAATTTTGGCAAAAATATTTACACAAATTTGCACATGCAAAATTATGAATTGACTGCACGGATGGCGTAGTGGTTTAAGCGGTCGCCACGCCGCGCCGCCTACTATTTTTACGACGATACTTTGTGTGATCCATCAATAGTCGTTCTGAGTCTGGGTGTTCTTTGTGTTCGTTTCATTACTGTTTGTAAAGTCGAAGTGCGAAGCTTTAAAAATTGATTATTTTTTATTTTTTAGTGATGTTATTAGAAATATTTGTGACATGTACTTGCCATAGACTCAGTTTTAATTGTTTGAAGTAATTTGATATTCAATTACTTATTTCAAAAGTTTCAATTACTCAAATTATTGTGTTATGTTCTGAATAAAGATCTATTAGAATTATTATATCTATTCTAAGCCGAAAATCGATCGAAGTGGCGTGCAAGGCCTATGTCCAGCAGTGGACTGCAATGATAATGATGATGATGATTAAGTTAGTGGTATATGTTAAATAAAACTTAATATCAATTCAAATTTTGTTGCAGTGCCATCTGCTGGCGGTTTGTGAGAGGATATTGTCTGTTTCGTATTAAATAAAAATAGGTAATTTTAGTCATCCAAAGAGTTGTTAAATTCATTAATATGTTTTTCTTCAATATTGAGCTATATTTAAGAATTACTTTATAATTTTTTATCGGGAGATTTTGTATCTGTTGTGTAGAGGCTTGGGGGCGATTTATAATTTCATCTAGCTAGGAGGACTCTTAGACACCAACTGAGCTCTCGTTTCTCGACTAAAACTTGTGAACATCAACTAATATTAATTAAGGGACTGCTCAAACTCGGTTCGATATTTCTCTCCGCGTAGTTCATATATCTGTCCTGTTTTATTGAATAAATAAAATAAAAAATCATGTCAATCGTTGGCTTCGTTTCGAAATGAAAGTAGACACAAATAAACAAATGAAAAGGCAGCAGACACAGAGACACAGAGAGTTTTTATAGATAATAGACCACGGGAAATCATGTTTTAACAAGTTTTTGTTTAATAGCCCGATTTGTGCATTCCTGTATCAATCGGCTGGTTCATAGAATACTTGTCCTTACTTGTTGAGTACGATTGAGCGTCGAATGAGATAAACGAGTTTATGCATGTTTATCTTATTCTTGTCGGTGCGTGCTGCTTATGCAATCTTATATAAACAACGTAATATTTATTTTATTTTCATTTACGGTTTCGAGCGTAATAGATAGGCAGTGCTTACTGACGTATTTCTCAAAACAAAACAATGTCGGAAGTAAAAAAGAAGAGACGGCAATACTGTGCGGAATATATTTAATTTGGGTTCATTGAAAATCATATAAACCTATCTATTCTATGTCTAAAAACATTTTCGAATGAAGCAATGAAGCCTTGAAGACTGCAAGATCATTTGAATAATGCATCCAGATAAGAAAGACAAGAATGTAGAACATTTTCAAGACCCAGAGAAAAAGCATTATTACTCAGCCAAGTGTAGCTATTTTCGGCGGCTGCTAAGCAAGATGACGACGTACTTCGAGCATCGTACAATATCTCTTTGTTAATTGCTCAATAAGGCAAACCACACAACATCGGAGAAGAGTTAATTTTGCCAGCAATAAAGGAAGTAATAACTACTGTGCTTTGTAAACCGGCCGCAGATATTATCCGAAAAATTTCTTTGAGTTATAATTCTGTGCAAAGACGAATTGATGAAATGGCTAAAAATATTGAAGGATCATTGTGCAATCATCTGAGGACTAGTCAATTCTCAATTCAGCTCGATGAGTACGCTTTACCAACTTATGAAGCATTGTTGCTATCTTACGTGAGGTATATTAAAAATGATGAAATATGTAAAGATATTGTTTGCCGTACAAAGACTATACAAAAGACCGATACAAAAGGCGAAAACATATTCAATAAATATGGTCATGGCCATCTGTTACCCTAGCAGAAGCAGGCACGGGTGGCGGCGAGACGCGTTGCGGGGCGCTCGGGCCCTTTCGGGAGCACAAAGGGATCGAGGGGGTTCCCACACAGGAGGGGGTCATTTAAACGCCTTGGATGGCCCGAGGTACGTGCGGTACCACGGACTACCTTTCTAGGGTACACCATGTTCCCCGGCTACTAGCACCCAAGACGGCGTTCAGTTTTTGGTCGGTTCGAGCATTGAGGTAAAACAACTCTAGAGAAGCAAACCTCATTATCACACGTCGAAAAAAGTGTAACCACTTTTGAACTTTGACGACGTAGCTTTGATACCACGAAACATTTGAAAGTAAACATATTTATGTCTCATTTACACGCGAGATAAGAACAATACCATCGCTCGGATTAGACAAAGACAAAGACATAACTTTACGATGGTGGGCCAGTGTTGACTACCGTATGAAATTTTACCCATAACAACCAAGAAACAATTTTTTTTTTAAACAATTTTGTACTAAAATAAATTAATTTAAATATTTTAAATAATATATATCGAATTGAATGGAATAGGTATAAATAACAAAATAACTAGAAATATTTGGTTAAAAGGGTTTATATTCAGTTTAAAATCAAACTCCGCTATGAAGCATCAGTTTTGTATACAATTGTCTTTTAGACTCTTTTTTATAAGTTTGTGTGAATATTTTACATTCATGATACAATCTTATTTTTACCTATGTATAAATAATGGCATTTAATAGTAAAAGTGAATGATCAACTTGTACTGATAATAAATAATCCCCGGGGTGTATTGCAAATTCTTTTAATATTTTAAAATACAAATAAAAAAAAAAATATAAAAAATATATATATATTTTTTTTGTTCTTTATTTTTTTTTATTTATATTTATTTACTTTTTTTTTATATATATATATATATTTTTGTACAATTGTTATTTATATTTGATATTTAATTAAGAAAAATGAATGAATGAATTAATTAATTCTTTTATACAAAAGTCTCCAGCACTGCGAGCTTGGCAGAAGGTGAACGTTCAACGGGTCCCTAAAAAAAGTGATCGATTCAGCCCTAACAACTACCGTTCTTCCTTGACAAAATGTTTAAAAACAGTATAAAGCATATTATTTCATAAATTATAAATTCTCCCACTAATGTGGGAAAACAAAAATGTTTTTTTAATGGTAACACTGATTCTAAATTACAATTATCAATGTTTTATTTCAATTATAGCCTTATTTACGATATTATCAATACAAAAACCATAAACTTACACGTGATAAGTAATTCCGCATGATTTATTATAGTTTTGTGACCTTGAATCGCATTCTTTCACTACGCATTTACCCATTTTGGCGATTGTTACTGTCATGTGTCGCTATGTTCAACTCGGTTGACGCCACATTGAACACTGAATTGACGTTTGCTACGCATATGCCTGTGGACAGATGTGCAGTAGCAACGATTTTAGGCGGTAATTACTCATCTATGTAAGTATTATATCAATGGGTTCGAGTCCTACATATTCACCCCACTGGTGGGTGATATCCGAGAGGATTTCCGAACAGGAAAAAAAAATAGTTGTAGTAGTAGTATGGTAAATGAGAGATAAACCTACATTAAGTAACTGAAATATATAAAAACAATGCTACATATATTTACAAAGAATTCCAGAAGTATACACAATACATACACACTATATAAATATACACATTATTTACAAACTTTGAACAATTAAATTATTGGCATAACATTAATGAAAAGGCAAAATATTTTTTTATTTATTGATATACCTGATACGTTCGACTGAATTAAACAAATATCTTGTCCTTTACTGACAAAATTCTAGAAAGATTAACATTGTAGAGAAAATGCTCTTTGCAATGTAAAATTTTGGAGAGCGAAACTGTAATCATTATAAGTCTCCGTCAGTTTATATGCTTTTATCATAAACTTGTACTTTTTCTAAAATTACTTTTAAGTACTAACCTAATATATTACTTCACTTTTGGCATTTAAGGTATCTGACCATACTATGACATTTAATAATAGATACAAAAATTTTTCAACTATATGTTACAGGATCTGAAAAAAGACAGCACTTAAGACTCTAACTCAGAAACGACTAATAATAATAAGACAATTCTAACTAAAGCTCCCTAGCTAGCTAAAGTAAGATTACATAAAAACCCACTGAGTAGAAAATAAATTCAAAAGCACGTAAAAAAGCGGGAAATACATCTTACTTCATCTTAAGTTACTTCATCAAAGTAGAGTCTACAATGACGACAAACGAATGTAACAATTGGAGGCATCTAGTTGTTTCTAATGCCATATTTAGGACAAAATATTGTATTTTGCATGAGATTTAACGACTGAAACATCGCCTGTACGTACAGGCAATGTTTCCGTGATAAATGATATTTATTTCTGTAAGTCACATCGACAGCCTTTAATAGTCCACTGCTTGACATAGGCCTCTCCTTAGAAAGAAGATTTTGGCCTACTATACCACGCTGGCCAGACGGGTTGGTATAGGGTTTGTGTCAAGTTTTCCTTCTTTTTGCAGTGCTGGTATCCTGCGTTGTTTTGCAATTGGGGTAGTGACATTCCGTATTCTTAATCCGTCACTACACGGACAATATTTGCAAAGATTCTGTAAGTAAATCTTTTCATATATTTTTTACAAGTCGGACTTTACAGCTAGAAGGAGCCGGCTTTTCTAAGACTCACTCTGGGAAGAAACGCCGAAACAAAACACAGAGGTGTCTTTTTTTAAGTCCGTTAACAAAGTTAAAAAAAACGTGCAGTGATATATGGTTCATTAAAGTAGCAACTTTAAAGTCTTTAGGTGTAGATGGAGTTATTTGGTAATCTGTTTTATATTTCACTAGCAGTTTTTTAAAATATAGATTGGAACTGAAGGGTGTAGAAGTGTCCACGGATACAGAGAATGTAATGTACTCGTATTACATGATAGTGTATTCATAACATTGATTAATTTTGATCATTTCCACAAATTACTTTCTCTATGACAACCAAAACTACCCAACTACTTCTACTCTAAACAGACCAACAACATGGTTTAACTAGACGACTCAGAGAGTCAGTGGACGTAGAGAAACACTTTTATTTCTATAAGATTTAGTGAAGACCTACAGTCAACATTACTACTACTATATTATAAAAAAATTACAATAACGATAGAAATCTTTATTTTAGATACGATATGGATCGCTACGGCATGGTGTTTCGCGGCAGACTGACGTGATCATCGCAGCTGGAACCGTCACCAACAAAATGGCGCCCATTTTTCGCAAAACCTACGACATGATGCCTGATCCCAAATGGGTAGTTTCAACGGGCAGCTGTACTAATGGCGGAGGCTACTACCATTACACGTATAGTACGAGGTTGTGATTGGATTGTACCCATGTATTAGACACATGAGAGTAATTTGTTAAAATAGGTGTATGGTTTAGAGTTTAGTTTAAATGCCTTTTATTAGTTACCTTTACTCAGATACGTCAAATGCTATATTAACCACATTTCTCCAAATAATCCTGGCAGCAGTTGCGTTTATAGCTACATTCGCTTATCTTAGTCATAGGCTTTACTTTAGCTGATTTTTGTTATTCGGAAATATTTCTTGTTTACCTTTTCGCTTTTAAATGACCCTATATACAGTGGGTTTCCTGATGAACACAATAACTGCTGTGACGCAATCAAATTATTATTCGTTAATATTAATTGGTTTGTTTAATATTGATTTGCATGTTCAAAATAGATTAGTGTGATTCTGTTCCATGTAGCTTATATCTTATGATGCTTTTTGGTATTCGAAAGCCAATACATTTCCGTCCACTTTTCTTTTGTTATTGAGTTACGATGCAAATATAGTATATGCTATCAGCTTAGTAAATCTGCTTCACGAGAATATTATTCTTTGGAATAATATCACAATAAACCCTGGTGCTACTCAGGCGGCGGTAGTCACTTTCCATCAGGTAACACGTTTGCTCATTTGCCCCCTATTCCATAAAAAAAATGGATGAATATGTAACTTCTGCTAAAGGAGACCATTTTTGTTCAATTACTTTGGACAAGACCCAACCGTGTGTTGGCCTGAGCGTAATCTGATATGCTGTTACACCTTGATTACGTAGCCGTACTTCGGCGTCGTAGCCCAATATATTGTCTTACATAGCTTTGGCCTGCGGCTCCGCCCGCATGTATGTCGGTTATCGGGATCAGTACATGTGCCGAAAGCTGTTCCAGACATATGGCATATATACTTTTGGGAAATTTGGTTAGTATCTATATTGTTAACTTTGGGCATTTTTATATATGCTGATCGGCGAGAGAATTGTTAATATAGCGATACAGGATTAGCAATTACTCTGTAGTTCGGTGTCTCGTCGTTAGATGACGCTGTAGTATGTTTATTCGTTTCGCCGTATGTGGAAGTCGTCACACATCCTTTCTTATTTTCTTTTTGAGTGTATTCAATAAAAATGTAAATAAATAAATACCTGTGACTGAAGTTGACTAAAATGACATTCACTGTGGGACTTTTATAAATTAGAGTTGTTCACTCTCCGTCCCATGACAATAAGTACCTTTCAGATTATCTAGATCTATTTGCACAGCCTAAATCAGAACTTTGCGCCATCGTTCCACATGCAAAATTTTCATCCCCATCACCTGGATAATTGGCATTTCACCACGTGCGCTTTGCAAGATAGTTTTTGCCTAGCACAACCAATCTGTGGAACAAATAGTCGTCTACGGTATTTCTGGACCGATACGACCTTCAAACCTTCAAGAAAAGAGCGTACTCCCACCTCAAAGGCCAGTAAAACGCTTGTGACTAAAGAGTTGTAGGCGTTCATGGGCGGTGGTAGTCACTTTCCATCAGGTGATCACCTGTGGTCACGGTGGTCACGTGTGCTCGTTTGCCCCCTACATCATAAAAAATACATCTAATTGAATTAATTGGAATTTCAACTATTATTATCATCAATGGCTACTCCCATTATTTAAACGGCTTCTGATAAGTTCAACGTTTCGGACAAACAGAACAGGATCCAGATCAAGATATAACTTTGAAGAGATTAAATCATTTATGGGTTTTCTCGAGGCAGTTTAGCAGAAAAAGCATTTTACATCTTGCAATGGCAAACTCTGAATTAAAGTGAGTCTTCCCTCCTCTCTCTTGCACCGTGAACCGCGGTCCTGCGGTTCTAGGTAGAAGAGAGATTAGGTTTTTGTTAGGTAAGAATCCCACACTTCAACAACTTAACAGGTGTCTCTGGAAGATATCCTCCTCTCAAACAATGGTATTTGAGAGGAGGATATCTTCCAGAAAAAATGCATCGAGCTATAAAACCATGTTTGTGTTGATGTCCTAAAACTAAGATATGCCATAAACTATTAAGAAGTTAGTGATCAAACACCTGGCTCTCCCAAAAAAAAAATAGAAATAAGACTTAATATATTTTATTGTACGCTTTATCAATAAAACTTGAAACAATTAATACCACAATACATTTTTTATAAAATAACATTACAATAAAGTAAACTGTAAAAGAACAACAATGTGCTGAATAACCCACCCAAACAGTTTTACCGGTAACATAGCGTCTACATAAAATAGACCACAGATATTCATCTTGTTGAATGTAGCGTTGTGTAGTCGTTGGACGTTCTTGAATAGTATTTTCTCTTCTGCTGTGGAATGTTAAAAAAGTTCTTTACAAATGGAGTAGCTCAACAGAATTAACGTTCAAATTACACATGTATTGGAAATTAATTTTGCAGCCGTTAATTCAAAATGAAATATTCTAAAGTAAGTTCGTCCGTGGAACATAAGCCCAAATACTTAATTGGCTATATCACTTGACTAATTTATTTATTTGTTTAAACATCATGCACATTTGACTTAATGCCTAAGGCATTCTCTACCAGTCAACCATTGGATGATGCAGAGAAAACACTAAGTAGGTGTATTTTAGTTACAGTTGATTTAGACATTTAATATTGTATTTATACTTTGTACAAAATCATATAATATGTACATCATCATCATCAGCCTATCGCAGTCCACTGCTGGACATAGGCCTCTCAAATTGCACGCCACTTAGATCGATTTTCCGCTTCTCGCATTCAGCTCCTGCCAGCCATTTTGCGCAAATCGTCACTCCACCTGGCCTGAGGGCGTCCACTCAAGAACTCGTTTTCCCAAACGGTTGTCGGTTCTGCGGCTAATATGGCCAGACCACTGCCACGACAGCTTGCTGATCCGGTAGGCTATATCGGTGACCTTGGTTCTCTGCCGGATCACATGGTTCCTGATGCGATCCCTTAGAGAAACGCCGAGCATAGCCCTTTCCATAGCACGTTGAGCGACTTTGAACTTTTGGACCAGCCGTACCGCCCGAGGTACACATAATTTTGAACAACTTCGAAAACGGCACCGTGTACCGTAATCGGTTCCGGTAGTACATGTTCGTTGAACAAGACCTTGGTTTTATCCAAGTTCATCCGTAGGCCGATGGGTACAGAAGTGTCAGCTAGGTCATTCAGCATTTGCTGTAGGTCCTGCAACGTCTCTGCCATGATGACGATGACGTCTGCAAATCGCAAGTGAGAGATGTATTCGCCATTGATATTGACGCCACGCTATTTCTAGTGCACCGTCTTGAACATGTCCTCCATTGCATTTGTGAACAATTACGGGGAAATAACGTCCCCTTGTCTCACTCCTCGATGCAATGGCATCGGCCTTGTTTGCTGATTCTGTACTTGGACGGACATGGTGGCGGCTTCGTAGAGATATTTCATCACTTGGAAGTATCGCTAATCTACTTAGCAACTCTTCAGGGACTCCAAAACAGACCAGATCTCGATCGAGTCAAAGGCTTTCTCATAGTCCACGAATGCTAGACACAGGGGCTGATTATATTCTTCGCATAATATGTACTCATATACAAATCTGTCATATACTACACCTATACATATTAATATTACACATAACCATACCTTACAATACATAATTGCAGTATAAAAGTATTTATCCAAATAGATAGTCAGTCTGTCAGTTAGACATTATAATAAAGATATTTTAAGAAATCGTATGCGTAGATTTAAATATCACTAATGATTTCGGATTAATTACAACGATTAATTAACAACTACCAGTAGTGGTAAAATATCTAAGAGAAAGTGAAATATTTTAGGCGTAGGTAAGTTATTGTAATAGTGTGTAAATTGCTACCGGGGCTTATTTTATAGTCTAACTTCGTATCGACATACCTGATAAGTTCGATCGAGTTAATAATTTACAAATATCTTGTCCTTTATTGACAGAATCGTAGAATGATTGACATTGCAGCGATAACGCTACATGCAACGTACAGTTTTTGGAGAGCCAAAGAGAAAGTAAAATCAGTTGGATAATGCTTTCCTCCTAAAAATAAAATTTGAGAAAAGTCACTTTATTTTATCATTAACTTACACATTTTATTTTAACTTTTAACTTGGCGAGAGGCACGCCCCTATTCAAGATACAAACAGTAACTACAGGGTAAAAAATACCCACACTGATTTTATATGTCTGTAGCATCCAAACGCGTGGCACCAACTGAAGTGCAAGCGAGGAGCTTGCTCCTTGTTATTTCCTAGAAAGGTACTAAGAATGACAGCATTATTTAGTTTATGGCAAAAAAGTTCTTACGTAATTTCATGTGTATTTTTTACCCGGTAGAAGTTGCCCGTTAAGTACTCACATGATACATTATTTCACTTCCAGCTTTCAAGAGATCCAAACTGATTTTGATGTATATTAATATATGCAAAAAGCTTTCAACCATATGGTACAGGATCTGAAAACGAGAATTTCAGAAATTAACGTCAAGAACAGTTATCTACAGGTACTTTCGTCTACAAGACAGATACTAACCAACATTCCAAAAGTACGATTACAGATATGGTAGCACTTCAGTATTCGATCATATGCCTGGAATAACTTTCGGCACATGTGCCGATCCCGAGTACCGCCAGAGTTCACAATTACATTATTCCAAAGAATAATATTTATTTGTAGGAGATTCACTGAGCTGATAGCATATATTATATTTATATCAAAACTAAATAATGAAATAATAAAACAGAAGAATGCACTATTCTGGCCTCGGTATAATATGCAGCCATATACAATATAGGTTATATAGAAAACTGAAGACAGGATCACACTAACCCAATTGCATATCGTGTACTTTTTAAAATTATATTTAAACATAATGACAAGTTCTTGAATAAAAATAACAAAATCAATATGGTATTTCGTTTGGGCCATTGCAGATATTGTATTCATTAAAAAACCTACTGACCAAAAGATCACTTCAAAAACACAAAGGAGAGAACGATACATTTTTGAATAAAGTTTCCTGTTCTCAGCATGGTAGAGAGAATAATTATAATAAAGGACAACAGCTATGAATGCAGCTACTGCTAGCAATGAAATTAGGGCGGATCGAAAGGTATTTGGATAAATGTGGTTATTACTAATACCATATCTAGGACAAAATATAATATTCTGCATCAGATTTAATGGCCGTAACATTGCCTGTATATCTGCACTGACAAAATATTTCATTGTAAAGACAAATTCAATTACCTACTTCAGTCAAGTAAAATTTTCTATTTTTGTTTTTGTTGTATTAAAACTAAAGGTTAACAGTATAGTGTCGACTGACAC
Organism: Arctia plantaginis; assembly: GCA_902825455.1. NCBI lineage: Eukaryota > Metazoa > Arthropoda > Insecta > Lepidoptera > Erebidae > Arctia > Arctia plantaginis. Next base: position 943,480 of record CADEBD010000322.1, on the reverse strand, counting down.
AGACTATGTAATGTTTTTAGTTAAAGTGGATTTACAAGGTAAATTTATTATGATCATGTAAACAAATAACGTTAATGTACTGTTCCAATATAATTGTTTGATTTAATTATGACAACGATGCTTAATTAAATGTAAAGTGACGAAATATGAAATGTGCATGGACAGAATTTTAAATAAATGTTTACACAAAATATTTCCAAAACAAATAATCACTGAAATCGAGATAACCATTAGAGTACTTCACTTAAATAATTTTGGCAAAAATATTTACACAAATTTGCACATGCAAAATTATGAATTGACTGCACGGATGGCGTAGTGGTTTAAGCGGTCGCCACGCCGCGCCGCCTACTATTTTTACGACGATACTTTGTGTGATCCATCAATAGTCGTTCTGAGTCTGGGTGTTCTTTGTGTTCGTTTCATTACTGTTTGTAAAGTCGAAGTGCGAAGCTTTAAAAATTGATTATTTTTTATTTTTTAGTGATGTTATTAGAAATATTTGTGACATGTACTTGCCATAGACTCAGTTTTAATTGTTTGAAGTAATTTGATATTCAATTACTTATTTCAAAAGTTTCAATTACTCAAATTATTGTGTTATGTTCTGAATAAAGATCTATTAGAATTATTATATCTATTCTAAGCCGAAAATCGATCGAAGTGGCGTGCAAGGCCTATGTCCAGCAGTGGACTGCAATGATAATGATGATGATTATTAAGTTAGTGGTATATGTTAAATAAAACTTAATATCAATTCAAATTTTGTTGCAGTGCCATCTGCTGGCGGTTTGTGAGAGGATATTGTCTGTTTCGTATTAAATAAAAATAGGTAATTTTAGTCATCCAAAGAGTTGTTAAATTCATTAATATGTTTTTCTTCAATATTGAGCTATATTTAAGAATTACTTTATAATTTTTTATCGGGAGATTTTGTATCTGTTGTGTAGAGGCTTGGGGGCGATTTATAATTTCATCTAGCTAGGAGGACTCTTAGACACCAACTGAGCTCTCGTTTCTCGACTAAAACTTGTGAACATCAACTAATATTAATTAAGGGACTGCTCAAACTCGGTTCGATATTTCTCTCCGCGTAGTTCATATATCTGTCCTGTTTTATTGAATAAATAAAATAAAAAATCATGTCAATCGTTGGCTTCGTTTCGAAATGAAAGTAGACACAAATAAACAAATGAAAAGGCAGCAGACACAGAGACACAGAGAGTTTTTATAGATAATAGACCACGGGAAATCATGTTTTAACAAGTTTTTGTTTAATAGCCCGATTTGTGCATTCCTGTATCAATCGGCTGGTTCATAGAATACTTGTCCTTACTTGTTGAGTACGATTGAGCGTCGAATGAGATAAACGAGTTTATGCATGTTTATCTTATTCTTGTCGGTGCGTGCTGCTTATGCAATCTTATATAAACAACGTAATATTTATTTTATTTTCATTTACGGTTTCGAGCGTAATAGATAGGCAGTGCTTACTGACGTATTTCTCAAAACAAAACAATGTCGGAAGTAAAAAAGAAGAGACGGCAATACTGTGCGGAATATATTTAATCGGGTTCATTGAAAATCATATAAACCTATCTATTCTATGTCTAAAAACATTTTCGAATGAAGCAATGAAGCCTTGAAGACTGCAAGATCATTTGAATAATGCATCCAGATAAGAAAGACAAGAATGTAGAATATTTTCAAGACCCAGAGAAAAAGCATTACTCAGCCAAGTGTAGCTATTTTCGGCGGCTGCTAAGCAAGATGACGACGTACTTCGAGCATCGTACAATATCTCTTTGTTAATTGCTCAAAAAGGCAAACCACACAACATCGGAGAAGAGTTAATTTTGCCAGCAATAAAGGAAGTAATAACTACTGTGCTTCGTAAACCGGCCGCAGATATTATCCGAAAAATTTCTTTGAGTTATAATTCCGTGCAAAGACGAATTGATGAAATGGCTGAAAATATTGAAGGATCATTGTGCAATCATCTGAGGACTAGTCAAAACTTAGTTCGGTAAGTGCTATCATAGATAACTGTAGCGTCGATTGTGTTTATATGTTGGGAGATAATAATGCTCATCCCACCGAACTGTTTTATAATGAACTTATAAACTTTTGTGCGGATCGGACATGGTCTTGCGTAGATATTGATATGTTACGTTAGTTTTCGGAAACAAACACATTTTTAAGTGAGTCACACGGTTCTAAACGATGGCTCGACCATTGTCTCGTAACTCAGTCTGCTGTAAAAACAGTTAAGAATGTTTCGGTACTGTACGATGTTCTATGGTCCGACCACTTTCCACTTGTCATAGAATGTAATTTAAATATGTTACCACCAAAAATTTATAATGTTAGGTTTTCTCAAAATACATCCTGGGGTGAAAGAAGTGTATAGGAAATAGAAAGTTATCAAAATGAATGTAATTATAGACTGAGACATATAGCTTGCTCAAGTATTGACTAACTGTTGTGATAAAACTTGTAATGATATTACTCATAGATTTTCAATTGATAAGCTTTACGTTGACGTTGTAACTGCGCTAAACGAGGCGGCCAGGGTGGGTCGAGGAAGCAGCAAGCGTATACGAAGGAAGTTTATTACTGGATGGAACAAACATGTCGCTGAGGCTCATAGACAGGCTAAACAATCATTTTTGATTTGGAACTGGCATGGAAACCTACAAGTGGCAAAATTTATATAGATATGTGTGAGACCAGAAAAATATTTAAATCTCGTCTAAAATGGTGTCAGGATCACGAGCGACAAATTAAATTAGATATGTTGACAGCAAATCATTCAAACAATGATTGCCGCGCTTTCTGTGAAAAATACTAACAGACTGAGTTACAAGTCGGGGCTGCCCATGAGCGTCAGTGGGGTGACAGATCCCAGAGATATAGCTGATCTCTTTAGGGATCATTTCTATGTAAAATCACCATTGGGACCTTCTCGGATGACGATCAGTAGAGAGGCCGACATGGATCCGGGGATTCATTTTGTAGCCCAAGAAATTACCAAATTTATCAATTCTATGACTAAGGGCAAATCTCCCGGCCATGACGGTCTCAGTATAGAGCATCTCCAGTATGGGGGACTCCATCTGCCAAGAGTGTTGGCACTGCGGTATTCGTTATGTATCACGCACAGCTATATGCCTGGGGATATGCTGCGCACTGTGGTGGTGCCTATAGTCAAAAATAAAACAAGCGACCTTGCCGATGTTTCGAACTATAGGCCCATATCTTTAGCCACGGTTATTTCTAAGGTGTTTGTGTTGTGGCTACATTTACTCGAAAAGCATACAACTCCCTCCGTATCCAATACAACAATGCGTTTAGGGTGCTGTTGGGGCTACCCCGCTTCTGTAGTGCGTCCGGGATGTTCGCAGAGGCGCAAGTGGACTGCTTTCACACTATTATGCGAAAACGGTGTGCATCTTTGGTGCGCAGGGTGCGGGCTAGCTCTAACAGCATACTAGCCATGATCACAGAGAGGTTAGATTGCAGGTACATTGGTCACTGCAGCGCCGTCTCTCATTCAGTGCATAAATAAAAATATTAATATTGTAAATTGTCACTACTAACATAGGATAAGTTTTATGTATTACTAACAAGCAATGAGTCATGGTTACTCCAATAAAATGATTATTATTATTCTCTTTATTTACTTTATATACATATTATTTACATTTTTAAATATACACTTTATAAAAAAAATACATTTAAAAATATAAAAAATAGTAGACCACCGACATCGGGTACAGGGACCAAGACACCGGTGGTTAGGACTCCAAAGATAGGAACCTCCTCACTATACGAGCCGTGTCAAGGAGGACTGCCTTCTGCATCAGACCCTTGATCCAGCCATCCAACGTGAGCCTCTTAAGGTGTTGGTCGAGGCTCTTGGCTATCAATCCATGAGCAGATACGACTATCGGAACAATGATCACTGAATCAACATTCCACATATCGACAATCTCGTGAGATAAATCCAAATATTTAATTTGTTTTTCTTTTTCAACTTTCACGAGATTCTCGTCATGAGGAACGGCGATATCAACAATCATTGCGCGGCGCTCTAATCGATCTATCAACACAATATCAGGCTTATTGGCAACAATAGTCCTGTCTGTGATAATAGATCGATCCCAATACAACGTGGCCCGACCATTCTCGAGAACTGGGTCGGGCACATACCTATAGTATGGCACCTCTAGATTCACAAGATGGTATTTAAGGGCAAGCTGTTGGTGTACGATCCTGGCTACTTGGTTGTGCCTATGCAAATATTCTCCGTTAGCAAGACGAGAACAACCAGAAATAATATGCCTGATTGATTCGCCAGGACGGTGACATGCCCGACAGATGTCAACCGTACCATCTTTCAGGATATATTTCCGATAGTTATTCGTCATGATAACTTCGTCCATAATCGCACAAACAAAACCTTCAGTTTCTCCAAAGAGATCACCATGCCGTAGCCAAGTCGTAGATGCTTTTAAATCTATATCGGAGCCGATAAAACCGACCGATATCGAGGATTAGGGCCCGATAAAACCGACCATGGAGCTCTTTGCCCTTCCATACTTCCCTGCGATCATTAACACCAAGTACTACAGGTCTGCGCCAATTCTCTTTAGCCAGAGCGAGCGGGGTGAAGCCGGTATCCACTGCAACTACATTGCGATGCACTCCCACGTCGGTATGTAGAAAATATTCTCTGAGATTGCATACCTCGCGATTATGTAGGGTCTTGATATTTAATAGACCGCGACCCCCAAGCTTTCGTGGGATATACATTCTCATAACTGATGAACGTGGGTGGTGCATTCGGGATGCAGTCAGCAGTGTGCGGACTTTCCTGTCAAGGGCATCTAATTCGGTCTAAGTCCATCTAAGTATACCAAAGGAATACATTAGAACCGGCATGACCCAACCATTGCAGGCTCGCACCTTGTTGCCCCCTGATAAAAGACTTTTAAGTACTTTTTTCAAGCGGCCAAAAAAGCGTTCCTGCAATGTTTGTTTCATGTTAGATTCTGGTATTCCCAACGACTGTGATATACCCAGATACTTGTAAGTTTCAGTGGCAGACAGAGATCTGAGTTTTGTTGAATCCAAAAGCTCTATTCCTTCAGATTCAACTATCACACCCTTCTTTACATACATGACTGCACACTTGTCTACACCAAATTCCATTTTGATAGAATTACTAAAGTTTTCCGTCACCTTTAGTAACTTTGTCAATTGTAATTTGTTGGAGGCTAACAGTTTCAAATCATCCATATAAAGAAGGTGAGATATAACTTGATCATCTTTCTGCAACCTATAGCCTAACCCTGAACCCTCTAATAAAGTGCTAAGAGGGTTCAAAGCCAGACAAAACCACAAGGGACTCAGACTATCACCTTGAAATATACCCCGCTCGATCTTTATTAGTACATCGTGTATCGCTGTCTGCCGACATCCTGGATAGCGAAGTGCCGTTCTCCATTGCCCCATACATGACTTCAAGAAAGTGCACAGAGTTGTATCAATTTTATACAACTCCAGCACCTTCAAAAGCCATGTGTGTGGAACCGAGTCATAAGCCTTCTTATAATCTATCCAACACGTCGCCAAACTCTTACGATTACAACGTACCTGTTGGCTAATGGTCATGTCTATGATAAGGAGGTCTTTAGTGCCACGGGTCCCACTTCTACATCCATTCTGAGAAACTGACATAATCGAATTATTATTAATATGTAAAGTAATTTTGAGTCTCAGAATAGATGTTAGAAGTTTATACATGGTAGGTAAACATGTAATAGGTCGAAAATTTTTGGGATCCATGACACCACCAGACTTATAGAGTAAGTGGGTTATGCCAGTGGTTAAAAATTGGGGTAATGAACCCGAATCCAAAGCTGCCTTGAATTGAGATGCCAAACGCGCATGTGAGCTTCGGAACCACTTAAGCCAAAAGTTGTGCAGTCCGTCTGGACCAGGTGATTTCCAATTCGGTAATGAACGAACTGCACAACTTACATCATCTTTATCAATTTTAACAGGTTCCATAGGTGTTATAGACTCACATGAGCGTCTGACATCCTGCAACCAATCACCTTCTATATGAGTGACAGGCACCGACCAGATGTTACGCCAAAATGTATTTGTGACATTTTCATCTGGCAAATGCCTATCACCCACACATGGATCCGGTTCCTCCCATTTCCGGTACACCCACTTCTCATTTCTTTGGAACATCCGATTCTGATTATACCGATCTATTCGTTTTTTATACCGTCTTATCCTATTTGCCCATGCATAAATTTTCTGCTTTAGAAAGTCTATGCGCTCTGTGACACATGACATGTACTGCTGAGGACTAATGGTAGTCCCCAAGAATGCCTGTTTCACAAAGCGCATCACTCTCGGCCGCATATTCCCTGATCGGTAGCTAATAAGCTTACCGATGAGTGTCCTGGTCTCAGTAATACGACGTTCAATTCTATACTGCCAAGCTGGTACAGTAGATTTAGGTCGAGTAGTAGTGACATTGTTAGCTATTTTAACACCAGCTACTCGACAAACTGCAATAGCCGCACAATATAGAATAGAATGTGTATCACTAAGATCTTCGCTATTATCTAAATATTCAGGCAATAACGAATCCAGGGCACCCACCAGCGCTAAATTTCGTTTATGAATGGGCAAACGGAATAACCGGGGCCTATCATTGCAATTTAAATATCGGTATTCCAGAATCGCATCCTCCAAAGCACTCCTTATCCTATCATTGTATTGGGTACTTACGGATATAACTTCACTCTCCACTAGTTCATCAATATCATCAGTATATGATGCCAACTGAGGTGTGCTGTTGGCTACCGAATCCACAGTGTGTGACGAAGAAGGGATAATTAAGCTATTCCGTATGTCAGAGCGTATCCTCTCAAGTACTGCATCATCCAGCAGATGACAGCGCTGTATAGCTCGTACTTGATCCGACAATCGTTGTGCTGATACGTTGACAGCTGGTTCAAGCTCCTGAAACAAAGAGACTAGTCGAACACGGTACGCAGTAAGGTTCGTTCCCACCTCTGTAGCCCGATAATATGCCCGCATGACATTTTCATTAATAGACTTTGTCCACTTCATGCGGCGCACATCACCACCGGTAGCGGGAACCCTGTTCGAGGTCAGTAGTCCTCGGGATCCCAAGCTGGTCGGTGGCCGGCCTCTCCCCTGCCGACGTACAGGTGTTGGCGACGTCGGCGGAGAGAAAAACTCGTCACTTGAAGTTGAGCTCGACGCCTCAGCCACGGCCGGAACTTCTGTTGTAGCTTCCGGGGACGGCAAGACGGAGCGGAGCGACGAGTCCGGGGATGTTGTCAGTGCTCTGGATCTAGCTCGGGTTAACATTTTCTAGTCGAATTTCTAATTTCTTTCATTTTCAATATTTTTTGTATTTTGACATGACGTTAAACGTCATGTCTTACTATCAACATATATCTATATATATTATTTATTTAAAACGGTTTTGTGTTATATTTTTATAAAAAGGATCCATTTCAATACAGTTTAATAGCTTTTAATGATTGTACGGGATTGTAAATGTATAGAAAACTTGTTTATTTCGAAAATGTGAAGAAATTCCGACTGATGTAAGTAAGTGTTGCTAGTGTGTTATTATTATTATTATTATAATTCTCAATTCAGCTCGATGAGTCCGCTTCACCAACTTATGAAGCATTGTTGCTATCTTACGTGAGGTTAATTAAAAATGATAAAATATGTGAAGATATTGTTTGCCGATACAAAAGACCGATACAAAAGGCGAAACCATATTCAATACATTGTAAAAGTTTTATGATGAGAAAGAGATTCCCTTGAAAAATATTATATCAGTTGCTACGGATGGCGCTCCGGCTATGACAGGGTGCCACAAAGGCTTCATACTTCATCATCATCATCATCATCAACAGCCTTTAATAGTCCACTGCTGGACATAGGCCTCTCCTTAGAAAGGAGGTTTTGGCCTACTATACCACGCTGGCCAGACGAGTTGGTATAGGGATTGTGTCAAGTTTTCCTTCTCTCTGCAGTGCTGTTGTTCTGCCTAGTTTTCTCCCTTAGTCGGCTCTTACGACACCCACGGGATAAATAGGGGTGGTGACATTCCGTATTCTTAATCCGTCACCAAACGGAAAGATACACATATTTAATAAATAAAATTCCAGATGTCCTTGCTGTATATTGCGTTATTCATAGACAATATTAGGTTGCAAGAAACTTAAGTGAACGACTATTTTAATCACTGCAATATGTCATCAATGCATTCAATAAAATCCGTGACAGCTCTTTGAATGATAGATTATTTCATCAGCTTTGTGTTCCTAATGACGAAGATTTCAACCTTTTGTTGTTTCATACTGAAGTTCGTTGGCTATCAAGAGGCAATTGTCTGACTCGATTTTACAATCTGTTTGACTCTGTGATAGCGTTCTTAGAAACTAAAGATACAGAATTGTGCAACAAACTCATTACATCAAAGTACAAACATACATAAAACTGAATAAATTGTTCAACGACATAAATCTCCAACTGCAAGGCATTAAACTAAATTTAATTAAAACAGTAAAATGTAAGCAGCCAAACTGCTTCTACACAAAAATATATGGGCTGACGTGAGTTTCACAATTTTTCAAATTTATCAGTATCCTGCAGTAACGACGACTTGTTTGCCTAGTGCCAACATTTGGAAAACCTCTACATTGATTTCACCGAACGATACCAAGACATTTTGAACTTGGAAATACCAGACTGGGTGTTGGAGCCGTTTTCAAATATCAACACAGCAATGTCACCTCAGCTGGAAGAAGAACTTATAGAATTGACAACAAACGAGGAAATAAAAATCAAGTTCAAAAATGGCTACCAAGAATTTTGGCTACAAAAACTGATACTGAAATTGTACCCTGGATGGTGGTCAATCGTTTAACAATTCTTGATAGCATTCCCATCGTCATATTTGTGTAAACGTGGATTTAGTGCTGTGGCAACGCTGCTTACTACAAAGAGAAATCGTTTGCATGTTGCCGAATGTGGCGACTTGCGGCTGTTCTTGAGTAAATTGGAACCTGATATCAACAAACTTATTAAACAGCATCAGCATCATTCATCCTTCACATTCGTTTTTATATAAGAATCGATATGTTTGTTTTATTTTGAATAAAAAATGTCTGAATACTATAAAGTTGCGTTTCAATAATCCTTCTCATTGGCAACCAGTAAGAGTTAACTTGAGACCTGAGCGCCCTTTGTGTACTACCTACTGCGTTCAGGTCAAGTTCACTCTTGCGGGTTATAGTAAAATATCTTTTAGAATTAATGTTTAATCTCCGCTTATATAGTTCACAATAATTAATTAATTTAATTTGAAGTTATAGTGGTTTTTAAGTAGGTAAAAAAATGGGGGCGCTAAAAAATGATTTCTTCTCAGTGTGGGAAGTAGAAAAAATAAGTTTGGGAACCCCTGATCTATAGATTCCCAAAGAATTCAAAACTTAAATAAACTTTTAATCGACTGCATCTCTTATAAACCTATTCTAAAACTTTCAGCGTGAACCACGTACAGGTAAGCGAACCTTGAGCTACTGCTATCGCGTTCCCACTCGAGGATTGGCTACTACGTTCTTTTCCCCATCCGATTTCTTTACTCTGATTAGCTTTTTGCTTTGTTCCGTCCGAAAATGATTTTTTTCTCTCCAAACATGTGACGACATAATTATTTTATCAAAACTTCTGTGACAGCATCATAGTGACATGGAAATGAAAGTGATGCGTATGAAAATTAATTACTAGAAGGTGTTTTTCTAAATTAATAATTAAAGTGATTGGATTGTTATTGATTTCACGTACAACAAGACATTATTTAACACTGTAGAACAGTAAGTGCTTGGAAGCTCACTGTATTATTATTTTATTTCGAAACAAAGTGACATTTCATACGACAAAAATTTAGTATTTAAACGACATTAAACATCAAGTTATGTCACCATACGATTTTTTTCTAGATAACTATTTATCGGACTACATTGTCCAAATTTTTTATAGTATGAACCTCACTTTAACTGTTTTATTCGCAGCTAAATATACTATCCGAGACAATTTCATCACTCCAACTGGGAACAAATATAATTTAATTGCAATTTTTGTTTTTGGATCAGGAATCGCATTTAAAACTTATGGGGATTTATTTAAAAAACACTCCAATAGAACGGACACTCTCGAAGCAGTTTTGCTGTTTCGTTATATCTACTATTGCTGCGGCGTCGTTATACTTTGCTTCGTCAATGTGACTAAATCGCATACTAATATCATGCTTCTATTAAATATACAAAAAGTTCATAACAAAATTTATGTACATGAAAGTACCGAGAGCACCACTTTTTGGAATATTCTGTTATTTGTAATCATATGCTTTCGTGTAATAATGATGTTAACTTCTTACTTGTCGACTCCTTTTTATCCAATATCATACATCGCAAGCGCCCCACTCCTTTTATGCTTTGATATCAATTACTTTTATTTTATACGTGTGTTAAATTTACTAAGAAAATATCTTGAAGATTGGAATAATTCTGTGAAGGAATTGAATGATGGGCTTGAATACGATGAGTATTGTAAAGAATTGTTTGATGTGTATCAAAACATTTTAAAATCATTTAAACTGTTCAAAGACGCTTTTCAATTATTGGTAAGTATTTTTCTTAATATCGTGTTTGAGTATTTTAGTTTTATATTTTCTTTAGATGTTTTTACTATTTCAGATACTAACATGGCTATTTCACCTATTTACCCATGTTTTGTTTTACTTTGTAATGATTTTAGAAATGAATGCGTCACAATCTTATGTAAGTACCAAACTAACTTATTTACATTTTAATATTACCGATCGACTATTCTTTTTTTCAAAGTTATTAGAATTCCCTTCGGCTTGTACTTCTTTGTAATAATATCCACTTTAGTATGTCTAATTCTAAGTCATGCTTTACAAACATTTAGTCGCCCGTTTATACCAAGTTTGCCACCGGTAAAAAGCAGAGGCGTGCCTTCCAGCATCTCATGTCGCTCTAAGTGTGGTTACGGTTAGATGGGACGGGATTTCCTCTCAATACGCCATAGTGGTCAGCTGCTAAGAGGCCACGTCTGCCAGAGCTATGACTAAATGAGAGTTCTGCCACAAAGTGGTACGAGCGCTATTGCACACCTATTTTTAACAGACTCCAAAAAAGGAGGAAATTCTCAATTCATCGGAATCTCTTTTACTGTGTGTTCACCAATTACTTGAAGATGCCTGAACTGATTTGGAAAGTTCTTGTTTTGTTTCAAAAGGTATACTTTCCAAGTAGTACCATTGAAATTCTATTGAAATTGGTAGAGTGGTTATTAAAAAAGCCACAAAAATCTAAAAATTCAATACATTTTCGTTTATTTTGAAACCTCTATCTCATTGGAGCAGTGCGTTTTGTTTGCCTGCTTATATTATATATAAATAAACAAAATACATTTACTTTTCACAAAAAATAAACGTAATGTGGTGCATTTCTGCTAATACTCGTTCATCGTGGAGTTTACAAGGTTCTAAATCCGATATAGCTATTCCTTCTAAAAAAAAATATTAGTAATTTTTCATGCCACATCAGCAAACACATTTATCGCTGATTTGAACTGTTCAGAATTCGCCAATCTTCTGTTATCATATTAGTGAGACAAATCGCTCTCCTTTCTGCTGTTTTACTAAATAGTACCTGAGCGGATTGGTGTCTCGCCAAAGTCTGCTCAGCTGACTTTTTCGATCATCATCATCAACAGCATTTAATTTTCCACTGATGGACATAGGCCTCTCCTTAGAAAGGAGGTTTTGGCCTGCTATACCACACTGACCAGACGAGTTGGTATAGGGTTTGTATCAAGTTTTCCTTTTCTCAGCAGTGCTGTTGTCTTGTGTAGTGTGCTCCCTTAGTCGCCTCTTACGACATCCACGGGATGAATAGGGGTGGTGATACTCTTGTTTAATCCATCACCACACGAAGAGACAGACAGACAGACTTATTCGATAGCCTTTCATATATAAAGGATAACCGAAGTTCTCGTTGTTATATCGTTTCTTTTTGCAAATTCAATTTGTACATAATTTCGCATTCGAGGAAGCCATTCTTCACGGTCTTCAGAAGACTTTCCGAAAACGCATTGCTTTATTTCTTTCTCAATTGTGCTCTAGGCGCTCAGCTTTTTCATATTTGGACTACTGTGCTAGACGCTTTCTTTTACGAAATGCCCGCAAGGAAGGCCTCCCCATCATGTACCACCTACTCTAATCTACGCACCTATTTTATTAAACACACTAAAAAACAAAAAATAATTATTAAGAAAAAGAAACCAAAGCACTATAGGTGCAGCATGACACATTGTGTGTTTTGTTCTGTTCGATTAGGATACATCGTTCCACAGCAATACCTGCAAGGTGACACGGCCCAAGCGGTGGTGCCACGCGAAAAAACAAGTTACGAGATTGAGATATCGGCGTGTTAAAAATCGGATTCTTGCCAGTGAATCTTCCCCTCTTTATTAAACTTTTATACATAACCCCTATAATATAAGCAGGACTTCAAGACGTTGAAATAGCGTCGAATGTAAGCATTTTTTAAAGTCATAATACACAATGTCCGCGTGTTGACGGATTTAGAATACCGAGTGTCATCACCCCTTTTCATCCGTGTCGTAAGAGACCACTAAGGGGACAAACTATGCAGGAAAATAGCACTATAAAGGCAAGGCAAATTCGAAACAAATCCTGTACCAAACCCTCCTTTCTAAGAAGAGGAATGTCCAGCAGTGGACTATAAAAGGTTGTTGATGATGAATACACATTATATATCATGTTTATTTGCAATCTTTAAGTAAATTAAATTTGCAAAACTTTCAAACTAATAGTAATTCTTGATATATTTCAGACAATTGACGGTTTTAGAATTACGATGACTATACTGTGGTCAATAAAGTACTTGGTAATGGAAGTCATGCTTTGTGTTAACTGCGAAAAATTTTACATATCTGTAGAGGAGTCAAAGTTAAGTTGTCTGGGGCAAATGAAGAAGGGCCAGTGTTCAGGTATAACGCACTTATTTGTCGCTCCTGTAATATAGCAGTTTACAGCCATACATATTGTCATATGGTATTTTAAACCTGAAGAGGATGCAAAGTTAAAATATATGCGTGGTCTGAATTAAGACGGTCTGGATATTGCGATGACCATAAACGAAGATTAATAGTAGTCACCGTAATGTTTCGAGAAGTACTTATAAAGTGACAACAAGAGGATAAAAAATGGCAAAATGGCAATCTCGATAAACATAGCCCTGAAGTAGACTAGCATATAGTGCTTTGAATATCACGTCCACCTTAATACACATTGTGCACAAGTTAACAAATAAATAAACGTTAAGGGCAATATCGTCCGTGTGGTGACGGATTAAAAATACAGAATGTCACCAACCCCTATTAATCCGTGGGTGTCGTAAGAGGTGACAACAGCACTGCAGAGAGAAGGAAAACATGACACAAATCCTATACCAACCCGTCTGGCCAGCGTGGTATAGTAGGCTAAAACCTCCTTTCTAAGGACAGGCTTATATCCAGCAGTGGCCTATAAAAGGCTGTTGATGATAATGATGAAGGACTATATTGCAAAGAACTAATTTATGTTGATCTCTCTGAATTAATATTGTAGATAAATACGTCCGCACTCCATTATGGGGCTGCCTGGACATAGCTAGAATATAAGATCTTAAATGTTCTCATTAGAATCATTAGAAGCTCTCGTAATAGAACTAGTGTGGCTGTAGACGCAGCAAAATGCACGCAATGTCAATTGATGCTAGTAGCGAGCATCGGTGAACTCCACTTATGTTTCGTTTTCCCCAAACGTCGTAATCAGAAGTCGGATCGTATTATAGTTTATTTGAATGACGCGAAACGCTGTCTTAGGCAAGGTTTTAAATACTTCTTGATCCTGTATAATAATACTGTTACTATTTTTCAGAAGGTCTACGACGCTTTTGCAAGAATGTCATACGGTATAGTCGCACATCATATTGCAAGATGACTTTATGTGGACTATTTGAAATAGATGCAGCTTTATCAATATCTCTACTGGCCTACTTCACTAACTATGTCGTGGTACTCTTGCAATTTAAAATACCTTAAGCGTTATTATGAAATTAATTTCTATTTAATATTGAAATATTTTAATGTCAAGTTTATATCAGTAAATAATCACTGTTCACTAGGATATTGTTAATCTTCTGTTCTAAAAAAATATGTAACACAGGTTCAAATAAGTTTCACAGGAACATCTGAGTTATATAAGATATAAAAACCTGGGGTTGCGCTGCAAAAACTAATTTGTTGTAAGTGGAACGAGTTCAGAGAGCAATATTAAAAGTGACTTACTTCAAGCCATTTCGTTTTCCTACTAAGGATCTGTACAACCACTGTAAAGTCCTAACAGTACCTTTTTTTTTTTTTTTTACGTGTGGAAATCCCCTTTGGACCGTCACCCCGCCGGGGCTCTCGTTCGGCGGGGCGGTGTGTCGGACTCGAACCGACTAAAACCACACGGTGTGCCCTCTTTGCGCTTCCAGTTTAGGAGGGGTCCAGGTAGTTATCGCCTTCTGGACCCCTCCCAGCGCCGGCCCGCTCCTGATGCGGGCTCCGTCTCAGTGGACCCTCTCTTTAGGCGACGTCCGGCACACGCGGACGCCGCCCCCTCGCGGCTGGCCAACTAATGCGGGTGGAGGGGAGAACCCATCCCGTCCACCCGCGGCCACACTCAGGGCGGCATGAGGCGCAGGTAAGCGCGCCTCCGCCGCCCGGTTCGCCGGCGGCGGATCAGGTCCGAGTGGAGGTCGTCCTCCCGGGCCTTCTCCGCTGCCTGCGAGGAGGTAATCTCGCAGAAGGTTGCGACCGCGGTAAAACAACTGTCGCTACCGGCCATGGAGCGAATTACGGCCGGTAGCGAGAGATCTGCTCCGATGACTGCAGTGAGGGCCCGGCGCTGCGTCGCCCATCGCGACCATCTGACCATGGTGGCTCGGCCAGCGGCTTCGCGCCACTCGCGCACGTCTTCGGGCGGAGGGCGAAATCCGCTCTCCGCCCGGAAGTCAGCCACTCGCCGATAAACTTCGGCGAGCACTTCCGCCTCCAAATCCCACGGGGGTGTTCCGGCCAAGGCGCAAGCCGCCTCGGTGGACACCGTGCGGTATCCGCGTATGGCTCTGACCGCCAATATCCTCTGGGGGCGCCAGAGGCGCGCCCTATTCGGGGCGGTCAGAGCCGCCACCCACACCGGTGCACCATAAAGCGCCATGGACCGGACAACCCCCGCGTACAGCCGCCTCGTGGGAACGCTGGCCCCGCCCAAATTGGGCAAAAGTCGCCCTAGGGCGGAGGCAGCGTCCACCAGCTTCGGACCAAGCTGTCGGAAGTGCTCGTCGAAGACCTACCGTCTAGGACCAGACCCAGGTACCTCATCTGGGCCCGGACCGGTACGAGGACCGAGCTGACCTCGATTGAGGCGCCGGCGGGTGGACCACGACTGGGCCCATGAAATAATAGGGCCTCCGTCTTATCCAGGGCCACCCGCAAACCCAACGCCTCAATGCGCCCGACCACCAGGGAAACTCCCGTGGCGGCCAGGCGCGCCGCCTCCTGGAAGTTAGCCCCCCGGGCCGTGACTAAAGTGTCATCTGCGTAGCAGAGTACACCCAGCCCGGGGGGGAGACGCCCTCGTAGGGCCCAGTCGTATCCAATGTTCCACAGGAGTGGTCCTAGGACAGACCCCTGCGGAACATCGCACGACATGGCCCTGCGTCTCAAGACGCCATCTCGGTCCAGTCCTAACAGTACCTACGACAAATGTTTGTACTACGGGTTGTACTAAAGCAACACTCACTCTTCTCCCGACACACATTTTCGTGTCACGCTATCAACATTTAAAGTACCACGTAGTGCCCCTCATAAGACATCGTTTAGCCAAAGGTTCTCATGCTTTCTAGGTCCGTTTCGATATAATACAATAAATAGGATTATATTAATAGCTAACAACATTAAACATGAATGTTTAACTGTAGTAACTGTAGACACAGATATTCTAATTCATCTAACATCTTAAAACATGCTCTCATCATACTCTAAAAATCACGTGCAATCGCACTGACACACACGGCGTGCGTGTGTGACACCCACATGCAAGCGCACACACACACATTATTGCGAAGGTTCCACATTTTATTACATATTTGATATATTTGATATGTCTCACTTAGTTAAGCTTCTTTAATTAAAACTAATTAATTATGAACATGATGTAAAAGGTACATAAATAGTATAAATATTTTCTGATGTATATAATTGTGTCATTAGTTGCTGTTACTTAGAGATCAGGTATTACTTATTTTAAGTATCAACTGAACATGTTTTGTTGTGTATTATATACATACCTATATAATTGTAAACATAGTCTGGAAATGTATTTTAAAGAATAAAACTAATAAATAAACGAAAAAAAAAACATAAGTAAATATACACCGTATCTGTTATAAAGATGTATCTACTTATCTGCAACTATCACAAGTCACTTTGGACATGGAACGCTAAGTTAACCCCAATATCCAAGCGACGTCGTTTGAGAGAGCTTCAAATAGAGATGAAAAAGTTTTGGTCATGAAGTCCTCACTTTAAAATATATCTATCATCCCCTCTTATTTATTCTATTTAATCTAATGCAAACTTTGTGCATCCATAAAGGCTATATTTCGTGCATCTAAATGACCTATATGTTGCACTTAGCTTTGTAAAAGTATTTTGGGTGAGGAACATACTTCTTGGCATGTTCGCGTTGAGAGCCGTTCTATGCAGCTTTTGAAACTAAAGATACAAAAATATATGAAGTACAGATTTTTAAAACCAGAAATAAGATCATTTTTTTTAGAAAAAGTGATTAGTAAAATGATGTCACACGACAACAACATCATCATCATCAACAGCCTTTTAAAGTCCACTGCTGGACATAAGTCTTTCCTTAGAAAGGAGGTTTTGGCATACTATACCACGCTGGCCAGACGGGTTGGTAAAGGATTTGTGTCAAGTTTTCCTTCTCTCTGCAGTGTTGTTGTTCTGCGCAGTTTTTTCCCTTGGTCAGCTCTTACGACACCCACGGGATGAACGAACATGAACATGAACACGGGATGAACACGGGGTGGTGACACTCTGTATTCTTAATCCGTCACCACACGGACAACAAAAGATATAATTATGCAATTGATAAATAGTGACATTCAAATTGGGGTGTTATTGATTTCTGTTAAAATATTGTGAGTCGAACAGTAAAAAGAGTTATTCTCCTCTGTTATAATCGAGAAACGTCGAGAAGTCGAGTATTTAAAGGTAAACGAGTATATTTAAATCAACCAAATTTAACATCAACTTTTATTAATAAATTTTGCAATAAATTCTCACCAAGGTCATTCAGCTTCCACCGAAGTAACAGTGCAACAAATTTCAAACCACTTGTCACCTTAAGTTGTATGTGTCCATGGGCTGTGGTAGTCACCTATCTGGCTCGTTTGCCCTCTAGAAAAAAATAATCGGATCTATAAAGGTCAGTAAGACGTTTTGGTAAAATAGGCAATGAGCTGATGAAACACCTGAACAGAAAGATGAAACAGAACGAAAAAAAACTCATCATAATTGGTTAATTCTTTTAGGAGCTGCGATGCCGCAGACAGATACACAGATAAGTAGGTGCACGTCAAACTTATACCATGCCAATTTTTCAAATCAAATTAAAACATTTTTATTTGCATAAAACAGATATAAAGAAATATATCTATAAGAAATTGATAAAAATAAAGAATAACAGAGGAGAGAGAATGCCGCCTTGGGGGACACCAGAGTCAAGATTACACCATCTAGAAGTGTATTCATCGCTACGAGCAGACTTCTGGGGCCCTCGAAGATATGATGAGAACCATTGCAGTGCGTTAGGTAATATCATGTGATAGAAAGGATGGACAGAAGAATATCGTGACTGACGGTGTTAAATGCATTCGAGAAATCAGCAAAAACCAACACAGTGACTTTAGAGTCCTCTATACCTGCCTAGATGTCACCAGTCAGTTCTAGGAGAGCTAAAGTTGTGCTATGACCAAGTCTGAATCAATTATGTTCTCAATTCATAATCAATAATGTTATTTTTACGTTACGTTCACTTTACTATTAAGCTGTTCCATTTGCCAATTTTTTTTCACATTCCACAGCAGAAGAGAAAATACTATATGAGAATGTACTACGGCTGTAGCCAGGTTAGTTCTGTTGAAGGTAGCGTTGTGTACAATGCTACTTTCAACATGATCATCAACAGTCTTTAATAGTCCACTGCTGGACATAAGCCTCTCCTTGGAAAGGAGATTTTGGTATTATACCACGCTGGCCAGATGGGTTGGTACAGGGTTTGTGTCAAGTTTAGAGGAGCGTACCGTCGTGTACGAGGACCGAGAAGGTAATTCGAGGTGTCGGCCCATGTCGTGCGGTGTTCCACAGGGGTCTGTTCTTGGACCCCTCTTGTGGAACATAGGGTACGACTGGGCCCTTCGAGCCGATTTCCCCCCCGGGCTGGGTGTAATTTGTTACGCAGATGATACTCTGGTGACAGCCCGGGGGGCGAACTTCCAAGAGGCGGCGCGCCTGGCCACAAGGGGAGTCTCCCTGGTGGTCAGGCGCATTGGGGCGCTGGGCTTGAGGGTGGCCCTAGATAAGACGGAGGCTCTATTATTTCATGGGCCCCGTCGTGGTCCACCCCCTGGCGCCTCAATCGTGGTCAACTCGGTCCTCGTACCGGTTCGGGCCCAAATGAAATATCTAGGCCTGATCCTCGACGGGAGGTGGCTCTTCGACGAGCACTTCCGACAGCTTGCTCCAAAGCTGGTCGGCGCTGCGTCTGCCCTAGGGCGACTTTTGCCCAATTTGGGTGGACCCAGCGTCGCGACAAGACGGCTGTACACGGGGGTTGTCCGGTCAATGGCACTATACGGTGCACCGGTGTGGGAGGCGGCTCTGACCGCCCAGAATAGGGCACGCCTCTGGCACCCTCAGAGGGTATTGGCGGTCAGAGCCATACGCGGTTACCGCACCGTTTCGACGGAGGTGGCTTGCGCGTTGGCCGGAACTCCCCCGTGGGATTTGGAGGCGGAAGTGCTCGTCGAAGTTTATCGGCGAGTGGCTGACTCCCGGGCGGAGAGCGGATTTCGCCCTCCGCCCGAAGACGTGCGCGAGTGGTGCGAATATTAGAGTGGTTTATTCAACACATCGTTGTTCTTTTACGGTTTGCTTTATTGCTATGTTATTGGCCGAAAAATATTTTGTAATATTAATTGTTTATTTGTTTATTAATATGCTCCCATTAATCATAATAATAATAACTTCACATATCTCACATCAACCAATCAAGCAATCTGATCTCAAACTATTCAAAACCTGTGCGACAGTATTCAAACTGCTTATAAAAATACTTAAATATTACTAAATACAAAATTACACCTAAATACAGATCCAATAATCGGTCTTATCACACAATTATCGGTCCTGGTTGGGAATCGAACGACCTCACGCTTTGCAGTCATGATTACTCACCACCAAAACAACTTTCAATCTCGCTTCTCCGATCACTGTTCAACAATAACGAGTACACCATAAAGGTTAACCAAACCATTTCAAAACCTTTTAAACCCCCGACAATTACCTGGGAATATAAAGTAGTCAAATTTGACCATCTTTAAAGAGACATTAAAAAAAAAAACAGAGCCAAAAATGCAAAAAATGTAACTGATTTTCTGCAAGACTAATTCTAAATCAAATTAATTTCGCTCTTTGTTATCTACTTTATTTTGAACATGACTATGTGACATTTTTTTGTTTTTTTTTTTGTTTTGATTCATATATCTGACTCTATAACATTTATAATACTCTTGAAATTATTCATTCTCTGACATTCATCATCATCAGCCTATAGCAGTCCACTGCTGGACATAGGCCTCCCCATTGCACGCCACTTAGATCGATTTTGGGCTTCTCGCATCCAGCTCCTGCCAGCCATCTTGCGCAAATCGTCACTCCACCTGGCCTGTGGGCGTTCTACACTACGTTTGCCGACTGTGGCTAATATGGCCAGCCCACTGGGATGTATTCGCCATTGATATTGATGCCACGCCCTTTCCAGTGCAGCGTCTTGACTTAACGTTGCTATAAATTTTTGTTATGAATATATTCTTCATATATTGTATTTGTCATGTTGCATGTTTAAATAATAATCTTTTAACTATCTATGTCTAAATATTTGCACACCTTTAAAAGGTTACAGCGAACCCATTCATCATATGATAACTTCTGCCAGCTAATTAAAATCAGTTGATTTAGTTGGAAAAATAGGCATGGTATAAGTTTGACGTGCACCTACTTATCTGTGGGTCTGTCTGCGGCATCGCATATCCTAAAAGAATTAACCGATTGTGATGAGTTTTTTTTCGTTCTGTTTCATCTTTCTGTTCAGGTGTTTCATCAGCTCATTGGCTATTTTACCAAAACGTCTTACTGATTTTCACAGATCCGATTGTTTTTTATATAAAAGAGGGCAAATGAGGGATGATAAGTGACTACCTCAGCCCATGGACACATACAACTTAAAGGTCACAAGTGTTTTGAAATTTGTTTTTACTGTTACTTCGATGGAAACCGAATGAATTTGGGGAGAATTTTTTGAAAAATTATTAATAAAAGTTGGTTGATGTAACTATACTCATTTACCTTTAAATACTCGACTTCGACGAACCTCGATTTTAGTAGTAATACCTCTTTTTACTGTTCGACTAACAATATTTTAACACCCCAATTATTTTAGGAACTCATTTCAAAATCTAACTTAGAATGTCACTATTCATCAATTTCATAATTATGTCTTTTGTTGTCGTCTGACGTCATTTTACGAACCACTTTTTCAAAAAATATGACAATGTTCTGGTTTTTAAAAACCTATACTTCATATATTTTTGCATCTTTAGTTTCAAAAGCTGCATGAAACTGCTCTCAATGCGAACATTTAATCTCACATTGAATCTAATGTGAATAAATTAAAAAAAAAACTTTTGTTATTTTTTTCGTTTATTTATTACTTTTATTCTTTCAAATACATTTTCGGGCTATGTTTACAATTATATAGTTATGTATATAATACAGACAGAAGATTGAAAAGATACTAATGAACAAAGATTCTTTACTGATATAAACTTTATATTTTTGTTGATAAAATATTTCAATATTAAATAGAAATTAATTTCGTAATAAGATTTAACGTATTCTAAATTGCAATAGTACCACGACATAGTTAGTAAAGTAGGCTATTAGAGATACTGATAAAGCTGCATCTATTTCAAATAGTCCACATAAAGTCATCTTGCAATATGATGTGCGACTATACCGTATGACATTCTTGCAAAAGCGTTGTTGACTTTCTGAAAAATAGTACAGTATAATTATAAAGCATTAAGAAGTATTTAAAACCTTGCCTAAGACATAAAGCGTTTCGCGTCATTCAAATAAACTATAATACGATCCAACTTCTGATTACGACGTTTGGGGAAGACGAAACATAAGTGGAGTTCACCGATGCTCGCAACTAGCATCCATTGACATTGCATGCATTTTGCTGTATCTACAGCACACTTGTTTTATTACGAGATCTTTTTGCTAGAGCTTCTAATGATTCTAGTGAGAATTTATAAGATCTTATATTCTAGCTATGTCTAGGCAGCCCCATAATGGAGTGCGGACGTATTTATCTACAATATTAATTCAGAGAGATCAACATAAAACTGTCGTTGAATTGTCACGCCAAACTTACACAGTTCTTTGCAATATTGCCCTTCATCATCATCATCATCATCAGCAACAGCCTTTAATAGGCCACTGCTGGACATAGGCCTCTCCTTAGAAACGAGGTTTTAGCCTACTATACCACGCTGGCCAGACGGGTTGGTATAGGGTTTGTGTCAAGTTTTCATTTCTCTCTATAGTGTTGTTGTCCTGTTGCGCCCTTAGTCGCCTCTTACGACACCCACGGGATGAATAGGGGTGGCGATATTCTGTATTCTTAATCCGTCATCACACTGACGATATTGACCTTAACGTTTATTTATTTGTTACCACATTATTAGATTAGATTACATAGATATTGTGTGCACAATGTGTATTAAGGCGGACATAATATTCAATGCATTCTATGCTAGTCTACCTCAGGGCTACGTTTATCGAGATGTTGCCATTCTCTTATCCTCTCATTGTCACTTTGTAAGTACTTCTCGAAACAGGTGACTACTATTAATCTTCGTTTATGGTCATCGCAATATCCAGACCGTCTTAATTCAGACCACGCATATATTTTAATACTGAATCCTCTACAGATTCAATATACCATATGACAAGATAAATGGCTGTAAACTGCTATATTACGAGAGCGACAAATAAGTGCGTTATACCTGAACACTGGACCTTCTTCATATGCCCCAGACAACTTAACTTTGACTCCTCTACAGATATATAAAATCTTTCGCAGTTAACACAAAGCATGACTGTCATTACTAAGTACTTTATTGACCACAGTATGGTCATCGTAATTCTAAAACCGTCAATTGTCTGAAATATATCAAGAAATGCTATTAGTTTGAAAGTTTTACAAATTAATTTAATTAAAGATTGCAGTTAAACATAATAAAATATGTATAATGTGTATTCATCATCAAAAACCTTTTATAGTCCACTGCTGGACATACCTCTTCTTAGAAAGGAGGGTTTGGTACAGGATTTGTTTCGAATTTTCCTTGCCTTTATAGTGCTATTGTCCTCCGTAGTTTGTTCCCTTAGTGGGGCTCCTACGACACCCACGGGATGAAAAAGGGTGATGACACACGGACAATGTGTATTACGACTATTAAAAATGCTTACACTATTTCAACGTCTGAAGTCCTACTTATACTATAGGGGCCAGGATTACAAGTTTAATAAAGAAATGAAGAATCACTGGCAAGAAGCAGATATTACTTCCGATTTAACATGTTTTTTGGCGTGGAAGTACCGCTTGGGCCATCAACTTACCGGTATTGCTGTGGAACGATGTATCCTAATCGAACAGATCGAAACACACATTATGTCATGCTGCACCTATAGTGCTTTTTAGTTCCTGGGTGTTTTGGAGGTGGTTTCCTTTTTATATAAAAATAATTATTTTTTTGTTTTTTGTGGTGTTTCATATAATATTATAGAGATTAGAGTAGGTGATACATGACGGGGAGGCCTTCCTTGCGTGCATCTCGTACAAGAAAGCGTCTAAAAATGACAAACTGAGCGCCTAAAGAACAATAGAGAAATAAATAAAGCACAGCGTCTCGGAGAGTCTTCTGAAGACTGTGAAGAAAGGCTTTCTCGAATGCGAAATTATGTACAAATTGAATTGCCAAAAGAAACTATAGAACAACGTGAACATCTGTTATCTCTTATTTATGAAAGGCTATGGAATATCGTCTGTCTGTCTCTCCCTGTGGTGACGAATTAAAAAAACAGAGTATCACCACCCCTATTCATCCCGTGGTTGTCGAAAGAGGCGACTAAGGTAGCAAACTACAGAGGAAAACAGCACTGCAGAGAGAAGGAAAACTTTACACAAACCCTATACCAACCCGTCTGGTCAGCGTGGTAAAGCAGGTTTAAACCTCCTTTCTAAGGAGAGGCCTATGTCCATCAGTGGACTAATAAATGCTGTTGATGATGATGATCGAATAAGTCAGCTGAGCAGCGCCAACATCGGTTGACTTTGGCGAGACACCAATCTGCTCAAGTACTACTTAGTGAAACAGCAGAAGAGAGAGAGCGATTTGTCTCACTAATATGAGTACCTGCTATAACAGAAGATTGCCGAATTCTGATCAGTTTAAATAAGCGATAAATGTTTTTGCTGATGTGGCATGAAAATTTTCAATATTTTTTTTAGAAGTAATAGCTCTATGGGTTATAGAACCGTCTAAACTATGAAGTAAACCCCA
Organism: Arctia plantaginis; assembly: GCA_902825455.1. Classification (NCBI taxonomy): domain Eukaryota; kingdom Metazoa; phylum Arthropoda; class Insecta; order Lepidoptera; family Erebidae; genus Arctia; species Arctia plantaginis. Next base: position 919,268 of record CADEBD010000322.1, on the reverse strand, counting down.
GGATGAACGAGTATTAGCAGAAATGCATCGATTTAGAAATTTGATTTCTGACGAAAGGCAGACGAGAAGGTACTTGGTATCAGCAGGCGACTAAATGTTTGTAAAGTATGACTTAGAATTAGACATACTAAAGTGGATATTATTAGAAAAAAGTACAAGCCGAAGGGAATTCTAATAACTTTGAAAAAAAATAGTCGATCGGTAATATTAAAATGTAAGTAAGGGTTAGTTTGGTACTTACATAAGCTTGTGACGCATTCAGTTCTAATATCATTACAAAGAAAAGCAAAATATGGGTAAATAGGTGAAATAGCCATGTTAGTATCTGAAATAGTAAAAACATATAAAAAATATATAAAACTGAAATACTTAAACACGATATTAAGAAAAAAACTTACCAATGATTGAAAAGCGTCGTTGAACAGTTTAAATGATTTTAAAATGTTTTGATACACATCAAACAATTCTTTACAATACTCATCGTATCCAAGCCCATCATTCATTTCCTTCACAGAATTATTCCAATCTTCAAGATATTTTCTTAGTAAATTTAACACACGTAGAGAATAAAAGTAATTGATATCAAAGCATAAGAACAGTGGGGCACTTGCGGTGTCTGTTATTGAATAAACAGGAGTCAACAAGTAAGAAGTTAACATCATTAGTACACGCAGGCATATGATTACAAATAACAGAATATTCCAAAAAGTGGTGCTCTCGGTACTTTTATGTACATACATTTTGTTATGAATTTTTTGTATATTTAATACAAGCATGATATTAGTGTGCGATTTAGTCACATTGACGAAGCAAAGTATAACGACGCCGCAGCAATGGAAGATAAAACGAAACAGAAAAACTGCTTCGAGAGTGTCCGTTCTATTGAAGTGTTTTTTAAAAAAATCCCCATAAGTTTTAAATGCGATTCCTGATCCAAAAACAAAATATGCAATTAAATTATATTTGTTCCCAGTTGGAGTGATGAAATTGTCTCGGATAGTATATTTAGCTGCGAATAAAACAGTTAAAGTGAGGTTTATACTATAAAAAATTTGGACAATGTAGTCCGATATATAGTTATCTAGAAAAAAATCGTATGGTGACATAACTTGATGTTTAATTTCGTTTAAATTCCAAATTTTAGTTTTATTAAAGGGCACTTTGTTTCGAAATAATAATACAGTGAGCTTCCAAGCACTTACTGTTCCACAATGTGGAATAATATCTCGTTGTACGTGAAATCAATAACAATCCAATCATTTTCATTATTAATTTGGAAGAATACATTCTAGTAATTAATTTTCATATACATCACTTTCATTTCCATGTCTCTATGATGTTGTCACAGAAGTTTTGTTTCAAGAAATTATTTTGTCACATGTTTGGTGAGAAAATTAGCATTTTCGAACGGAATAAATCAAAAAGCTTAATCAGGGTAAAGAAATCGGATGGGGCGAAGAACGTAGGTTAAAGGAGCCAAGCCTCGAGTGGAAACGTGATTACAGTAGCAAGAGGTTAGCGTACCTGTACGTGATTCACTCGGAAAGTTTTTAGAATAGGTTAATAAGAAAAGCAGTTGATTTAAAGCTTATTTAAATTTTGAATTAGGAATTCTTAGGAAAGTTTCACTAAGGAAGTTTCAATTGCAGACACGAGTTTGTTTAGACTTTCGATGACGTTTTCCCGAGAAAGTTTGGGGCGGCCGGTGTAAAGGGCATCACCCGTGCTATCATCTGCATAGAAATGGATGGTTATAGTTTGCAACAGGTCATTGATATGCAAAAGAAACATTGTGGGTGATAGCACAAAGCCTTGCGGGACACCAGCATTTACGGATTTCAAGTCGGAGCATGCACCATCGACAACGACCTTAATACTTCCATCCGCAAGGAAACTGGTAACCCAATTACATAATTTCTCGGAAAGATCATAGGAAGGGAGCTTCGAGAGAAGCGCCTTATCTCAGACCCGATCGAAGGCCTTCGCTATGTCCAAACTTACCGCACAAACCTCTCCCTTGATCTCGATCGCCTGTGTCTATCGGTGTGTTAGAAGGATGAGAAGGTCACCAGCTGAGCGAACCCGGCGAACACCATACTCTCGGTCATTGAGTAGCTGGTGGTCATTTAAGTGCTGGCAATCGATTATGAATTTCATAATCTTAGAGAACAAAGGAGTTATGGCTATAGGCCTGTAGTTGGACCGGTCAGAGCGGTCACCTTTTTTAGGGATCGGGTGCACAAACGGGAGCTTGGGACAACGCCTTGGGAGTAGGAGAGTCGAAAAAGTCGCATTAAAACCGGTTCCGACTGAGAAGCACACGTCTTCAACATAATAGGAGAGATTTCATCGGGTCCACACGACTTATGAATGTCAAGGGAAAAGAGTGCTTTACGCTCTAATTTTTGTTAACCAGATATCTGGCATATAGCTCTGACACCGCGGTATGATCGGCGGTACGTTTCCCAAGTAATCCAAAGTCGAGTTGGATTTAAAGAGTTCCCCTAGAAAATCGGCGTTCTCTGCTGCATTTGGCAATGCTTGGTAGCATTCCCGCTTTTTTGCCGTTTTGCCTAAAGTATAGTGCAGCTATAGATTGCTCGTTGCATTTCGTTGCGTTAGGGACTCAAAAGCAGGGAAAATATGTAAACTAAACAACAAACAATGATGAATTCACAAATAACATAACACCCATCTCGAAAAAATATTAAAGTTTCTTGTTATTTCTTAAAGATAGTATTTAAGTTTAAAGATCATAAATATTACTAAACAATAAAATTGTTCATCATTTTGTTTGTGAAATAAAGCTTAAAGAAAGATTGATTGACAGAATGTCCACAATTTATGTTTCAACAACTAACCGCAACGCTTTGTCACACAAATTTAATAGGTTATATTAAAAAATGCCAACAACAAAAAATAATAACATTATATAAAACAGAAAAAACCCAAGGACTAAGTGGGATTCAAACCCACACGAGATGATATTTAAACCCGTTATCTTATTTAAAGCTAAAGTATAGGCCTCTGAAGACTTAAGCTACCCAAATCGGTCAAGTATCTCTCACGCATTGAAATCAGGTCTATCAATATATTGTCACCCTTCTATCAGCTTCTATCAGTAGCTGCACAGCACCCACGATGTTTTCAGTAGTTGCCTTAGAAGGACGTCCTTCTCGAGAATCAAACATGAGTTTGCTTCGACCGCGCTTAAACTCGATAAACCTGTTGCAAAACAGTAGCACGAGATAGGACTTTGTAATGAAATGCCAATCGAAGTCGATCGTAACAGTGTTATTAAATAATGCCGCAACGAAAGTCGTAATAAATCACTAAGCCAAAAAATTTCTCTAGCCACCAATCTTCTTAATCTTTTTGCCACCAATTTGTAAAGCTAAAGGACATATGAAATCATTAAACATCTACAGATTCCCTAAGAATTCCTAATTCAAAATTTAAATAAGCTTTAAATCAACTGCTTTTCTTATTAACCTATTCTAAAAACTTTCCTCCGGTTTCAGATTTGGGCCGACTAAATCTAGTCCAGTTTAACCCAAAAAAGAGACAGGTCTGTGCGTTCACTGCAAAGGAGATACCATTTGTCGTATCACCTCGATTTGAGAGCACCTCCCTAACTGCCTCAGCCAGTATAAAAATCCTAGGACATCACCATTTCGAGCAAAGTCCAGTTTCAAGGTCACTTAGATTGTTCTTTTTTTTAGATTTATTTAGTTTATTATTCAGATTTAGATTATTTAGATTGTTCTAAATGTTCGGACCAATACCGGCCACAAGTTTCCGCCATCGTTCCACACGTTAAAATTTTCATCCCCATCACCTGGATAGTTGGCGCTCCACTACTGTGCGCTTTTCGAGACACTTTTTGCCTTTAACGGGTTGTCGTCTGCTTTATTTTCAGACCGATATGACTTTTAAGGAGAGGCCTATGTCCAGCAGTGGACTAGTAAAGGCTGCTGATGATGATGATGACTTTTAAACCTTCAAGAAAAGAGCATAATCCTTCCTAAAAGGCCGGCAAGGCGTTTGTGACTCTTGAGTTGCAGACCTTCGTGGGCGGCGATGGTTACTTTCCATTAGGTGACAAGTCTGCTCGTCTCCTCCTCTAACATAAAAAAATATCTCACTTTCTGTATATGGATGATTTGAAAATACTAGACCTAACTACATTACAATAGAGAGCGTTACGGAAAACTTCAGTAATTCTATCAAGATGGAATTTGGTGTAGACAAGTTGGATGCAACAGGATGGAAGTTGTGTGGCATACATAACAGCACACAACTTCCATCCATTCCGGAAAGATGGGGGTGATAGTATAATCTGAAGGAACAGAGCTTTCAGATTCTACAAAACTAAGATCTCTGTCTGCCACTGAAACCTACAAGTATCTGGGTATATCACAGTCAAACTCAAACTATCTTTATTTCATAAAAAAGTTACAATTGTTTGAAATCGTCTTTTATGTAGACTCTAAAGTTATAGATCAACACAGACAATAGCAATAATCTCTGTTTTGTCAAATAGTCAACAAATAATTTAATAAAAATTAAACTTATGCCTGTGCGGATCTAAGACCGCCCGTTTCCAAGGGGTTAGCTTTATGAGAAGAAAGGGCAAACAAACTCATGGCCACTCTTTAGCAATTCTCAGATAGATACAATGGCATTGTTAATTATACAGAGAATACAAGATTAGGAAATAAAACGAATAAAAGAGAAAATGAAGTGAAACACAAAAAAATAGAAAAAATAATAATAATGAAAACACACTAGCTCACACCACATTTTTACTTAAGAAATAGCCTGCGCTAATTAATCCCAAACATTTTTGTCTTCTATGTAATCAACAATTGAGCAATAGGCCCTCGGGCACAATCCACGTTTTATTGCGGATTTAAATTTATTAATACTTAAGTCTTGAATATTATCACCTTAGTACCAGCTTCTCCCTCTGGACCGCATCCAACGAAGAGCGACTCGAATTGTCAATAGCCCAAACATCTCCGATCGGCTCGATCCCTTGGCGTTACGTAGAGATGTGGCTTCACTCTGCATGCTCTATCGCATATGGAGAGTGCTCCGAGGAATTGTTCGGACTAATACCAGCCCCAAATTTCCGCCATCGTTCCACAGGGCAAAATTTTCATCCTCATTACCTGGATAGTTGGCGCTCCACAACTTTTTGCCCCGCACAACCAACCTGTGGAACGGGTTATCGTCTGCGGTATTTCCGGACCGATACGACCGTCAAACCTTCAAGAAAAGAGCGTACTCCTTCCTAAAAGGCCGGCAACGCGTTTGTGACTCCTGAGTTGCGGACTTTCATGGGCGGCGATAGTGACTTTCCATCAGACGGGTCCGTCTGCTCGTCTGCCCCCCTCTAACATAAAAAAAAAGCTGTGGTTTTATTATAAAATCGGACACATTCACCTCAAAAAGATTTGTTTATCTTATGGAGTCTAGAGGCGGGTACTACAAGCTTATTTCTATTTCTGGTATTTATAAAATGTACATCACTTCTTTTCAAAAAGCTGTCTTTGTTGTTATGAACATATAATATTGCATTTACATATATATATTGACTTGCCACTGTCCTTATGTTTATTGCTTTAAATTTCTGCCTTAATGAACAACGATTGCCTAAATTTTAAAATGCTTACATTGCTATCTTGTGCAGTAAGAAAAAGTTTGAATGTCGGCAGCATTCCTCCACAGTAGAATACCATACGACATTATGCTATGAAAATAAGAAGTAAACCAGTCGTGCTGTATCAACATCAATCAACTCTTGAATTTTTCTTACTACATATTCTGCTGAGCTGAGTCTACTCGATAATTTATCAATATGTAGACCCCACTGTAGCTTAGAATCTAGTGTTATACCTAAAAATTTCGTAGTGTCTACAAGGAATGTCGTTGGGAATACCAGAATCTGACATGAAACAAACGTTGCAGGAACGCTTTTTTGGCCGCACGAAAAAAGCACTAAAAAGTTTTTTATCTGGGGGCAACAAGGTGCGAGGCTGCAATGGTTGGGTCATGCAAGTTCTGATGTATTCCTTATGTGTACTTAGATGGACTCAGACCGAATTAGATGCCCTTGACTGCATTCCGAATGCACCACCCACGTTCGATGATTATGAGATTGTATATCCCGCGAAAGTTTGGGGGTCGCGGACTATTAAATATCAAGACCCTACACAATCGCGAGATATACAATCTTAGAGAATATTTTAGATTATTTTACATACTGATGTGGGAGTGCATCGCAATATAGTTGCAGTGGATATTGGATTCACCCCGCTCGCTCTGGCTAAAGAGAATTGGCGCAAACCTGTAAAACATAGTACTAATGACGGATGATGAGTTTCACCATCCCTATTCATCTCGTGGATATCGTAAGAGCCGACTACGGTCTAAGGAGCAAACTACGCAGTACAACATAAGTTCAAAGAGAAGAACTTGAAACATATCCTATACCAACCCGTCTGGCCAGCGTGATATAGTACACCAAAACCTCCTTTCTAAGGAGCCTATGTACAGCACTGGACTGTAAGAGGCTGTTGGTGATGATGATGTGTCGTTTTAGTTGGTACGATTTCGACACACCTAACACTTTCTTTAAACCAGCAAATAAATAAATAAATAAAACGTATTCAAATTAATAGCTTACTTCAATAAAAAGTGTTACTTAAGATATTAACGAAAAACAAAAACCATATAAATTAACATTTTGTTTGAAATAAATGACTAGATAAATTGATTAATACAAAAGCACTCTTTTCAATTACAAACTTCGAAATTAGGCCTTACATAACATACTCAGTTATTTCAAAGGTTTTGTGAACGTAGAAGACAGTTTGAAAGCAGTGTTTTTCTTATTGATTACATAAAAATTATAGAAAATATAATCATGCACTGTATAATCACCGGTAAAAGTAATAAAAGACGTGGTGGTAAATCGGTCGACAAAGATATTCAATCCATGCTTCGGCCTTTGAACATAATGCAAACTATATGTTTTTACCCCAAATACCGCATCAAGAACAAGTCAATATATCCAAACAGCCGCTTATCGAATATAATGTCTATTTGCGGGACTATTTCCTGCATTTCAATTATTTTGATTCGTTTTTATCAATATCATTTTAATGATTCTATCACACAACACTTGAACGTCATCTATTTTTCTTCGTATTTTGATACCATCTTTTATTCTACTGGGTTTATTTTGAATTGTTACTTAACTATTGTTCAAGTCCATAAAAATATAAATTTTGTTTTGACCGTTCAAAGCATTCATAGATCATTAAATAACAAAAGATACATCAGGTCTTTCACGATAGTTAACTGGATTTTAGTTTTATATATATTTATTTCCTATATTTTTCTTTTTCAAAAGCTTTTTGTATCAATAACTTATAATTTGTTTTCCTTAAGTTTAATTTGTTTCGATGTTAATGCAATTTACGCTATACGTTGCATAACACTTTTAAAAGATATGCTTAATTCATGGAATGAAGAAGTTTCACGTCCTCGGTTAATGAGGAACATGGACATGAAACGATACTGCAAAGCAATGTTTCAGACGTACACTGATATACTGAATGGCTATGATACTTTTAAATCGACCTTCCAGTACTTTGTAAGTGATGAGCATGGTCATTTGTTCTGTGTCTGCATCTAATTTATCTATAAAATGTATCTATTTAAAAATATATTAGTATTTTTATAAGTAGTTTGGTTACCATAGTACAGGCAACCCTAGTTTGGGATCAGACGTTCGTGATTTATTAGCAGATTTATCGCTGATGCAATTTTTAACGCAGTAGGACCCATTAAAATGAGCCTGCGTTTAGCGTATATTTTTAAATTATAACCATTACTTTCACTTATCTATATATATATATAAGAGATTTCCACGTAATTTGGTAGGAATATTCTTTTCACCGAGTAGAGGCTAAGAACGGATTTTAAGAAATTCAAAAATAATAATTTTTAATAATGTAAATAGCAAAACAACCTTTGCAGGGTCAGCTAGTCTATCATATATTACAAATATTGACAGTGTGAAGTTTAACTGATTTGTTATTGGATGACACATTTTTTGGGCTATATGCAATGCCTTCTAATTGTCATCACCTCGTCGATCCAGTCCGCGTAGCCGTGATGTTAGAGGACTTGAAAAAACACGCAGTCTTGTGTCATCAAGGTCTATTATGATATTATAAAATCTAAGAGCAAAGTAAGAAAGTACCTTTAGTGGCTAGTAGGGTGAAACATACCTTACGAGAGCATCCTAGTATGGAGACTGTCGTCTGTTTAGGTCCAGAATAATTATAGTCGAAACAATTATTTTCAGATTTTCTTTTACATACTACGATTCTTTAGTCATGCATTAATTAACATACAAGCGGTGATTGAAGTAATCGAAAATGACGATTAAAATTGGACCAGTAAGTATTGTAAAAGTATTTACGGTAGTTTAAAAGTTGTTATTGTTTGATGTAAAATTAAAGAAATCTTTTTGCAGAATCGTTTCACGTCATCCGCTGTCTCAGTGGTCTACTGGCTAGTAAAAACCTTTTCAATTAATATAATAATTGGTCTGTATTGTGAAAAGTTCTATATATATCTGGAAAAAAGTCAGGACTGTTGTGCTCTTATTTCCAAAGAAAGACGCTCAGGTATCATACTGCATATTAGCTATTTTGTATTGTTTAAAAAATAGTTAGTTTTTAGTGTAAATATCCTATAAATGTATAAAAGATAAAAGTTTACCAGTGAACTATAAAGTATTGATGTTTGTAATGGAAAGGATTATGCATTTACAGATTTAGAACTAAAGATGTCCAAGAACATACAACGTCTGTATCGGTCATCGTTCAAGAAGATGTCAGCTTGTGGCTTGTTCTACATTGATGCTGTTCTGCCTTTGTCTTTAATGGGTCTCATTACCAACTACACTATCGTTCTGATTCAGTTTGCATTGTCCGAGGAGCTAAAAGATTAGCTTTTGATGGAGAGATTATTAAATCTATTAAAGTAACTAATGCAAATATTAAGGACTCTGCACAGCTTGATGTACATTATACTGAACACCAAATATACTTCACCATCATCACCTCAACCAAAAGACGTCCACTACAAGCAAAGACTTATGCTAGAAAAAACTGATGGGTGATAAAGATTACACAAAACCCGGTCGGGTCCATTGAACAGAAGTTCACCCCACCCCAAGACCCCACTTGACTACAAAAGGTGATTAAAATTTAAGAAATGGTTTAAAATTATAGGTGTTCTTTTTTTGTGGTTTTTAGTGGTATAAATATTAAACTAGTGCGTAGCATAGAGTATATGGTATATTAGTAGACCATACATAACAGATTAAAATATGCTGAAGGTTTCGTTTCCATTCTAACAATATGTGTAATATTCTAAGCAACTAGAGGATACGGTGACGTTGAGCGTCAAGTCTCTTATTTTATTCTGGGCTGTAATTGTGCATAAACTGCAAGGTACAATTCTCGATAGATGTCATAGATTTAGGATAAATTAATGTTACGATGGGACAAGTTTACATCATTGTCATTAGAGTCAAGACTTTAATAGGACTCTATCTGATTAAGAATCCTCCAAACTGTTAACTAAACCCCCGATGAAGGATCAATGGAATGTAACGGTTGAGATATCTTATTTCTGACAAAAGTTTGTCCGATACCCATCTATATGTCTATGTATTATAATGTAAATGTAATGTACTGTGACAGAATAAAACCAAGTCTATACGTATGGTCTACTTATGATTGTAAAGACTATAGGTATAGATGGCCTACGTAGTTGCTATTTACTTACTTTAATGGTTGGAAACATTGCCAAAACTCACAGACCGTTTTTTGACACACTGTCACTGTACAGTAGTAAATTAATAGTATAATTAATAGACATAACGGGTATCGGACAGACTTTTGTCAGAAATAAGACTTCTTAACAGTTGCATTTCTCCTATATAAAATTTGAAGAATTCCCTTGACTTCGCCATCCATTATCATCGGATAACGGGCCACCTGGCAAGTATTCTTTCAAATAAAAAAAAGAATTTTCCAAATCAGTCCATTTATCCCCGAGTGATCGGGGAACATACATAAAAATAAACAAAAGTTTTCGATGAATTGAAAACCTATTCTTGTTTGAAGTCGGTAAAAACGTCACCATCCATTTTTCTCATGTTAAATAGTACATGACTTTTGAATGTCATTGCATCTCGAGATCAAACGGAAGCAGGCTTGTCAACACCGGCCTATACGTGTTGCGCAAGAGTATCAGAACGAGTCACAGTTCACATGAATATGTGTATTTTTGATGTTAAATTCAGTAGGCATTAAAAATATATTGTTAGTACATTTTAAAACAAATTTTAGGCAAAATGCAACAAATTTTGCTTTCTCCGCTTCGTTCAGTGGTTGACTGGTCGAGAATGCCTCAGGTATTAAGTTCGCCAATGAATTGTATATGATGTTTCATAAATAAATGTATAAATAAATTGATTTTTTTTGTAACTATAACCCGTCGAGTGGAAAGTCCTATCTAATGTTGACTACTCGTGGCCATATTAGGGCTAAAGCAGCTCGTAGAGCCTCCAGCCAACCGACAAGCCGAAGATAAATGCCATTTATTTCTGTAAGTAAATCTTTTCAGATATTTTTACAAATCGGACTTAACGGCTAGATAGATTCGGCATTTCCTAAGACTCACTCTGGGAAGAAACGCCGAAACAAACCACAGAGATGTCCTTTTTTAGTCCGTAAACAAAGTTATAGAAAACTGTGGGCGTACAGTGTAGGATCTGGGTAGGCCTTTTGAAGGAAGGACCGTAGTTTTGAGTCGGCCTGTCCAAACAGCATAAGAGATGATAACAGAAGACAAAAATACTAAATTTTCCAAAGGAGTACTTTAAGTAATTGAGGTATTATTGATTTCTGTTAGTCGTACAGTGAACAAGTGACCCTCCTCTACTAAAGTCATGGTAAAGCGAGGTCGAGTAAATATAGGTGGATCATTATATTTAGATCCACCGACGTTAATTATTATTTTTCAATTATTACGATCTAGGTACCTATTGATTTGTATTTAACTACTATTGCAGTGGTCCCAACACTACATCGTCACTTGCAATAAGCATGGTATCATAAAGCGTAACTCAAATCAATGATTTTCACACCACCTATAAAAATTCCTCCCTCTTATTCTATAAACCTACGTCGCATGGTGGTTCCTCATATGCGTTGAAAAGAAACATCATCATTATCAGCCTATCGCAGTTCACTGCTGGACATAGGCCTCTCCCTTTCCAGATTGATTTTGGGCTTCTCGCATCTAGCTCCCGCCAGCCCATCTTGCGCAAATCGTCACTGCACCTGGCCTGTGGGCGTCCAGCACTACGTTTGCCGAGACGCGGTCAAAAAAAACCGGTGACAGAATACATCCTTGTGGCATTCCTTCAGCAACTTAAATGGCTATTGAAATTTTTGATTCTGGATTTGGATCTTTTTTTTGGTTGGTGCCCTTGTTATTGTTGTAAAGTGATTGAATACGCGTGATAAAATGTTAGGGTACACTAAGTTCGAAGAGCGTCGTATATAGTTTTTTATTTTATTTTTAGTCTGTATTGTCCCACTGAAGGGCAAAGGCCTCCCTCTCTCCCAGGCTGCTCTATTTGACTCAGTGGAATGCTTTTCTGTAATCAATGAAGCCCTCAATAATAAGGTACCAATTAAATTAACCATAAACAAGCTTATTTATGTTAAATATAATAAATACACATCCAGTAAACCTAATAATTTATTAAAATAATAAAACCAAACTGATAAATATTGCTTTTTTTTTTCTTTAAAAAAAGTCAAGTTCCACATCAGGAGTACATCCCGTGTCGCGAGGGACTTTGCAAACATACATGAATACATGAAACAGACACAAAAAACACCCAGACTCTAAACAACAATTTGTGGATCACACAAAGTGTCGTCCCATGTGGAGATCGATCCCTCTGCGTAGCGTAGCGTGCCGACCGCTTAAACCACTACGCCATCCGTGCAGTCGTTTAAGAACCATTTTGAAGACAACTGTATTCTGCAGAAAGTTGTGTAATCTTCGCAAACGTATATGTATTAACTTTACGGCTGCCTTGCTGTAATTGTGAACCCTAATACAAGATGCTATCTATAAGAATTCCCAAGTTCTTGACACTTCTGAGAATCTTCAATGAAATGCCACTAAATTTAATAATAACAATAACCTCACACATCTTACACACGGCTGTCTAATCCCAAACTAGGTTAAGCCTGTGCTATGATAACCAGAATGCTAATAAACATACCTACTTATTTATAAGTATTTCTAAATATTTACATATTATTACATATTGGTAAATAACACCCAGACACAGAACAAATGATCGTGCTCATTACACAATTATCAGCAGGGAATCAAACCCACGACCTCTGACTTAGCAGACAGGATCACTTACCTGTAAACCAACAGGGCCGTTAATTTGGGGTAGTATTGAAAAACAAACAAAAGTCAAGCCTTCTTTTGATATTGAAATTTAAATCAAACGTACTTACAGCATCACAGAACTTATTTAATAGTAAAATGTTATTATTTTTAAACTTATTTGTGTTCAATAAAATAATAATAATATTTCGTACATCTTCTGTTACACAACGCCATCTCGTTTCAAACTAAACAAAGCTTGTACTATGAAAGCTAGATTGACTACTAGAATACTTGTATTCTTTATTTGTAAATACACATATATTATACATAGAAAACACCCAAACTCCGAAACAAATATTTGCAGATCATACAAACATAAAATCATTTTTATTTATCAGGATTAACGAGCGAAAACAAGTTAACAGTGGTGTTATGCGATTATAAATGTGTGTTAATCTTAGTTACAAGAAATTCTTAAGTTGATTAAAAAAATACCCAATAGTGCAACTATGTACGCACAAATCATGTTTTGACACAAACAATAAACTCAAAATATCTTTATTTCATAAAAAAAAATTGAAATCATCTCTTGTGTAGACTCTAAAGTCATAGATCAACACACACAATAGCAACAATCTCAGTTTTGTCAAATATTTACCAAATATGTGTATCGAAAATCTCTGATATGCCTGTGCCGATCTACAACCGCCTATTTCCAAGGGGTTGAGCCTCATGAGAACAAAAATCTAACCAACTCACGGCCACTCTTTTTTAATTGACAGATACATACAATGGCATCATTAAATATACACAACACTGTTTAGTTATAAGTTTTAAGGATTAAAAGGTAAAAAGGAAGCAAGACATAGAAAAAAGATGGAATTAAAAAGAAAGTAAGTAAAACATTAAAATTTATTGAAAATTATATAAAAGATACACTGCCCCACATCACATTGCCACTACAAAATAGCCTGTGCTAGATTAATAAATTAATCCCAAGCATTCTTCTCTTCTGTGTAATCCACAAATGAGTAATGGGCTTTCTGATATAGTTTACGTTTTATTGTGTATTTAAATTTGTTTATACTAAAATCTTGTGTACTATTTGGGATTTTAATATAGAATCCGACACATTGACCTCGAAATGACTTGCTCATCTTTTGGAATGCAGAGGCAGGTACAACAGGTTCAAGCTCAAACTCAAACTCTCTTTATTTCATAAAATTATTAAAATTGTTTGAAATCGTCTTTTATGTAGACTCTAAAAGTCATAGATCAACACACACAAAAGCAACAATCTCTGTTTTGTCATATAGTAAGCAAATGAATTTAACAAAAATCAAACCCATACAAAATCTATGATATGCCTGTGCCGATCTACAACCTCCCGTTTCCAAGGGGTTGAGCCTTATGAGAAGAAAGAGCAAACAAACTCATTCCCACTCTTTTGTAATTCATAGATAGATACAACGGCACTATACACGTGAAACAAAAAATAGAAAAAAAAGTTAATAATAAAAAACACACTAGCCACATCACATTTTTACTTAAAAAAGAAATAGCCTGCCCTAATTAATCCCAAGCATTCTTGTCTTCCATGTAATCCACAATTGAGTAGTAGTCCCTCTGGCACAAGCCACGTTTTATTGCGGATTTAAATTTGTTAATACTTAACGCTTGAATATTATTTGGGATTTTATTATAAAATCGGACACATTGACCTGGAAAAGACTTGTTTATCTTTTGGAGCCTAGAGGCGGGTCCTACAAGTTTATTTCTATTTCTGGTGTTTATAGAATGTTCATCACTTTTTTTCAAAAAGCTATCTTTGTTTTTATGAACATGTATTACATTTTCATAAATATATTGAATATATTGTCATTAAATTTATTTCTTTAAATTTCTGCCTCAATGAACAACGATTGCCTAAATTATAAAGTGCTCGAATCGCTCTCTTTTGCAGCACAAAAATAGTTTGAATGTCGGTAGCATTCCCCCACAGCAGAATACCGTACGACATTATGCTATGAAAATAACTGACGGCAACAAGTCGTGCTGTAACAACATCATAGATTGTGACGTTTATTAAATGTAGAGATCCGTGTAGTGACGGATTAAGAATACGGAATGTCACCACTCCTATTCATGCCATGAGTGTCGTAAGAGCCGACTAGGGGAGCAAACTACAAAGGACAACAGAATATTGTTGTTCTGTTTAGTGGCAAAACTTGAAACAAACCCTAATCCAACCCGTCGCCAGCATTGTATAGTAGGCCTATGTCCAGCAGTGGACCTTTACAGGCTATTCATGAGAATGATGGTGATCACGTGGGTAACACTGAAAGTTTTTAGAATATGTTTTCAGAAATGAATAGAAGCTAATATAAGTGTAACATATTAGAAGACACAAGCAACTTTAGGAACTGGTATGAGTCACGTACGAAAAGCCGGACATGAATATTTAGGCGAGAGAAAGCTGCGTGCTAAATGGATACCTCATAATTTGACAGAAGATCAAAAACGATCAGAAACGGATAGGTCAATGCTTGAAAAGTATGAGGGGGGTAATTCGAATGCTGTATATAACATTGTCTTTGGTGATGAAAGCTGGAAATATTGTTACGAACGCGAAACTAAAATACAATATGCCAATGGATGTTTCCATACAGTTAGTCAAGGAAGTCAGAGAAGTCAGAGGAATGCTTCATTCTTTGCACGAACGTGTCATTTCGCAACAATAATTCTAGTAGGTAAAAAAACTGACTGCAGAATGGTATGTCAGTCATTGTGTAACAGTTGTCTTGAAAAATGTTAGACAGCAGCGCCTAAGGAGCGGGATCCTCCTCCACCTCCACGATCCAACTCACTCCGCCATACGGATTATCGAATATTTGTCTATCGAAGGTATGGAGCTAGTGAGTCCTTATTGTCCCGATCTGGCACCTTGTGACCAGAATACTTCGAAAGGCAATAAAAAATTTGACAGACTTCAATATCATTAAGTTTTTATTTTCTTAAAGCTTTCAGTGTGACCCAGTATTTAATTTTAGAGAAGGAAAACTTGACACATACCCTATACCAATCCGTGTGGTAGGCATAGTAGGCCAAAACTTTATTTCCAAGGAGAGGCCTCTGTCCAGCAATGGACAACTAATAAAGGCTGTTGACGATGTAATTAATGACATTTTACTGCTAATCGATTTCAAAAAAGGTAAAGGTTCACATTTCGGTTCTATTTTCTTTTATGTTTGTTACCTCAGAACTTTGACATTTATAAACCGATTAAATTTTTTTACTAGGGAGGGTATAATTTCTATTCGGCGGGACCATATAGGAATGATTTGAAAAGAAAGCCTAGTGCAAAATTTTGAAGGAAATAATACCACTTTTAATAGTACAAAATTAAGGATTGAAGAAAGTGTATTACAATTCGTCATGATATTGGCGCATGTCGGTGCAGTGATACTCTTTAAAAATCAATGTAAAGTGTATAATAATATATTGTTTTTAATTGTATGCCATAGTTTATCCACAAGATTTGTGATATCTTTTGCAATCTTTGCTCAATGATTAATCATCAACAGCTTTTAATAGTCCACTGCTAGAAATAGGCCTCTCCTTAGAAAGGAGGTTTAATGATAAATAAATAGAATTAAAAGCAGAAATAAGACCAGGCAGAATAGACTACAGGCTAAACTTATAACACCCCGAATAACGTTATAACGTATTTGTTCAATATGTCTTTCAGAGGGAAGCAAAAAACTTTGCAAGAATGTACTTCGTTTGAATCGCGTTAGATTCGAGAAGATGAACGCATTCGGAATCTTCGTGGTTGATTCATCCCTCCCCAAGGAATTACTTAGTCTAACAGCCCACTACGTTATTGTCTTATTACAATTTACTTTACAATAATTATAGTGCTGTGTAAAATCTGTACCTCTATCTGTTTATGTATTTATATCTGTTAAATATGTACTCTTACTGTACTGTACTATAATTTAATTTGAGTTTGAATTTAAATTGAGTTGAGCACGGATGGTGTAGTGGATCAAGCGGTCGCCACGCCGCTTACTACTACACTGAGTGTTGTGGGTCCGATCCCCACATGGGACGACATTTTGTGTGATCCACAAATTGTTGTTCTAAATCTGGGTATTCTTTGTGTCCGATTCATGTTTTTTTGTAAAGTCACCCACGACCCAGGATATATTTCTAATGAGGGAGTTGTCTTTTAAAAAAGAAAAAGAAAGTATTGCTGAGCATGTTTGTGAAAATAATATGTTTTTACCAGAGTGAATTAATGTAAGTGATTATTGCAGTAAATATTTCTTTTAGGTTGATACTTCCATTGAAGACAATTTTGAAAGAAACAAAACTCATGTTTAACAGTAATTCCTGGTATCTACAGTCATGAATTAGTGTGACGAGCTTATAATAACAATGTCAGGCGTTATACAGGACTCTAAACTAATATAAGATAAACATATTGACTTCATCGTGAAAAAAGCCAACAAATCCTTAGGTTTTATTATTAGATCAACCTCAAATTTTAACAACATTAAACCTATTAAAGTGCTTTATTGTGCACTAGTACGCAGTACACTCGAGTATGCATCTGAGGTTTATAACCCGCATTGTAATATATATATTGATCGTATTGAGTCCATCCAAAAAAGATTTTTAAGATATTTGCAGTATAAGTGTATTGATCACGGATATGTAACAAGATGTAAGAGATATCATTTTCTGCCTTTAACAAATAGACGTACTCTCTCCGATATTGTTACATTATTAAAAATCTTTAACGGAGATATAGATTGCTCGATTCTTCTCGAGAAAATTAAAATCAGAGTACCGCATAATTTACGCACTAGGCATAATCCACCCTCAGCAGTACCTCGAACAAATTCCTTTATTATTCGAGCCAGTAAATCTGTAAATGATATGCATAAATTGAGTAGCGAGTTTGAGCTCTTCAGATCCAGACCTTCACATGTCAAAAAATACAAGCTTCAAAAAAATTTCCAGCCCAATATTAGGAGCGTGACATTTTCTTAGTCCAAGTTTTTATTTTTTCTTTTTTCTAAGTTGTTGTTGTTAAGTTATTTGAACTGTTGTTTTACACTTTGAATCTATTTGCGAATACCTGTAAATAGCTTCGTTGTAACTTTACTCTAATGTTTTACCTTGCGTTATTTGTGCTATTGGTATTCCGAACAAAATAAAATAAAAATAAATAAATGTCTTATCTAAAAGTTTACTTTAATTAAAATGAATCTAAAATCTTTATCTATTACGAAATAAATTGTATGATGTTGTACCTTTAATTTGTTTCATTTAAGTGCAGTGACATCAAAATAAGCTTTGGCTTTTCTTGCTTTTTAACACGCTTTTATTATCTTGTTATACATGTATGTTTGTATCTATGTATGTATGTAACGGAATCCACGATCGTGATTTTGACCCACTTCAAAACAAAGACCCAAAACAATACGATAATCTGATAAATTTGGCCAACTATCCTGATTAGGATCTTCAGGATTAATGATTTTTTCCGTACCTAAAAATACTTACTTGTTACTTTTTTAGTCTTAATAAGATAATAATCATTGTTAATGACCGAAATAGGAAAAATGAACAAGGCTAGTTACGAAAGCGTGTTTTCTAGTTTTGTCAAACTATTTTTTTTTTAAATCATGTTGCTCTTATAGAAATGCAGAGGCATTCATAAAATCCCTTGACGACTCATTAAATACATTTAATAATTTTCAAAGCATTGCCATTGTTGGAGATATAAATATTAATATTGCCTCTGATAGTGTCGATGCCAACTGCGACCTTTATCTAAACATAGTTATGTCTCACGGTCCACTGCCTGCTCATGTTATGCCAACCCGAAACAAGAGTTGTCTTGATCATGTGATTATAAAATCCAAATCAAATGCTACTACCTTAATTCTTGATACTTGTATCACAGACCATTTACCTGTTTTTGTGAACAGTAATCTTAAAATTAAAACAGGACAAATTAAACACATAACTAGACGAATCGAGGAGGCCGCATGCGTTGCGGAGCTCAGCGAAACCGACTTTAGTACTATTCTATCCTGTAATAGTGCAGAACAAGCTGCGACATTACTCGTTGAGACCATCGCTGGGGTGATCAATAGACACACGCGTAGTTGTCATTCCTAGTACAAAGAAAATATTAAAGCCTTGGATCACCCCCGTCCTATTGCGCTGTATACGGCACCGGGACAAACTCTTCCTTAAAACTAAAAAAGACCCGGAAAATAATGTTGCTAAAGTAACCTATAATCGATACAAGAACTTCTGTAATAACACCCTGAAAAGGGTAAAGAGGGAATATGAACGGGAAGAATTTAAGCGTCTCAGTAAAAATCCTAGGGGCACATGGGAACTCATAAAGATGTTAGGGAATATAGGTAAAGAAAAAATGACAACTAACGAGCTTATAGGTACACGTAGCGATCCCCAATCCGCCCTAAATTCAATTAACGAATATTTTGCCAGTGTGGGAAAAAACCTTGCATCTAACATTTTTTCTTCAACAGATGTAGTCAACATTCATCCTGTCATCAGCCAATCCTCACCATTAAACTCAATGTCTCTCTTTGTCACTGACGATGCAGAAATTGATAGACTTATTATAGGCCTTAAAAGCACATCCGCCACTGGATGGGATGGTATACCTTCCTCTATAGTAAGGAGTGCGAGAGACATACTTGTGCCTATTATTGTACATGTGATTAACCTCTGCATAACACAGGGTCTGTTTCCTGATGTTTTTAAGATTGGATTTGTGCATCCTATATACAAGGGCGGTGACGGGGCAGTGTCTACAACTATAGACCTATCTCGGTTCTATCCAATTTTTCTAAAATTCTGGAGAAGGTACTTAACATTAGGCTTATAAAGTATTTAGGTGGTAACAACATACTGGCTCAAAATCAAATTGATTTTGAGCCAAATTGTTTTCGTAGTGGAAAATCAACTGAAGATACGGTTTTAGCTTTAACAGACTCCATGGTTCAAAATCTTAATTAAAAACTAAAATCTATTGCTATATTTCTGGATCTCTCCAAAGCTTTCGACATTGTCTCTGTTCCCATCTTACTCAGGAAGCTGGAATGCATGGGTATTAGAGGTATGGCTCACGACATCTTTAAAAGTTATTTCGAAAATCGGTTTCAGTGTGTTAGGATTGGTGATCTGGTTAGTGGGAGACAAAGGTTGCAGTTTGGTGTTCCTCAGGGAAGTGTGCTAGGGCCAACACTTTTTCTTATTTATATAAATGATCTTTGCAAAATGGCCCTACCACACTGTAAGATCATGACTTACGCCGATGACACGGTTTTACTTGTAAATGGTACAGACTGGACGCACGCTAAATTAAATGCAGAGACAGCGTTATCTGCTGTAACCCATTGGCTTGCTCGTAACCTCTTAACGCTCAACGTTGAAAAGACTAAATTTATGACCTTTAAATCAAGCATAACAACCTTGCCCGATACATCTTTTAATTTAATCTCTCATTCAAATACGTGTAATAACGCGTTCTCCAACTGTAACTGTTTCCAGATTACCGAGGTACCCACTATTAAGTACCTGGGGGTTTGGATTGATGATCGTCTATCCTGGAAGGAGCACATTAAGGTGACCTCTGCCAGAGTTAGAAAATGTATGTATATCTTTAAAAATCTACGGTCGCTTCTTGATCTTCAGATACTCAAAATAGTTTTTTTCGCTCTTGTACAATCCATAACAGGTTATTGTATAACCGCTTGGGGTTGTGCTGGTAAAGTTAAATTTCTGAGTCTAGAAAGAGCACATAGGGGTATCTTAAAAGTGATGACTTTTAAGCCGATATGGTTTCCTACCTATCAGTTATACGGTGACTTACAAATTCTTACAGTCAGAAAGTTATTCTTGCTTAATGTTATTTTGAGGCAACAACTAACGTTCCCTTTGATGACAATTCAAACAAACGTAGAATTGATAGGGTGTGTTCAACAGAAAAATGTAGATTAAAACTGGCGAAACGGCATTTCTATTATTTCGCACCTTCTTTCTACAATATGGTCAATAAAAACTTAAATATTTACCCTGACACGGCTATACGCTTTAAAAAACGTGTTACAAAATGGCTGTTTGGCCTAACATACAATGAGACCGAATCATTTCTCATGTCATCTTGGTAAATGATAAAAATAATAATAAAATATCAACTACATATATAAGCTTGTCACACACACACGCACACCCAAACCTCCCCTCCACACACACAGCCCCCACCTCCCCTCCACACACACAGCCCCCTTCCCCCCCCCCCCCCCCCCCACACACACTTACAGACAAAAACAAGAAATCTTGTTCTTATGTAATTGGCTTACAGTCTACCGCTTCACTGCATGATGAAGCAGTATATAGTATTTTGTATGTATATTACTTAAATCACAACTAGATCATTTAGCTATTGCTGGGACTAATGTCGATGTCTCCAGGATGTGGGCGTTAGTGACTGCGCCACAGTTTTGAACTACTGCAGTCACCATCGAATTCATTTTTTTGTAAATTCGTTTGTTATCAGTTCCAAAATAAAGATTTTTATTTTATTTTTTATCTTAAATAATATTTTACATACCTTCAAGATTCTAATTATTCATTTTTCTCTTATTAATAACAAGTAAACATTTCATAATGTTCATTATTCGTAAAACAGTTTATTGTCAATTAATTGTGTTATCGTTACAATATCAGTCAGCAGTTGTGAAAGAGCTGTGTGTGCCCTTGAAATATATTTGACCTCAGAGGCACCTCTTAGCATACTTAATATGATTTTTTCTAATTGGTAACGTGGATTCTGATATATCGGATTTGTTCATTAAACATGTTTCAGAAGGAAGTAAGACTGTAAGTATGTCCTTTATTTGAATCCTTTGAGATCGATTATCCCTCTCCAAGGAATTAGCCGGTCTAACAGCGAACTACGTTATTGAATTATTACAATTAACTCTACAATTAGTAAAGTTCTGTATCTGTACCTCTAACTATATCTGTATTTGTGTCTCTATCTGTATCTGGGAATCATATAATCTAATGTGTGTCAAAGCATGCTTACTAAAATTATTCTTGTTGACCATAGTGTGATAATGATAAGTGCAGTTAAATAAAATAACTAGTCAGGATTACTATTCCAGGTTACTACTATTCCATTTAAAGGAATTGGGAATTTTATTCCATTTTAGGCATTGATTTGTTTAGACACTCATGTTGAATAAACTCAGAGGCAACAAGGACTTAGGAAGGCTCCTTGTCAAGACCATTTTCCTCTACAGCTACGGATCCCCCAAAATAATTAGGAATTTGTTGACGAATTTCGGTACAAAATACACTAAGGTAAAAATCCCAATGCAACCACGAAGAAGCATTTCAGTCTAGACTTTGCCTATCGTAGGAACGTAGTAGGAAACTTTGTAATACGAGTAATAATTAAGTATTATTATTACAGACAGGACTTTATCTATATGCAATAATAATACTTTCTTATTTAATTCTTTACCTACTTTTACAATAAGTTAAGTTCTTACAAATCCACATTGTCACTATTGTTAAGCAAGCTTTTGGGACGTCTTGTAGTGTCCCAGATTCTGCCGAGTGGAGTTAAATTTCATGCTAGACATAAAAAAAATATATTCCCTATCTCCTTGTTCTTTTCACATAGTACGACTAAACTTAGACTTGGTCATCATTCTGTATCGAAGGCGCTTACAATGGGATGTCCTCAGGGATCAGTGGTGGGTCCATACTTGTGAAATATTGGCTTCGACGATTTTCTTGCTATACCAATACCATCCGTGTGTACTCTGAACTCGTATGATGATGACGGTTTATTATTAGTGGAATCTGATACTAGGGCGGAGCTTGAGAATATAGCCAATAGATGTTTGAACTTAATACCTCATAGGGGTGAACGAAATCACTTAACTTTTGCACCTAAAAAAATCTTCCAGCTACTTTTAAAAGGTAAGCTCAAATCACCGCAGAGCATTAAATTTGCCAATGTCACTGTAAAAAATAAAACCTCACTGTGTTATTTAGGATTACTTTTAGGAAGGAACTTTTCATTTATCGGACATATTAAAATAGTTCATGAAAAGCTTTGCTGAAGAGGGAAGTGGATTTATTATATTTTCAAGTACTCCAATTTTGCGCTCCGGGTTTCAAGACAGTTTAGTTTTTTCCTGGGACTTCTCGAGTGTCATAACTCGGTGTATTGATATTAAGAGTATGGACCGTAGGAAGATAGATATTAAATTGAAATATTTTACAACCGACTACAAAAACTATTGAAACTCTTTGCTGGATTCATTCATGTAACAATAATATAGGTGGACACTTCAATGTCAATATCCTGAAAAAAAACAAATCATCATCCTCTCTTTTGAATACAATGATGGATTACAACTTCCGTCAAATGGTTACAGAATCCACTAGAGTGGCTTATGTTATAAAACTGCTAGATGCATAAATCTAAGATGCTGGAATACACCAATGCACAATTCTGTAAATGTAGTTGAACTGGGTGTAAGCGACCACAAAGGAGTTTTGTTTACCTTACCAACTAATAACAATAAAGAAAACATTAAAAAAAAATATTGAAAATTTTAAATCTGAATTAGGCCCTTTAAATTGGGAAAACATTATTCATAGTAATAAAAATATTGAAGAAAACTACAATTCATTTAATAACAAAATACAAACATTACTAAATGTATGTATACCAAAACAAAAAGTAAAAATAAAAGAAAACAATTTAAAAACATAGTTAACAAAGGGTATAAGATCATATAAATATAACTATTAACTACCAGCAGTAACAATCCCATACTACATAAACACTATAAAAAAGCACTTAAAAAACAATAATAACTTCTACAAAAAATCGTTACATAAAAAAATTTAAAATCAGAAAACAAAACTGTAGCTACGTGTCAAGTAATAAAAGAGCGTTTCATTGGACTTCCACACATATTTCTATCTTGTTCAAATATGATTGTATGAAATAAAATTAATCATTTTATCAATATACGTTTAAAATAAATGATAACTATGTAATACAACCGAAGTAGTTGATATACAATTTTACGATGCGATAATTTAACCTTCTAATTAAATTGTACCCTTTTAACGAAATTACTCAATGTTTCATTTATTAGTCATTTTATTCCACCTTACAAGCGTTGCATTGAAGACAACATGGAGGTAAAGGCCACTAGAATAAAATTTAGTGAAAACTTTTTAGATAGTCAATTCCAAAAAGTACTACTACCGACGCGAATTGTACAACATTTGTTTTTCCTTTCAAAATTTAGTATTAAAAATAACTGTATTATGCCCAATAGCCTCTTATACAACATGGTTTCTGCACTCGGTATGTTTTTCTTTATGTTTTTGAATTTTAATGGTTTTATTTTTAAAAACACTTTACAAACACTACTAAGTAGTACATTTTTGAGCATTAGTTTATCTATTAACTTTGCCCTTTGTGTTGCTGGTTATATTTTGTTCTATTTTCATAATGTTTTCTCAAGCACTAAACATGTACGAATGATAATCATGATTCAAAAATCTTTAAGAATCATCCATTTTGATAAGTATAGGAATATCATATTCTATAATTGGATTTACATTATAAGGCATTTCCTAGCGTATTTCGTTTTAATATTTTTGGAAATGAACGTATCAACCACAATTTATTTCTTTTCTTTGGTGTACTTTGATGTATATATGTCCTATGGCGTTTGTTTGAGCAAACTTTTATGTGGCGGTCTACTTGCATGGATGTCGGAAGTCCAATATCAGACGCGATTATCTCTATATATAAATAACGAGGAAGAGAAAACGTGGACGAAATTGTTTCAAGTGTACACGGATTTGATGGAAGCATTTTCTATATTCAAGGACGTGTTTCAAGTTCTGGTAAGTATTACTTTGTAACTGATAACAGAAATATGTAATGTTTGCTTATAATGCTTTGTGTAACCACTCAATCGTTCCTTAAATTATTTTACATCTACCTTCCTAAACATATAAGGATGTTAGGATGCAAAATAAGATATTATCGTTTCCAGTAAAAATCTTAAAAGTATTTATTTTTTTAAGTAAAACTGATTGTTTGATAACTCATTTCAGATATGTTTTACCACATGTGACACACTATTTCATACACTGCTCTATCTCCAAACAATTTTGTTACTTGACAAAATGCCGTCGATGGAAATCCATGATAGGGTTAGTTTGCTATTGTGTACTGATTATAAATATGTTGACCCTTTATTTGTTCATCTTTTGACGGGTCTGTTGGTCTAGTGGTACACACAACACGGTCATTTTTTCTGCGTCTGGGTGTAATTTATCTATAATATGTGTGTATTTAAAAATATACACATTTGGATATTACTTTATGTAGTGTTTAAGATTCAAAAATGGAATTTGTTTCAAAAATTTTCTTTTATGTCCAATATTTTTCTTTGCAGATATTCTTCTTCTTATCATCATTGTACTGGTTAGCAAAAAATATGATCCTTATCTCAATATCTTATCTCAATGTCTTATAAAAAAAAAAAAAAAATTACAAAATTGTTGAAGAGGTGAATGAAGTTTGTTATCGTTTGTTAATCATTAACCAGGAATTAGGTAAGGAACACAAATATCTCAACGTTGATAAGAATTAACAGTAAAATTAAACTTATATTTATAATTTAAACCGTGGGAGAGCCATGCTTCGGCACGAATGGGCCGGATCGACCGGAGTGATACCGCGGCCTCACAGAAAACCGGTGTTAAGCAATTCTTTCGTTGCCTTTCACTGAGTGAGTGAGGTTACCGAAGCCCAAATCCCCCTCCCGCTGACTCGAGCGGGAGGGACTGCAAGGGCGGCAACGCACTTGTAACTTTTTAGTTGCAGGTGTCCATGGGCGGCGGATGGTTGGTGATTGTTAATCTTACACCACCACGTCACCACACGGATTATTCTTTAATATATTCTATTGTACGTCTTATATTTTATTGATCTACAAGAATTGTAAAAACTTTTGTGACATATGTCACCATAGACTAAGATTATAATATTTAGCCCTATCCCATTACTGTAGGGTGACGTATTATGAATACCACCCCTATTCGTCTGAGCACACGTGTCGTAAGAGCCAACCAATGGGCACACTGCACAGAACAACAGCTTTGCAAAGAGAAGGAAAACTTTGAACAAACCCTATACCAACCCGTCTGGCTAGCGTGGTATTGTAGGCCAAATCCTCTTGTCTAAGGAGATGCCTATGTCTAGCTAGTGAACTACTACAGGCTATTAGGGAGGAGGTTTTGGCCTACTACTAGCCAATACCTCCTTTCTAAGGAGAGGCCTATGTCCAGAGGTGGACCATTAAAAGCTGTTGATGATGATAATCCCATAGCTATGTGACGTTATAGTTCATAATGTTTCAGAGGGAAGTAAAAGACTTTGCAAGAATATACTTCGCTTTAATCGAGTCAAGTTTTAGAAAATGAACGTGTTCAGAGCCTTCGTGATTGATTCATCCCTCCCAAAGAAATTAGCTAGTCTAACAGCGAATTACGTTATTGTAATATTACAGTTAACTCTACACCATTATGTATTTTTATCTGTACCTCTACCTATTACAGTCCAGATATAGAGAGGTAGAGATACGGATACAAACATACATTAGACACAGATTCAATATTTGTATGACAAAAGAATGTATTGTATTTGTGGAATTATTGTAATATTGGCAAGCGAATAATGATATAAAACTGACATATAGAATAATTATTATTTAATTAATTGGACTCAATATTTGTACACGCATGCCAGGCCATGAGTTTGTTTGCCCTTTTTCCTCATAAGGCTCAACCCCTTGGAAACGGGCGGTTGTGGATCGGCTCAGGCATATTTTGTATAAGCATGATTTTTAGTAATTTTTTTCCTTACTATTTGACAAAACAGAGATCGTTGCTATTGTATATGTGTATTGATCTACGACTTTAGAGTCTACATAAAACACGATTTCACACAATTTAAAAAAATAAATGAAATAAAGATCTTTTGAATTTGAATTTGCATGAATTGTCTTTTCTTTACTTCGTTTGTGATATATTCTAACTGTAATTATTATTATTTCTTATTATTATTTGTACACCACGTAATGTGGTAGGATGTAATGGGACTTTAACATAACATTTGAGATCTGTAACTAACCTATATTCCACAAATTAATTGTTATGAATTTGAATACATTTGTATTTGTATCTGGGTATCATAAGTCAATGAGTGTTTTGCTGTAGAGCATGTTAGTGAATATTTTTTTTAACTTAAAGAGAAATAGTGTAAATGATATGTACATTAACAAACATTTTTTTAGGTATAATTCCATTCAAGTCAATTAGTTGAAAGTTAAAATAGGCACCACGTTTAGATAAAAAACAGCGATTCCTATCCTCTGAAGCCATGGATTGATGGAATGATTAATATTTTAGCTGGTAGTAGGACGATAAGCATGATTTCATAATTAAAGTTGCCTCAGTGCCACTATCATTACTTAGTACTTCAGCAAGTCGTCAGGAATTCAGTTTCTATTGTCGTGTCAACTCACAATAAGCCAGTCTTAGGTACGGTGATTAAGTACAAACTTGAACTTTAAAAAATTATATTGTGTTAGTGCAAAGTTACACTAGTTAAGTGAGAATACAATATATATATATAGATATATGAATGAGTAGATATCATCCCGTGGGTGTCGTAAGAGGCGACTAATAGAGCAAACTACGCAGGACAACAGCACTGCAGAGAGAAGGTAAACTTGACACAAACCCTATACCAACCCGTCTGGCCAGCGTGGTATAGTAGGCCAAAACCTCCTTTCTAAGTGTTAGAATACTACTCCATTACTTGCATATTGCCATCACTTTATTAACTTGTATCACAACTAATATAATTTATGTAACTTTGTAACAGTTATTTTTTTAGTATATTTGTATTGCGTACGGACTTGTTAACAGCGACACCTATTGCCCGCGTCGCATTTTGTTTGATTTATCCAAAGTAGTTTGTAGCTACAGTATTGATGTTCTTCGTTCGCCGTCGGACCACTAGATGGCGTTTGTTTTATAGATAAGTCAGTTTATTAATTTATCATGACAAATTGTATAGGTGTTAAAAGTGTTTTGTTATGGTAGGAAGCGAGTTACTTTTGATTTTGTTCATGTTGACTTCGTTGATAATTTAAATGTCAAATTGAAATGTTAAGTAGGGATTATTTCTGAAAACTTCTCAAACCGAACATATATAAGTCCGGCTCTCAGCCACGGGGGACACTCTGCTAACTCGTGTCTTCCAATCTTAAATAGTGTTTTGATTGTCTTGTGATTTTATTTTCGTAATATATTATCTGTTCAAAGTACCCACGAAAGTGGTGAGTATATTCTTAATTTTTCTTGTACCTATTTGTTTCTGGAACCTGATCGATAATATGAGTGCTAATCCATTCGTAGGGTCCCAGATTTCGGGTCAAGACGGTCAGTCTCAGACGGCGTGCTTGTTCGTTTGTGGCCTTCTGGTTCGAATTCAAGTTTCTCGGTAACCTCTGGCAAGCTGGCAGTCACGCGGCTCACAAAGCAAGCGGACAGCCGTACTCAAGGGTTACGTACTCCTCGTTAACTTTATTTATACCAATTATTAATACCAATAGTGAACTTTCCTCAATACCTAATATAAATAGCCGACTCGGGCGGAAGGGGAAGTGACCTCCTGGAGTGAAGACGAGGAGGCTCCGAGCACCATCAGCTCGGCTCTCTCTCTCGGATTTCTTATACCCTCTAATTAATTTATTTTTTTATTATTGTAACTTAAAGTTTTTATTGAAATATACATGTATGTATGACTGAGGTGTAAGTTGTTTTCCTCTAAGGAATCCCGTAGGTTTCCCACACGCACACACTTCTGTTCTCATACAAGGCGCCCTGAGGTAATCTCGTGAATCTCTCCACTGGGTCAGCCGGTGAGTAGTCTGCCTGAGAAGAAAAGCGGTTACAACTTCTAAGACAATCTTCACCGTCGATAGCTCGAAAAAGAGTGGACAAAATTGAATAATGTACAAAATGGCTGATACTTAATATTCGCTAGTTTAAGTCGGTGTTGCCAGACCAAAAGTGAAAAAAGGTGTACTAAATTGGTGTTGTGTCAATAAAATATTTATTGACACAACACCATGAATGAACCCGATTATTGAATATGCTAACATAAGGAGAGGCCAATGTCCAGCAGTGGACCAGTAAAGAGTGATGATGATGATTAATGAGACATATATAATAATATGTATATACCATCACAATCGTATAAAAAATTCTGATATACTGTTAGTAGCTTGTTTTAGCAAATAATTCCGTTGTTTAATCTTATGCTTTAAATAATAAAATAAAACAAAATGTAAATTATGTTTTTATTATATTCATTGACAACCATTTTGACAGTTTATTTCACAAGTAGTTTTTGCTCCGCCCGCGTAAATATCAATTATCGCGGTAAACAGTGGCCTCTATGTTACTCGCTGGTATTGTAAAACATTTTTTTAAAATCAGTTAATTGGTTTAGGCGTGAAAGCATTCCGAAATTGTGGAAGACGTGGAAACTGGTCCTCATCCGAAAGGAGGGGCGCCCGGCGGACTCACCGTCCGCCTACCGGCCCATAGTGTTGTTTGACGAGGTGTGCAAGCTCTTTGAAAGAGTGATTGCAAGGCGCCTCGTCAAGCATCTCGTGATGGTGGGGCCGGATCTGGCGGACAACCAGTACGGTCTCCGTCAGGGGCGCTCCACCGTGGATGCGATCATGCGCGTGAAGGCTCTGTCGGAGGAAGCAGTTTCCCGGGGTGAAGTGGTGTTGGCGGTGTCCTTGGACATCGCCAACGCGTTCAACACTCTGCCATGGAGCTGCATCAGGGAGGCGCTCGTGTATCACGAATTGCCTCTCTACCTCCGCCGCATAGTCGGGGCATATTTGTCGGAGAAAGCCGTCGTCTACCCCAGTAGGACCGGTCTCGGTAGGCGTGAAATGTCGTGCAGTGTTCCGCAGGGGTCGGTGTTAGGGCCACTCTTGTGGAACATCGGCTACGACTTGTAGCCGCTTTTCTTCTCAGGCGGACTACTCACCGGCTGACCCAGTGGAGAGATTCAAGAGATTACCTCAGGGCGCCTTGTATGAGAATAGAAGTGTGTGCGTGTGGGAAACCTATGGGACTCTTTAGAGGAAAACAACTTACACCTCAGTCATACATACATGCATATTTCAAAAAAAAAACTTGATTACATTTACAAAAAGAAATTAAATAAATTAATCAGTGTGGGTACAAGCAAAAAAAAAAAACCGCAGCGGAGCGCGTTAGAGCCGAGCTGATGGTGCTCGGAGCCTTCTCGTCTTCACTCTGGGAGGTCCCTTCACCTTCCGCCCGAGTCGGCTATTTATATTAGATATTGATGAAAGTTAAACAAATTGCATTTATAAGTTTTTAAGTGAGTACGTAACCCTTGGGTACGGCTGTCCGCTTGCGTCGCGAGCCGCGCAATCACCAGCTTTGCCAGAGGGTACCGAGAAACTTGATTCTGAACCAGAAGGCCACAAACGAGCAAGCACGCCGTCTGAGACTGACCGTCTTGACCCCGAAATCTGGGACCCTACGAATGGATTAGCACTCATATAATTAATCAGGTTCCAGAAACAAATAGGTAAAAAAAAGAATTAAAACCTTACTCACCACTCTCGTGGGTAGATTTGAACAGATAATATATTACGAAAATTAAATCACACAACAATCAAAACACTATTTAAGATTGGAAGACACGAGATAGCAGAGTGTCTCCCGTGGCTGAAAGCCGGACTCATATATCCTCGGTTCAGGAAGCTTCCAGACTTTATCCCTACTCAACATTTCACTTTGACATTTAAATTGTGAAAGAAAGCAACGCCTACAAAATCAAAAGTAACTCCTTCCTACTATAGCAGAACACTCTCAATACCTATACAATTTGTCAGGACAGATTAACAAAACAGATTAAAAAAAGTAAGTCTTTTTATTAAACTATCATGTCTCAAACAAACGCCATCTAGTGGACCGAAAGTGAACGAAGAAGATCAATACCGTAGCTACAAACTACTTTAGATAAATCAACAACAATGCGATGCGGCCAACAGGAGTCGCTTTTAACAATACCGTACGCATTACATATATACAAAAAAATAACTGTTACAGACTGGGTGCTTCGTGGTGCCGCACCACGAGGCAACCTTGAGGGCTACGGCCGGGGTTGCCCAAGTCGTTGAGCGTATCCGGCGGCTGGGTCTCGAGGTGGCTCTGCAAAAGTCCGAGGCCCTGTTCTTCCACAGGCTTCGGAGGAAGCCGCCTGAGGGATCTAGCCTCACGGTAGGAGGCACTCGCATCGGCATCGCGCCCTCGATCAGGTATCTGGGGCTCGTACTCGATGGCCGATGGGACTTCGGATATCATTTCCGAGGTCTGGTCCCCAAGTTGGTTGGGGCAGCGCGTGCGTTGGCGCGGCTGCTGCCCAACATGAAGAGACCCGATGACTCCTGCAGGAGACTCTACTCGGGGGTTATGCGGTCCATGGCCCTTTACGGGTGCCCAGTATGGGCGGGGGCCCTGAAGGCCAGCAACGTAGCGATACTGCGACGACCGCAGCGAGTGCTGGCCATCAGGATCATAAGGGGGTACCGCACGATCTCCTTTGAGGCGGCGAGTCTCCTGGCCGGAACTCCACCGTGGGACCTGGAGGCGAGAGCCCTTGCGGCTCTGTATCAGTGGCGCAAGGAGGCGCGGGATTTGGGTCGGTGTCCCGAGATTCGAGAAATCGATGACCGGAAATCGCAACTCCGCCAGGTCATCATAGGTGTGTGTGGAGGGAACGACTCGGGCAACCGAGCGCCGGGCACGCCGTCATCGCGGCGGTAAGACCCGTTATGGAGGATTGGTTCGAGAGGCGTCACGGGACCCTCTCATACCAACTGACGCAGGTGATCACTGGGAAAGGATGTTTCGGGGATCACCGCAGGTACCGCAGGCGACTCAGGCGCCGGAGGTCGCAGAACGACCTCCGTCCTCCATAAGCGCAGGCTTGGGGGTGACAGGTGAGGCCATCTGTTACCCTAGCAGAAGTAGGCCGGGGTGGCGGCGAGCGCGTTGCGAAGCTTCCAGGGAGCAGAGGGAACATGGGGTTCCCACACGGGGGGGTCGTCTACCTGTTTTTGTAGATGGCCTGAGGTATGTCGGGGCACCAGGGATTACCGCACGGAAGAAAAAAAAAAGGCGTGAAAGCATAACAAATAAACAAACTCACTTTCACATTTATAATATGGATATCAGCCGATAAGTCACGCCCAAAAGTATTGACTTTTGTTACTTTTTCTACTGAATAAAATCTGAGATCATCATGCTTTTAGCGGATTACACAAAATAAATAAGAATTCTCTCAATAAACTCAGAATTTATTTGGATCTAAATACAGCAAGAAATTACATTCAGATTAGACATTTCGAAAACGAATACAACGCCACCACCAGAAGAATGAAACACTTTAAAAATCATTGTTCTAACATTCACTATGGCCTTTGCTATTATCAAACTACTTTTTAAACAGCTTTGGCACACAAGCTGGTGCCATACTACAGCTGCACAGAAAACATTCCATGCATTTCACCGAGTAATTGAATTAGTGCTGTAATATGCGTGTACGTTGATGATATCAGTTCCCACCGCCTTAACAATCTTAAAGGTAGGCACAACATGGACCTTTCTATAGACAGCGATGATCATTTCCGCGTTTATGCTTGCCTCTGGAGGTTCAACGGCTGTAATTCCAAAACTAACCTACTCATAGACCACGTCCAAATGGCTACAGAGTCTGTCCTGCAGCAGAGTCCGTCAGCAGAGATAGACCGTGATACTAGGTTACTTTAACGCTCATCACGCTGAACGGTTTTGTCACTCATAACCGACCACGCGGGAGAACTATACACGAAAATTAATTTCTTCACTGTTAGACCTAGTGAAGACCTCTCATTCGGAAGACTACAAAGTCACCGTTGAGGCCCACTGTGCTCTTCGGATCACTGTCTGATCGGAAGTACGGTGTCATTCATGTGTTTACTCACTGGGATGGGATGGCAATGGAAAGCAGAGATGTTACCAAGCATTTGCAAATGCAGCGACGGTGTGTGATGTAAAGACCAACACATTAAAAACAATTCAATTTTGTCTCCACCACCCTCAAAAGAAATATTGCTAGGGCGAAATCCAAGCACACCAGAATTGGCGAGAGAATCTTTCATTTGTTGATCACTAACCATTTCAACATGGCCAAACCATCGCATCATATTTTTGTTCTTACCTGATCATTCCTCACTCAATCTTACATTACACATACCTCTTAGTGACTGCTGCTTTCACCTGTGGTATCGTCACCTTTTTCATCAACTGGAATACGTAAGGTAAATATTAAAAACTTCATCGTTTAAAGTGACATTTGAAAGATAACAATATAATGTAACCGCCGTAGTTGATAATGGTATGCATTATTTGGAATAATTGTACCTCTTTAACTTTATTGTATTATTTTAAAGTAATTACTCAATTTTTAGTTTATAAGTCATTTACATAATTCCTTCAATTGTGGCGTTGAAGGCAACATGGAGGTAAAGTCTACTAGAGTAAAGTTTAGTGAAAACTTTTTTT